>JARHVA010004454.1:1497500-1559202 GCA_037957365.1 Torreya grandis
GAAGGCATTGGCCATAGAGATAGAGGTTAATGGTGAGGTACAATAGCAAGAAGAGGATAAAGGGGTTAAAAGGTTAAGATGAGTGAAGGAGATAAGAGGAAACAAGCAGTAGCATAACAAACAACAAATCCAAGCAAGCATGAGAAAAATAGTGGTTGCCAAGAAGATGAACAAGAAATTTTTTACATTAACATGTGTGTTCCATGTGTAGGATGGTTGTAGGAGCTTAATCAAGTGCTGAAAATGGTGAGTTTGAAGATTAAAGTGTAAAAGAATGACCTAAAAGGAGAGCAAAACAAAGAAAAAACTAAGAGGAGCCAACATAGGTAAGCACCACAAAGGTATACGTGTCTCAACTAGACCTTGAGATCCAAGAGGATATTTCATTGTACAAGAGGTGATGGAAAGAACATCAAATATCCAGAACTTATAACTTTTAAGTAAAGTTTCCATTTTCTCCTCGGTAGTATGATGTAGGGGAATCCCTACCCCCTTTATAAATACTACACTAATTTTATGTTTTGAGTTTTCTTAGTGGGTTGTTATGGTATTTAGGAGTCAATATAGTTAATAGGGGTCTTAAAAATATTTAGTGGTGTTAGAATATGTAGTTAATAACTTTCCCTCAATGTATTTGAGGAAGTTACAAAAATTATTTAGAAGTCTTTGAGCATAAATAATGGTTTTTGGTTTTGAAGTAAGGTAGGTCATTCTATGTAGGAGAATAGATTGGGGATTGGAATCAAATGAGAATTATTATTTAACATACCAAAATAAAGTGAATAAATAAATTGTGTTATTGTAAAACCCAATTATAGACCCTATTTTGTTACAATTCTATGTTCTTAGAAATTGAATGATTCTATGGAATAGAAGCCTATGCTAGAGATAGTTGGAGAAAGGTAATTAATGTAATTTTGTTTAATAATTAAAATATATTGAATTATAAATGTATGTTATTTTTTAAACAATTATCAAATAGCTATTTGGTGTGTAGAAAACTAATGCATCATGTTCTATAGTTTTGTGTTGCAAATGAACTAAGGCAATGTCAATGTAAGCAAACTTGATTGTATTGGGTGGAAAGTTGAAAAAAATGCATATAGGGATTCATGATATTATTAATAAAATATTAGAGGGATTTATTTTTTTTAATTAAAGTCTTTATTACAAGCATTTGGTCATGTTCATTGGCATATGAATAAAAGATGTCACAATCTGGCATCCCCTTACTATTAGTATTCTATGTATAGAAAGATTGAATGCATTTTCTTTGTGAGTAGTAAACAAATTTTAAGGGGTATATATGATTATTATCATGAAATATAATAAGGTTATCATTAATATTATATTGTTTTATCACTATGTTAGATAAGCATAACTATATTCTGTGCATGAGAAAGTTTGATTGGCAGTGACTCTTGAAGTCTGAGTGTGCATTGGTTTGATCAAGAAAAATCTTGTGAAATTTTTTTTAGAGGATATATATTCCATAATAATTGGTTTATTAAATTAAATAAACCTATTATCTATATTTTCCAACATTCATTCTAGCATGAAGTTCTATTTGAGATGAAAGAATCCAAAATTGCCCTTCTCCTCTATGTGTACAATTGGTTCATAAATTGATTAGAACCACTAAAAAAGTCATAAGTTTGGAAATTTTGAAATATATATATGTGAAAAAATAATAAGAGGGAATATTGGTAATGCCAAAGTCAGGAAGCTTAAGGAAGAAAAGTGTAGGGTATTTCCTAGCTATGGTTCTGGACATTGTCAAGGAGAAAGAAGGAGAATTGACTCCAAATCCAAGTGAGTCAAATCAAGTAGAATGAAATCCTAAGTTTATAGAAAAAGATATTAAATAAAATAAAGGATGTGTATTATACTGATTTGTACACATAGTAACAATCAAAGAGGGATCTAGTTTTTTAAGGTGTAAGATCAAAGTGTTTATTTCACAAAATTTGCAAGTCATTATATTATGTATATAGTTAGTCAGGAATTTTTCACATGGGAGTCCTTATAATTCTATAGTACAGGAGAAATAATCATTGAGTATTGGTTTGGAAAGGTGGAAGAGATTATTATTGAGTTTATACATTAATTGATGGTGTTGAAACTCATTTAACAAAATGGATGCCTAAATACCCACTCTTGGGTCTACAAGCCTATCTAAAATTCAACAATGAAACATTAAATCCATTAAGCAGTGTGTTCATGTGTATAGAGGTAATTATTTTCTAAAATGAATTCATAAGGTAATAAGAATGTTTAAGATGACAAGAGCCATAATCATTGCATGAAAAAAGAATCGAAGAGCCATTGTAAACAAAGTTAATCATTAAACAAGAGCAAGAGTGAGAATATTTGTGTAACCTTTGCATTCAGCTTGATTGTTTGATATATTTATATGAATTTGACTATGTTAAATTTCTAATTATTTGGGTTATATTTATAAGTATTTAGCTATGTTGAATGTTTTTTTGATTTGGATTACATTTGGATATATAAATAAAAATAAAATTTACGTTAAACATAGAATTCTTGAGTCATAGTTAGGTTTGTTGACTAAGCACGAATTTAGTAGACGAAAATATAAATCTACCATTTATTTTGATACTAATATAATGAGTAAAGCTTTGTTTGGTTGTATTTGGGTTGATAACTATATATAAATGATATCTATATGTATATGTTTTAGTAAAATTACTAAAAGCATGATTTGGATGGTTATTGAAGTTTAGTTGAAATAACACATATTATATGTGTTTTTTAAGTGATTTGGCAATTCTTATAGTAAATATAAAACAATAATCCATACTGAGATGTTTATTATGTGCAGTATTTAACATAATAAAGGTTTATGTATATCTATTATTTTTTGGATATTTGGTTGAAATTATACATTTATACAATTTAATTGTTAAATTATACCTCTTTTATAATTGATAAAATATTAAATTTTTTGTTATAATTGGGAAATATGAACAAGCAATAATCAATGTTTAAATAAATAAAAGTTGAGGAAATAAATTTTAGAGTTACATAGTGATATTAAGTAACTGGTAGTATAGATATGATTCTTACCTAGATGACAAGATTCTATTGAGAACTATATTTTGATTCTATTTATTATTCTGTAATAAATTAGATAACTATAGAATCAATTTCATTTCATTTGATGGACTAAATGAATGAAAATGGTATTTCCATACTTAGCATATTTCATTTGCTAATAGGGAATATTTTTTTAGAATCTATTGGTTTTTATATTTTTATATTTTAACCTAATCTCACATTCATGACTATGAGTAAGTAGTGGATAGATTATATTGGATTAATTAACACCATAAATGCAAGATGAGGAGTAATCTAATTCATTGGTGTGTATGAAATTGATTGATCTTAGAGATCATTAATTATTGAAAAATTTGGCCAAAGTAATGTTTTAATTAAACATTATCATTTCATATGTTGATATATTTTTAATATTTATGTGATATCATGTTATAATTGATTTTTTTATGATACACTTTACGTATCAGATAAATTCAACACATATGTTTAAGTTTATCACTTTGAATTTCCACACCATCATTATCTATCCATCCATGAATGGAGATCCATCCCCTTATTTGGGAGATAGTTCAGTGATCTATGGTCTATGATTGGTGTGGAAAATTGATTAGATGATGCTCTCCCTACATCTAGAGTACTACACTAGTGACTACACTTGAGATTATAGATTGATACTTGAGTCATGGAAACTCTACTCTATGGAGTTTTGTATCATGTTTTAATATTTGAGATATTAGTATTATTGTCACTTGATTGCACCAATTGAGGATATGGGAAAATCTTCTCCTCACTCAAGTGACACAATGTAACCACCTCAGGGCTATGGGTATCCCAATTAGGAGGTGGATCTATATATTAAGGTCCAACTCCCCTTGATGGACCATTTAAGCTCATTTTCCTACAACTAAAAACTTTGGGAATGAAAAAGTTTACAATAATTTGAACTAAGCCTATTATATTGGATGTGATGCACCAAAATATTTGTTCTGCTCACACTCTTGACATGTACATTGAACCAAAATAAGCTTAACATACACTCCATCTAATAACAACCTTCTTTTTGCATCAATGTTTCAACATGGGGTCTTAGAATTGGCTTAGGGTAAGAAGACTTAGATAATAGTTATTCTAAGATAGATTATTGAATGAGATATTCAATACACCTATAACTCTATTTGACACTTCTTGATGACCTGCAAAGAGAAGTCTTTAAACTCACAAGGTATAAGGAAAATCGACATGTGAAGGCAAGCTAAGATACACTTGCACAAGATAATAACCATTACATAAACTTAGAGATTTATTGAATGAGGTCTAAAAAACTATCTTTATTTATTAAAGACAAAAAAAATTTATGGATTCACCATATCCAAGTGGAGAGAACCAAACAATGGCCAAAAAGGCCCAATTTATAGAACTTGGAAGGAAAGAGAGAGAAGAACTTGAAAAGACACAAGGACATGTGTCACCAAGTGAAAATTAGTTACATTTGCATGTAGAGTAGAGGTGGGGTGATCTATTCTAGGTCATGAAGGTGTACTTTTCCACACAAGTCATAAAGATAGTGAAAAGTGGCACAAAATTGCCTTTTTGGCATGAGAATCTGCCCACTTGAGTTGCCTTCTAAAACTACCCCTATCAATAAATATGTTTAGGTCTAATGTTTTATCTAAGCAAGAAGGGTTACAAAAAATTCCCCACATACATTGGATTGATACTTGATCATCCCTATTCTTGTGGGCATGTAAAATCATCACTTGTAGTTTCAAAAGGGCTCTTTTCCATGCACCTTCTCCACTTGGCATGAAAAAATCCTCAAACCTACAAAATTATCCATGTAAAAGAGGGAGTGAAAATTTTTAAAGGCTACCATATCATCAATTTCAATAAAAAAAACCTATAAAATGCCTCCCTAATTTCTTTTTAGCACTTTCCTAAGTGTTTACTAGTCTAGCTCATATGATTAGTTAAAAGTGAGGGACTGTTTAGGGAACTTAGAGATTGATTTATGATATGAGGTGAATTTTTGGAATTATATAAAGAGTAAATATTTCTCCCAAATTTTTTTCATCTCCTAACTCCTTCTTTAGCTTGTACACCACTCAACATGACCAAAACAAGCCTTATTTTCCTCTAATCTATATAATTTCATACAAGAAAATCAAACTTTTGGAATAATTTGAGAGTCATATATAACCTCCAAGTGGTTTCATGTCTATTTACATTAATTTATATGCTCTAATGGAAATTTTTCTCCAATCGAGCCCTTGTGAGTGTTTTACAAGGGTTTTGAGTGGATTAAACTCTTAACCTTTGTTCATAAAGGTCAGACATTGAATCCTTTGAATAATTACACTAAGGTATCCTTAACTTCCATCCCTAACATTTAAAAATTTATTATTTTCCCATACAAATGTTTGTGAAATATATGAGTGATTTAACTTGACCTTCGTGTGGTTTTCATGCTTCCTATGAGGGTTTTAGTATGTCTAGATTTGGATGTGGCTTATTTTGGAGTTTCTCTACCAAAAAAAATATTATACACCTATAATTATGACCTAAAAACATGTTAAAATTATTTTTAGATCTCAACAAGACCTCAAAATGGAAGTAAACCCTATTTTGGAACAAGAGCCATGTCTTGCCAAGACGATTATTTATACATTATGAACTAAAAGATGACAATACTCACCATAAATTAATTAAAATAAAATTAAAACATTAAATTTACCTCTATATACATCCCAAAAATCATTATATTTCCTAGGGAAGGCTAGAACTTGAAGTGACACCTCATTTGGGGTTGGGTTTACATGTTTTCCCATTAGGTCTACCTACAAACCTCCTTGTGTAGATCATTTTCTTGGTATCCCAAAATTATATCTTATTTTATAATGTCCATATATATTTTATAAAACTATAAAAACCTCCTTTATTATTTTTATTTATGACAAGCCCTCAATTCGTCACTTTTACCCAAAACTACCATTTTCCTGCATGTAAGGTGTGACCCACCTTTGAGACAAAATAGAGGAATATTTACCTATTTGGATGAGAAATATGAATATTTTTTGAGGTCCAAAAGGATATTATTATCAATTTACTTAATTTTTCCATAATATTCCAAGTCTAAGTGGTCAAACCAACTCAACTTTGCCAAAAAGGGGTCAAAACCCTATTTTTACATGTTTTCATCCAATCCTCCTTGTGAATCCAAATTCAAACCTTTATTTATGCATAAAACCTATTTATACATCTTACTCACCCATATTTAATTATTTTGGAGCTTATGGATCAAATAAAACCTTGTTTTCTAGTGAAATCTCACATTTGCCTTTTGAAACAAGGCTCCCCCTTACCCTACCTATACGGACTGAGTCATTTGGCCTATGAAAAAAGGAGTTTGAAAGTATTATTGATGTTTTTTGAGTATAATTAAACTTAATTTATTCTAATAAATCATTTTAAAATTCATAAATCCCTTCATACCTCTCTAGGAGGTCACCACTTAACACTTTGCCTTCTCAAACCTAGTACCCTGTCAAGACTAGGACAACAAATAGGGTATTTTTCCTTGTAAATGATTCTCCTTTGTGGAATATGAATTTTATAAGGGTTATTATATTTTAAATAACCCCTCTCTATTCCAAATTTATTTCACCATCTTTGAAACATTCTCTAGGATTTCTAGGCCTACCAGTTCGTCATTGTTCCTCTTGACTGAGACAGTCATTCTTTGCTTTGATTGTAGGTTGCTAGGGTGAGTTTTTCTCTTCAAATGTATATGAAAAACCTTGATTATATTCCTATAATAATATCACATCATTCACCACACTATATGATTCACTTGGGCTCAATAATGATCTTACTTGAAATTGAGTTTGTATTACTTATGCCTCTGACTATGTGTGTCTATTTATAGGCCTGTAGGCACATTTTGATAAGTATTTAACCCAAAAATGTATGAAATTAATTTGGTTTTAATATTATCTTAAAATATTACCATAATTTGGTATTATTATATTCATTTTTTGATCTTAATAGTCCTCCCTTACCCCTGACTAGCACTAACATCCAACATTAGGTTGTAGGTGTGCATTCCTAGGCCTATAGGTTTCCATTTGGTCATTTAAGGCAACCATATCACATTCATGATCTAGGTGTTTTTATTTTATTTTTGGGTTGTTTTTAATTTTTTCCCATAATTTTACATGATCATAACTCCCTCAATGGATGCCAATATCAACCTTCCCTCTAAAATCTTGTAGACATTACTACCTCTTTTCAGTGCCTTTTTACCATTTTGGAAGATCTCAAAACATACATGGACCTTGTACTTTCAAGCTGAAATTTGGAATTATGGTTATACATGGATATAAATATAGGTTTTACATAATAATAATCCTCAAAATCAACTATATTTTTAACTTAGGAAAACCAAAAAGACCCCTAAGTGCTAAGTTTAGTGTGTTTAGGGACTCAGTCCCTAAAGTCAAAAATATTTCTCCTAGAGCCATCCATCCATATACTAATGCTCATAACTAGATATAAAACATAAAAATCACTTCCAAAACTCATGTAAACTTTACTTATATTTCATCATTTCACTATCATGCATGAATGCCTCCATTGAAGGGATGAAACCTATATGTGACAGTGCTAAATTACATGGATGGGCAGAGGCATGGAAGGATGAAATTATGTAAGGTGAGAATATATCCAAACTAAAAAAATCATTGTATATGGTAAAAACAATTGAAACCATCCTCTATTTCCTTTTTTCCATGTGGGAAACCTATAGAAAGTAGTTGGAGGTGAATATTTTCAAGAAAGTCTATAAGTATGGTCATTAGGCCAAGAAACAATCCCAGAAGGAAATATATCAAAAAATGAACTATCCAAAAGAAATATAATAATGGAAATCTATTTCAAAATCATGTATAGGCCCATAAAATACTCAAACACATCAATTCAAAATAAGAAAATTTGACACAAACCCAAACAACGACCCCCCATGGTTGATCATACACAAGAAGATGCCTAGGATCAAAATGATGGTTCATGATTTAGGAAGTACCAAATATAAAGTTCCTATTATGTATTTTAATATGACTCTAATTAATATCCACCTATAAAATCACTCCCTCCAATTCTAAATGTATGGTCCATACCATATGCTTGAAATTGACAATTGTTTACTTGTCAAGACAAAATGAAGTAGAAGAAGCAAAAGAATGAACTCTTATTAATTTTTTCTGAAATTAAAGTGTGTAATGTATCTTAAGAGGTGAAGAGACTTAAAAATAATGTTTACACCTGAAAGTGAGATGATCCATTCTATACAAGTGCCCAAGAGGTCTTCAAAACAAGGGAAAACTACCTATTTCACTACATAACTGACCTCTGATTGCCTTTGACTGATCCTAACTTGATTCTGACCTCTCCCACGTTGAAACTAATCTTGGTGATAAATTTTTTCTTTTATAAATCTGTACAAGTTCATTAATGAGCTAGAAAATAACCAAAAGGCCCCTTCTTGCACATGAAACTTAGGAAATGAACAATTAATGACTTGTAAACACATTTAAATATTATAAAGACCATGTTAGGACAAATTTACACAAAATTTAATTTTGACCAAGTTTGACCAAGGTTTGACTAGGTTGACCATGGTTGATTAAGTCAGTTAAAGGGGAATGAACTTCAACCAAGACTAGGACATGGCTAAGCAAGATATATAGGACAATATGAGACCCCATAACATACATGTAAACCTTCTTAAAAAAATTAAAATGATATGGGTTGACCTCATTTTACTAGAAGTCAGATTTGGTCAATAATTTGGTAACTCCTAGGGGTAACATGCTTGCCTTTGTTAAAGACTAGCAGCCTTATCCTAACAAATGCGCAAGGGAGTCAGACTATGCTTAGAAAATGCTAGAAGTAGACCTTGAAGATACCAAAAAGATGATAATTATTACCTCAAAACACACAAAAAGAAAGAAATCACACAACAACTGACAAGATAAGGACACACATATGCTACTAAGCACTTAGGGAAAAAGGACACAATAGAAACAAAATAAATATGTACAGTACTCTTGATCATACCTCCCTTTCTAGATCAAAAGGGAAGTATCTTAGGTCTCCTTCCTCACTAGATGAGTGAGGATGCCAAGATTGCTTCTTTTATAGAATAATAGATAAATCTTGCCTTATTTTTGTTCCTTATCTTTGTACATCATATAATTGAGTCATTTCCCATAGGTTTCCAAAATAGATAAGGTCCTCTTAAACCTTGAAGCAAGCCTTATACTACTATCCTCCTAGATTTTCATGATAAATTGGCATACTTAGACATGGGACAGCTTGTTGTGAATCAATCTCTCTTTTAAGTATCCCATCATCCTCCTCAATGGTCACAATATCTTCAAACTCTTCAAAGGGTATTATATTGTGACCATGTGGGATTAATTATTGTTCATTATCTTCTTGGAAGTTGGTGGAGGTAGCTTCATCAATGGATGTAAAAAGAAACTCTAGATCATCATAGATGGCTCCAACATGAGCTGGACTTTCTTGTAGGTGATTTTCTTCAACATGTGCTTGCTCTCCTTCATATTTGTCTTGTTAAAATTGGAGATCAACCCTCTCACCCTCTTCATATTAATGAAACATTTTCAGGATTTTCCACATGTCTTCCTTTTTAGACAAAACCTCTTGCTTGTCATGGCTTGGGGTGAGTTCTTAAAGACTTTTAGGCTCTTTGAAGCCTTTAACTTCATTTCATATGTACTAAAATCTCTGCCATAAGTCTTCTTTAGCTGACTAGTCTAAGTCATAAAATGGAAAAATAAGAGAGACTTCTCCCTCTTCTTCTATGGGAATCAAAAGGAGATTTTCTACCAACTCTCCCTCAACTTTTCCTTCATCATTACAAGAAGATGCATCCTCATTATTAATCAGCACCTTCTCAGAATTTATCCAATATTAAATTTGAATTTCATCCTCCCTCTTTGTGGTGTCAACATCATAAATCTCAAAATTAGGGAGTTTGGCCAAAGGGGATTCCCAAGTAGAAAGACAATTATCCACACTAGGAAGGCAACCTTGATCAATTTGAGGGGGTATAAATATGGATTCAATGGTCTCTTAAGGAGGGGTGGAAGGGAGTTTATTTATTCTATTATTATCTCTCCTACCAAACTCTTCACCCAAACAAGATTCATTTCTCTCTCCACAAGCTACTATCACTTCTACCCATCTTAGGAAGGTGGGTTCAAGGATATTTTCATATGATTGAGATGCTAGTGAAAGAGTGAAAGGTATGTTTAAGAAACTAGTGTTTCTTTAGGTTTGGTATATTGATTGGGAATTGAAGGAGTAGGTTTAAAGAGTTTATCTTCCATTTCCATGATGGATTACCTCAAGGCTTGATTGGCCAATTCCCACTCCCTTTCAAGATGAGCTTCAAATTATAATCTCTCCCTCTCAAAATCCTCTTCAAACAAGTGAACCTACTCATCCATGATATTTTTCTCCCTTGGGTTGATTTCTTGGATGGATTTACAAGAATGGAAACTTTGGGAATTACATGAGGGGTTTAGGGTATTGGGAAACATGGTTGGAATATAATTTTGAAGGGTCAAGGATGACACACTTGAATGTGAATGTGGATAAATTTGAGGTTGCCATAATGGAATTTGATCATGGATTCTTGATATTTCCTCTTGATTAAATATTAGGCCTCAAACATTAGGCATTTATTATTTAATATTTTACCAATTATTCCCCTCTATATGTATCCACTCCTTTATTTGTTCTAAGGCATTCCTTACACTCTAAATACAAACACTATGAATGATTTCACCACTACCATATCTAGTTTCAAGATCTAGCATGTATTATTGATAGCTGAGAAGAGTACTTTTGAAACTAGTAATAGCATGATTTGGAGATGGAATAGATGGAATATTTAGAGTAAAAGATGATGAGGATTTGTTATAGGAAACATGGTGCTCATGGCAAGGTTGAACAAGGTCTTGTTCATAATTAGGAGGAATAAGAAACATAAGGTAAATTTCATGCACTTGTGTAAGGAAAAAAATCAACATCAATGTAATCCATGACTTGTGAAAAGTATGTAGAGAAATAAAACACTTAAATAAGGATACTTGAGATACTTTACTAGTAGATTCATTCATGGATTTTCCATTGGTTTTTAACAAACTTGCCTTAAAAAGTAGATGTCTTGAGAATAACACCACACCTTCTCAAGGAAAGGAACTCTTGTCCCACTAGGCATGCCAAGAACTACTGTCACTTTATTTCACCCAATGAGGAGATGGGAAAATATTTTCATCACTAAAGTGAGACAATGGAACCACCTTAGGTTTGTGTGTGTCCCTATTAGGAGGTGGATCTCTAGATTAGGGGCTATCTCCCCTTGATGCACCATTTAAGCTCATGTTCCTAATACTAACAACTTGGGAAATGACAAGGATTATAATAATTGAAATGGAACTTATTCTATTAGAGGTGATGAACTAAAATATTTTTTTTACTCACACTCTTGACATGTACTTTGAACCAAAATAAGCCTAACATACACTCCATATAATAAAAACCTTCTTCTTGAATCAATGTTTCAACATGGGGTCTTGGAATTGTCTTAGAATATGAAGAATTATATAATAGGCATTCTAAGACACACTATTAAATGATCTATTCACTACACCTTCAACTCCATTTGACACTTCTTGGTGACCTACAAATAGAAGTCTTTAAACTCACAAGGTATAAGGAAAATTGGCATGTGAAGGTAAAGTAAGATATACTTGCACAAGAAAATAAACCTTACATACACTTATAAAATTATTGAATGAGGTAAAAAATTATATATTTATTGATTCAAGACAAAATTTTGGTATGGCTTCACCATACCCAAGTGGAGAGATCTAAACAATGTCCAAAAAGGCCCAATTTATAGAACTTAGAGAGAGAGAGAGAGAGAGAGAGAGAGAGAGAGAGAGAGAGAGAGAGAGAGAGAGAGAGAGAGAGAGAGAGAGAGAGAGAGAGAGAGATGAAAATAAACAAGTAAATGTGTCACCAAGTGAAAATTAGTTACATTTTCATGTATAGGAGAGGTGGGCTAAGTTATTTTAGGTCATTAAGGTGTACTTGTGCACACAAGTCATAAAGATAGTGAAAAGTGGCACAAAACTACCATTTTGGCATGAGAAATTACCCACTTGATTTTCCTTCCAAAACTACCCCTATCCCTACATATGGTTAGGTTTGATGATTTATCTAAGCAAGAGGGGTTAAAAAAAGTCCCCAAATGCATTATATGGATCCTTAACCATCCTTATTCTTGTGGACATGCAAAATCATCATTAACAGTTTCAAAAGGGATTTTCTCCATGCACCTTCTCCACTTGGCATTCAAAAAAATTCAAACCTAAAAAATTATCGATGATCAAGAGGGAATGACACTTTTCAAAGGCTCCAATATCATTAGTTTAAATAAAAACCTATAAAAGGCCTCCCTAATTACTTTTCACCGCTTTCCCAAGTGTTCGCTAGTTTGCCTCACTAGACTGGATGAAAGTGAGAGATTATTTATGTCACTTAGAGATTTATTTATGAGATTATGTGAATTTTTGGAGTTATCTCATGATTAAATACTTCTCCCAAATTTTTTTTCATCTCTTAACTCCTTTTGTATCTTGCACACCACTCAAAATGGACAAAACAAGCCTTGTTTTCTTCTAGTGTGTACAATTATGTATAATAAAAACACAGGTGGAATCCTCTAATGGTCCTTTTAATACTTTATGTTGTTTCATGTCAATACCCATTCATTTAGATGCTATAATGGAAATCTTTCTCAAATTGGGTCCTTGTGAGGGTTTTACAAGGGTTTTGAGTAGCCTAAACTCTTAACCTTTGTTTATAAAGGCATTGAAACCCTTGATAAATGCCACTAAGGGCTCCTTAAGTACCCTCCTTAATATTTCCAAATGGATCAAGGTCCCATGAATTTTTTTTTGAAAGATATGATTAATTGAACTTGACATTCATGTGGTTTTCATGCTTCCTAAGAGGGTTTTAGTATGTCCAGAGTCAGATGTGGCTTATTATGGATTTTATCTACCAACCAAAAGATTTTTAACCTCTATTTATTACCTAAAAACATTTTAAAATCCTTTTTATATCTCAACAAGACCTTGAAATGGAAGATACCCCTATTTTGGAATCAGAACCATGCCTTACCAATATGCATGTTTGTACTTTATGACCCAAAAGATGAGAATAATCACCATCAATACATAATAATAAAATTAAAACATAACATTTACCACTTTATACATACCATAAAACATTAGAGTACCTAGGGAAGGCTAGAACTTGAAGTGACACCTCATTTGGGGTTGGGTTTGCATGTTTTCCCACAAGGTATGCCTGTAGACCTCATTGTGTAGATAATTTACTTGGTATCAAAACCTTATATATTGGTTTATATTGTACCTATATATTTACCCTAACTATACAAACCTCCTTGATTTGTTGGATTCAGCACAAGCCCTTCATTCTTCACTTTTCACCAAAACTACCATTTTCCTACATGTAAGGAGTGACCCACCTTTGAGACAAAATAGAGTAATATTTCCCTATTTGGATGAGAAATAGGAATTTTTTTTTAGCTCAAAAAGGCTATTATGATCACTTTTATTGAATGTTTTCATCATATTCCAAGTCTAAGTGGTCAAACCAACTCAACTTTGCAAAAAAGGGGTTAAAAACCCTATTTTTACATGTTTTCACCCAAACCTCCTTGTGACTCCACCTTAAAACATTTATTGATGCATAAAAACTATTTATACATCTTAATTACCCATATTTAATTATTGTTTAGCTCAAGTATCCAATCAAAACCTTGTTTTCTAGTGGAATCTCACATTTGCCTCTTGAAATAAGGCTCCCCCTTACCTTACCTATACAGACTGAGTCATTTGGCCTATGAGAAAAAGAGTTTAGATGGCTTAGGTATGTTTTATTATTGTAATTACACTTAATATATTATAATAAATCAGTTTAAAATTCATTAATCCATTATACCTCTCTAGGAGGTCACCACTTGACACTTTGCCTTCTCAAACCTAATACCCTGTGAGGACTGAGACAACAAATAGGGGTTTTTTAATTATAGATGCTTCTCATTTTGGGAATAAAAAGTTTCAAAGGGTTATTATATTTTATATAACACATATATTCCAACTTTATTTCACCATCTTCAAAACTTTCTCTAGGCCAGTCAATTCCTCGTTGTTCCTCTTGACTAAGAGAGTCATTCTTTGATTTGACTATACGTTGCTAGGGTGAGTTTTTATCTTAAAAGGTATATTAAAACCCTTAATTATATTCTTATAATCATATCAAATAATTTAACCACACTATATTATTCACTTTGGCTCAATAATGATCTTCCTTCAAACTGATTTTGTATTACTTATGCCTCTAACTGTGTGTGTCTATTTATAGGCCTGTAGGCACATTTTGATATGTATTTAGCCCCAAAATGTATGAAATTAATTTATTTTTACTCTTATTTTTAAATATTTAATTAATTTAATATTCTTATATGCATTTTTTTATCTTAACAGACCTCTCTTACCCCTGACTGGGACTAACTTCCAACACTAGCTTGTAGGTGTGCATTCCTAGGCATGTAGGTTGCCATTTGGTCATTTGAGGCAACCACCTCTTAATTCATGATATAGGTGATTGGATTTTATTTTTTGGGTGTTTTAAATTATTTTCCCTATTTTTAAATTTTTATAAATCCCTAAAGGGATGCCAACATCAACCTTCCCTCTAAAATCTTGTGGACATTACAACCTCTTTTTAGTGCATTTTTACCATTTTGGGAGATCTCAAAACATACATGACCCTTGTCATTTCAAGATAAAGTTTTGTATTATGTTTATCCATGTATATAAATATAAGGCTTAAATAATATTACTCCTCAAATTAAATTATAATTTCAACTTAGGAAAACAAAAAAGACCATTGAGAGCTATGTTTTAGTGTGTTTAGGGACTCAGTCCCTAATGTCAAAAATATTGCTCTTAGATCCATCCATCTGTCTCTTAAGGCTCATCACTATATATAAAACATAAAAATCACTTCCAAAACTCATTTAAACCTTCCTTATCTTTGTCATTTCACTATCATGCATGAATTCCTCCATTGAAGGGATGAAACTTGTAGGTGATAGTGTTGAATTACATGGATGGATAGAGGCATGGAAGGATTAAATTATGCAAGGTGAGAAGATCTCCAAAATAAAAATATCATGTTATATGGTCAAAACACTTTAAAAAATCCTATATTCCCTTTTTCCCACATGGGAAACCTATAGAAATTAGGTGGAGGTGAAGATTTGCAAGAAAGTCTACAAGTGTGGTCTTTAAGCCAAGAAACAAGCCTAGAAGGAAGTCTATCAACATTTGAAATGTCCATAACAAATAGAATCATGGAAATATCTTTGAATATAATTTATAGGCCCCTAAAACACTCAAAAACATCAATTCAAAATGATAAAATTTGACACAAACCCAAATAGTGGCCCCCCATGGTTGATTATGTACAAGAAGCTACCTGAGATCAAACTGATGATTCATGAAGTAGGAAGCACCAAATATCATGTTCCTATTATGGATGAGAAGAGGACTCAAATTTCTATCCACCTATAAGATCAATCCCTCCAATTCTAACTATATGGTTTGTACCATATGCTTAAAGTTGGTAATTATTTGCTTGTCAAGACAAAATGAAGGAGAAGAAGCAAAATAATGAACTCTTATGTATTTTTTTGTAATTCAATCATGAAATGGCTCTATTGAGGTGAAAATTCATAAAAATAATGTTTCCACCTACAAGTGAGATTATTCATTATGTATAAGTGCCCAAGAGGTCCTCAAAATAAGGAGAAACTACCTATTTCACTACATAAATGACCTCTAATTTCCATCTAACTTATCCTAACTTTATTTTGACCTCTCCCACATTGAAACTAATCTTGGTGACAATTTTTTCCTTTTAAAATTTTGTACAAGTTCATTAATGAGCTAGAAAATGGCCAAAAGACCCCTTCTTGCACATGAAACTTAGGAAATGAACAATTCATGACTTGTAAACACATTTAAACATTTTAAAGACCATGTAAAGAAAAATTTACATAAAATGGACTTTTTAATAAGTTTGACTAGTGTTTGACTAGCTTGAGCATTGTTGACTAGGCCAATTCAAGGGGAATGAACTTCAACCAAGACTAGGACATGGCTAAGCAAGATATATAGGACAATATGAGACCCCATAAGATGCATGTAAACCTTCTTAAAAAAAATTAAAATGATATGGGCTGACATAATTTGACTTGAAGTCGAATTTGGTCAACAAATTGGCCATTCCTAGGGGTAACATGATTGCCTATGTTAAAGACTAGTAGCCTTGTCCTATCCATTGGGTAAGGGAGTCAGACTATGCTTGGAAAATGTTAGAAGCAGACCTTGAAGAGACCAACAAGACAATAATTATTACATCAAAACACACAAAAGGAAATAAATCACATAAAAACACAACATCAAACAAGACAAGGATACATTTGTGTTACTAAGCACTTAAGGAAACAAGACACAATAGAAAAGAAATAAATATGTACACTTCTCTTGATCATACCTCCCTTACTGAATCAAAAGGGAAGTATCTTAGGTCTCCTTCCTCACTAGATAAGTGAGGATGCCAATCTTGGTTCTTCTTGGTTGTACTAATATATGACTCTTACCTAGTTTTTATTCCTCAAATTTTTACATCATCCAATGGAGTCATTTCCCATAGTTTTCAAAATAGATAAGGTACTCTTAAACCTTAAAGCAAGCCTTATACTATTATCCTCATAGATCTTCATGACAAATTGGCATACTTAGACATGGGACAACTTGTTGTGAATCAATCTCTCTTTGAATGATCCCATCATGCTTCTCAATGGTCATAATGTATTAAAACTCTTCAAAGGGGATTATATCATGACCATGTGGGAGTGTTTCTTATTCATTCTCTTCTTAGAAATTTGTGGAGGAAACTTCATGAATGGATGTAGAAACAAAATCTAAATCATCATAGATGGCTCCATCATGAGCTATAATTTCTTGGAGGTGATGTTATTCAACATGTACTTGATCTCCTTCATCTTGATCTTGTTTAACTTGGAGATAAACCCTATCACCCTCTTCATATTTTTGAAACATTTTCAAGTAGATTTTCCACATCTTCCTTTTTAGACACAACCTCTTACATGTCATGGTTTGAGGTGAGTTTAAAAATACTTGTAGGCTCTTTAAATCCTTCATATTCATTTCATATGTCCTCAAACCTCTACCACAAATCCTCCTTAGCTACCTAGTTTGAGTCATGAAATGGAAAAATAAGAGATACTTCTTCCTCTTCTTCTGTGGGATTCAAAAGGTTCTCTTCTACCAACTCTCCCTCAAATTTTATTTCATCATTACAAGTAGATGTCTCTTAATTATCATTTAGCACCTTCTCATTCATTATCCAATCTGAAATTTGAATTTTATCCTCCCTCATAGTGGTGTCAACATCAAGAATCTCAAAAATTTGGATTTTGGCCAAAGGGGATTCCCAAGTAGCAAGACAATTCTCCAAACTAAGGAAACCTTGATCAATTTGAGGGGGTGTAAGGATCGATTCAATGGTATCTTGAGGAGGTGTGGGAGAGAGTTGAGTTATTTTAGGATTGTATCTCCTACCAACTTCTTCACCTAAACAAGATTCATTTCTCTCTCCATAGACTGCTATCACTTTTGCCCATCTTGGGAAGGTGGGTTCAAGGATATTTTCATAGGACTGAGATGCTAATGAAGGATTGAAAAATATGTTTAAGAAACTGGGATTTTCTTGAGGTTTGGTATCTTGATTGGGAATTGAAGGATTAGGTTTAGAGACGTTATCTTCCATTTCCATGATGGGATACCTCAAGGCTTGATTGGCCAATTCCCACTCCCTTTCAAGATGAGCTTCAAAGTTTAACCTCTCCCTCTCAAATTCCTCTACAAACTTGCTTTAAGTTTTAAGAGGACCTTATCTATTTTGGAAACCTATGAGAAATTACTCCATTAGATGATGTACAGAGACTAGGAACAAAATGAAGGTAAGAGTTATCTATTATTACATCCAAGAAGAAGCATGTTTGTCATCCTCAATCATCTAGTGATAAAGGAGACCTAAGGTACTTCTCTTTTGATCTAGGGAGGTATGATTAAGAGTAATGTACATATTTATTTATTTTCTATTGTGTCTTATTTCCCTAAGTGTTTAATAGAAAAAGTGTGTCCTTATCTTATTTGCTATTGTGTTTTTGTGTTAGTTATTTCCTTTTGTGTGTTTTGAGGTAAGAATTATTGTCTTGTTGGTCTCTTCAAGGTATACTTCTAGCATTTTCCAAGCATAGTATGACTCCCCTACCTAATGGATAGGATAAGGCTACTACTCTTTAACATAGTCAAGCATGTGAACCTTAGGAGTTGCCAAATTGTTGACCAAATTTGACTTCTATTCAAATGAGGTCAACCCATATCATTTTAAAAAAAATTAGAAGTTTTACATGCATCCTATGGGGTCTCATATTGTCCTATATATCTTGCTTAGTCATGTCCTAGTCTTGGTTGAAGTTCATTCCCTTTAAATTGCCCTAGTCAACCATGGTCAACCTAGTCAAACCTTAGTAAAACTTGGTCAAAAGTCCATATTGTGTAATTTGTCCTAACATGGTCTTTAAATTTTTTAAATGTGTTTATAAGTCATGAATTGTTCATTTCCTAAGTTTCATTGTAAGAAAGGGTCTTTTAGCCTTTTTCTAGCTCATTAATGAACTTGTACAGACTTTTAAAAGGACAAATTTATTACCAAGATTAGTTTAAATGTGGGAGAGGTCATAATAAATTCAATATTAGTCAGATGGAAATCATAAGTTAGTTATGTGGTGAAATAGGTAATGTTTCCTTATTTTGAGGATCTCTTAGGCACTTGTATAGAATGGATCATCTCACTTGTAGGTGGAAACATCAATTTTATGCCTCTTCACCTCCCAAGAGCCATTTGACACTTGAATTTTATAAAAAATGCATAATATTCTATTCATTTGCTTCTTCTCCTTCATTTTGTCTTCACAAGCAAATAATTACCAACTTCAAACATATGGTACAGACCATATAATTATAATTGGAGGGAGTGATTTTATAGGTGGATATTAATTAGAGTCATCTTCACATAAATAATAGGAACTTGATATTTGGTTCTTCCTACTTCATGAACCATTAGTTTGATCCTGGGTAGTTTCTTTTGCATGATCAACCATGGGGGGTTACTATTTGGGTTTGTGTCAAATTTTATTGTTTTAAATTGATGTGTTTGAGTGTTTTAGGGGCCTCTACATGATATTGAAATATATTTCCATTATTATATATTTTTTGGATAGTTCATTTGTTGATAGAGTTCCTTTTAGGCTTGTTTCTTGGCCCAAAGACCACCCTTGCGGACTTTCTTGCAAATCTTCACCTCTAGCTATTTTCTATATGTTTCCCACATGGGAAAAAAGGAATAGAGTATGGTTTAAAGTTTTTTTACCATCACCATGATTTTGGTAGTTTGGATATCTTCTCACCTTGCATTATTTCATCCTTCCATGCCTCTACCCATCTATGTAATTCAACACTATCACCTACAGGTGTCATCCCTTCAATAGAGGCATTCATGCATGATAGAGAAATGAATAAATATAAGGAATGTTTACATGATTTTTTAAAGTTATTTTGATGTTCTATATCTAGTGATGAGCCTTAGGAGATGGATGGATGGTTCTAAGAGAAATATTTTTGACTTTAGGGACTATTTCCCTAAACACACTTAATAGAGCTCTCAAGGGTCTTTTTGGTTTTCCTAAGTTGAAAATATAGTTTATTTTGAGGATTCCTATTATGTCAAAATTATATTTATATCCATGGATAACCATCATGCCAAATTTTATCTTGAAAGTACAAGGGTCATGTATGTTTTGAGATCTCCCAACATGGAAAAAAGGCACTGAAAAGAGGCAGTAATGTCTATAAGATTTTGGAGGTAAGGTTGATGTTGTCATCCATTGAGGGAGTTATAAGCATGTAAAAGTACATAAAACAAGTTAAAACACCCTAAAAATAAAATTTAAGAACCTATATCATGAATGAGGAGGTGGTTGCCTCAAATGACCAAATGGCAACCTACAGGCCTAAAAATGCACGCCTATAGCCTAGTGTTGGAAGTTAGTCCAAGTTAGGGGTAAGGGAGGTTTTTTAAGCTCAAAAAATGAATATAATAATATTAAATGATGGTAATAGTTGAATATAATAGTAAAACTATATTAATTTCATACATTTTTGGGATAAATACATATCAAAATATACCTACAAGCCTATAAATAAACACACACAGTTAGAGGCATAAATAATACAAACTCAGTTTGGAGTAAGGTCATTCTTAAGCCAAAGTGAAGCATATAGTGTGGTGATATGATTTGATATGATGATATGAATATGATAAAGGATTTTAATACACCTTTGAAGAGAAAAGCTCACCCTAGCAACCTACAGTCAAAGCAAAGAATGATTGTCTCAATCAAGAGGAACAGTGAGGAACTGACATACCTAGAAAGCCTAGAGAAAGTATTGAATATGGTGAAATAAAAGGGGTTATATAAAATATAATAAACCTTATAAAATTTATATTACCCAAAGGAAAATAATCTAGAAGGAAAAAACCCTTGTTTGTAATCTTAGTCTTGAAAGGGTACTAGGTTTGAAAAGGCAAAGTGTCAAGTGGTGACCTCATAGAGAGGTATGAAGGGTTTCATGAATTTTAACATAATTTATTAGTATTAATTAATTTTAATTAAACTCACAAAACATCTATAATTCATCCAAAATCCTTTTCTCATAGGCCAAATGACTCAGTCTGTATAGGCAGGGTAAGGGGGAGCCTTGTTTCAATAGGCAAATGTGAGATTCCACTAGAAAACAAGGTTTTGATTGGATTAATAAGTTAAAAAATCATGAAATATAGGTGATTAATATTTATACATATTTTTTATGCATCAATAAAGGTTATAAGGGGGAGTCATAAGGAGGATTGGGTGAAAATATGCAAAAATAGGGTTTTTGACCCCTTTTTGGCAAAGGTTCATTAGTTTGACCACTTAGACTTGGAATATGATGAAACACTTTAGTAAAAGTGATAATAATATCATTTTTTATCTCAAAAAATATTCATATTTATCATACAAATTGGTAAATATGCCTCTATTTTGTCTCAAAGGTGGGTCACTCCTTACATGTAGGAAAATGGTAGTTTCAGGGAAAAGTGAAGAATGGAGGACTTGTGCTCAATCTAACCAATCAAGGAGGTTTGTACAGTTGGGGGAAATATATAGAGACATAATAATACAATATATAAGTTTTTTATATAATGTAAATGATCTAAATAATGAGGTTTATAGGCAGACCTAGTGGGAAAACATGCAAACCCAACCCCAAATGAGGTGTCACTTAAAGTTCTAGCATTCCCTAGGTACTATAATTTTTTTTTTGATGTATATATGGGTAAATTTTATGTGATAATTCTATTGGAATTAATTTATTGTGATTATTTTTATCTTTTGGTTCACAAAGTACAAACAGCCTATGGGCAAGGCATGGCTCTTGTTCTAAAACAAGGGTAACTTCCATTTTGAGTTATTGTTGAGATATATAAAGGATTTAAACATGTTGGTAGGTTAGAATAAAATTTGAAAAATCTTTTGGTTTGTAAATAAACTCCATAGTAAGCCACATCCAACTCTAGACATACTAAAACCTTGACATGAAGCATCAAAACCACACAAAGGTCAAGTTCAATCACTCATATCTTTCACAAATGTTTGCATGGGAACCTGAGACATTTGGACATGTTAGGGAGGGTCCTTAAGGATTCCTTAGTTTGTTTTTTAAATTTTTTAAATGTCTATCCTTTATTAACAAAAGTTAAGAGTTTAGGCCACTCAAAACCATCGTAAAACCCTCACAAGGACCTAATTGGAAAAATCTTTCCTTTAGATAATATAAATGAATGGGTATTGCCATGAAAAAACTTTGAGGTTATATAAGACTCTTATAGGATTCCACTTATGTGTTTTTATTGTATATAATTATATAGATCAGAGGAAAATAGGGCTTATTTCAGCGATTTTGAGTGGTGTACAAGCTACCAAAAGAGTTAAGAGATGAAAAAAAAATTGAGAGAAAGATTTACTCTTGAGTTAACTCCAAAAATTCACATTATCTCATAAATAAATCTCTAAGTCACCCAAATAGGCCCTCACTTTCAACCAATCTAGTGAGCCAGACTAATGAACACTTATAAAAGTGGTGAAAAGCAATTAGGGAGGCATTTTATAGGTTTTTTATTGAAACTAATGATATGGTAGCCTTTAATAAGTGTAATTACCTATTTTTGATGGATAATTTTGTAGGTTTGAGAAGTTTTTAATGCCAAGTGGAGAAGGTGCATGGAAAAGAGCCCTTTTAAAATTGCTAGTGACGATTTTGCATGTCCATAAGAATAGGGACAATCAAGTATCAATCCAATGCATGTGGGGACTTTTTTATAACCCTTATTACTCAGATAGATCATTATAACTAACCATATATATAGATAGGGGTAGTTTTTGAAGGAAACTTAGGTGGGTAGTTTCTCATGCCAAAATGGTAGTTTTGTGACACTTTTTACTATCTTTATGACCTATGTGGAAAAGTACACCTTCATGAGCAGGAATATCTCACCCCACCTCTCCTATAAATGTAAATTTAAATGATTTTCACTTGGTGACACATGTCCTTATGTTTTTTCAACTTTTTTTCTCTCTCTCCTTCCAAGTTTTATAAATTGGAATTTTTTAGCCATTGTTTGGATCTCTCCACTTGGGTATGGCAAAGCCCTACCAAAATTTTATAGATATCTATTTTTACCTCACTCAAGAATTTTATAAGTGTATGTAATGGTTATTTTCTTATGTAAGTGTATCTAAGCTTACTTTCACATTTCAATTTTCTTAGTACCTTGTGAGTTTAAAGACTTCTCTTTGCAAGTCAACAAGAAGTGTTAAATGGAGTTGTAGGTGTATTTAATATCTCATTTAATAGTGTGTATTATAATTCCTATTATCTAAGTCTTCATATCATAATCCAATTATAAGACCCCATGTTGAAACATTGATGCAAGAAGAAGGTTGTTATTGGATGGAGTGTATATTAGGCTCCTTTTGGTTCAAAGTATATGTCAAGAGTGTGAGTATAAAAAATATTTTGTTGCATCACCTCCAATATAATAGGTTTAAATTAAATTATTCTAACCCTTTTCATTCCCCAAGTTGTTAGTAGTAAGAACATGAGCTTAAATGGTGCATCAAGGAGAGTTATCCCCTAATCTAGAGATCCACCTCATAATAGGGATACTCATAGCCCTAAGGTGGTTCCATTGTGTCAATTGAGTGATGAGAAGATTGTATCACCTCCTCATTGGGTAAGATCAAGTGACAACAATTATGTATTGCTGAAAACTATAATATTTATACATTATACTTATACATAGTGGCTATAATGTTGTATAAGTCATGGCTGAATTTGTACTATTTTATTTATGATTAGATACATTAATTATTGGTTATTAAATATTGTTCATGATTTTCATATTTATTCATATTGATCCTTAACTAGGTATATTATCTATAAACCTCTTGGTTAACTAAATTAATACATTTAGGTAAGGAGCACTAATTAGGTTTCTCATGGTGAAATCTATATGATGAATATGTGTAATTAAATTTTTAAAAGAATTACTATATTATGGTAAAACCCAGTGGGGTTATCACAATATACTTGAAGATAGTTTATAATCTGGATCAATAAATTTAATAACATTTGTAAGAACACTCCATAAATGGTTTGTGAATGGCATGATATTGAAAATCTAGACTGTGTGCCACTATAATGGATAATAATGAAAAAATAAAATTGGAGTAACATTGTCCTTCTAGCTGGGATATTATAGTGAAGGAACCATAGTATCTTATGATATAAGTATAAGTACATATTATTTCATCATTTTGCCTGCCCATTAGGTTGGTATTGTCCTTCTAGATGGGCAAGTCAAACGAGGATACCACAATATCCTAAATAAAATGTATAGATACTTGGTTGTTGATCATGTCAAAACCTCTAGTGGGACAACTAGGAAAATTATAATATAGGTGGAAGGAGTGATGAAGAAAAAAACATGTAAAAATATAAAAACAATTTTGAAAAAAAATAAAAAAATATGAAAAAAAAATTAGAAAAAAATAAAGATATAGACAAAAATAAATAATTTAAAAAAAATAGAAAATAAAACATCATGACCCTAAATAAAAAATTAAATAGAGAATAAAAATGAGAACTAAGGAGAATCAAATCAATTATAGAAGATAGTTAAGCATGGTAGCAAAAGAAGGTTATAAATTCAATAAAGTAGTTGAGTTTATTTTTGTAGAATGATATATTACACATGTTAGTTTTAAAATAAAAATATAGACTAAATACAATTGGGTAGATGGTGGGAATTACTACCACAGTCAAAAATATATTGATAAATCATGACATCAAATGGATAAGATCAAAACAAATAAGAAAGGAGTGAAAAATTAGTTATTAAACACCAAAGCAAATAAAGAAAATGAAACAACCATACACACTAAATATAATTTTGTTCTAATAAAATGTCATGATTAATAAATACATCATTTAATATATAAATAAAATGGGTTATATAATGGAAAATTACATAATCAATTGAATACCAACACTCTGGGAAAATTTTACATGAATTACCATTGTTCTTCAACTTGTTTTCTTAAGACCATATAATTAGAAGAGATGGAGATACTTGTTATATGATTAATTTATACCCTTGGAGAGGGTTCTTTAGGATCTCTACAACCAAGCTATAATATTGGGAAAACCCCAGGTTGTGGGAATCCTATGATGGGGTTGAACCTCCTGAGAAGGTTGGCTTCCTCTTGATGCTCACCTAAAACTAATGCTTCATAAGGAAAAGGGTTAGAAAGATGGTAAAGGCTCCTATTAAATATAAAATGGTGATAAACCAAATTTAAATAGACACTCACATAAGATTGAACACACACTATATTAGTAAAATACATCTATGGCTTACTCAATCTCACAATCTCACTAGTTGCATGAATATTTCATAGAAGAGGTTCTAAAGTGAACATAATCTAGACTTGAAAGTTAGTTTGAAAAAACCTTTAGAAATTCAAGCAAAATGATAATAGACTAGGAAGAATTTCCTTTATAAATTCACCATACACAAGCATATTAATCACTGATTAAAGGCAAGAGATAGATAAAAAGTTAATCCTATTACTTCAAAAGTTAATTCTTACAATAATTTGATAGGGTTTAACCATATCAAATGAGCACACTTTTACAAGAGTCTTAATGAGTGTCCTTGTCTCAAAAAATAAAAATTCTAAATTCTAAAAACTAAGAACCCCTTCAATGGGAATGAGACTAGGAAATATAGGAGAAGATATATCAAAAGAAAGGATGTGCGATCATAGCATCATAAAAGAAAACTTTGTCTTAGGTCATTAATTAAACCTAAGATACCACCTTTTTAATCAATCAGAACACTTCCTATGGCTTATTGAGTGATAAAGTCCCCAAAAGTTTAAAGGAACATTAAATGCTCCTAATTACAATTCCCAACACTAGACCTTTTCGTTTATCCTTCATGCCATCTCTCACTTGAAGATAAAACCTCATGTTCATGGATTCAATAGGATCATGGATTTGTGCCTTTTAGGTGGTTACTTGTGGAGGAATATGTCCATGATAAAGGATGAATACCCTTTACATTAATCATATCTCTACCTTATATTCATGTTTGGATCATAGGTCCATCTATAAGAGGAAAACCAATTTAAGGTTATTGGTTTTCCTATAGTTTCCATATCAGTACAAACTTATAGACTTAATAGACTTTTCCTTGATATAAATGGGTCCAAAAGACCCACTTTATCTCTATAGGATATAAGAATTTATTATACATGGATTCTTGTTTAGAATGGCAAACCAGTAATGGGAAAGAACCTTGAACTTTACAACTTATCAAACTAAAGTTCAATATTTAGCTCTAATGCTAATCCCTTATGTTCTTCATAATTTATTACATCTATTAAAATTATCCATGGTGTTTAAATGATATTTCCTTTGAAAACACACATAAGATTGATATCCATGGTCAAAAATATCTTTTCAACCTCTATCGAGAATCTTGGGCTTTCCTTTGTTCTATTTAGTTGTCAAAATCCAATTTAACTCATTAACACATTGACTCAACTCACTTCATTAATTTTAATCTATATGAATGCCCATGGATCATTGATCTTATACCAGTTGAACACATTATTAACACTTGTCATGTACATATTCACCCTTGGGATTCACTAACCATTTGACCTCTACTCTCTATTATATTTGAATGTACAATGCAACATAGACCATTGGATCAACTGGGACCTACTATTTGAAAGATAATGGCTAGCTCCTAACCTTACAATTGATGTCCTCTCTCCCATCAAGTGACATTAACATGACTGTCATTGATGATCATGTGACTATCAAATTTAAGCTCAAATAGATTTCCTTTACTTTGTCTTAAAGTTGACATCTATGTGAATATCTTATACTTTTTGACTGATTTTGAAGGCTTGAATATCAAAGTACAAGAGTCATGGAGGCACCAAACTTTTAGGAGATACTCTTGAGGTCAAAAAGAATAAACCCATTTGATCTAATGGTATCAAGAGCATTCTAGATAAATATACTAAATGCACAATTTGGCTAATCAAATGTTTCTACAAGACATCTTGGTGATAGTCAACCTCAAATGGCTAAGTATGGAAAAATTAGTAAAATATAATTGAGGAGCCAAATTTAATCATGTATAACTTCATTTTCTCTTTGGCGGAGGATCTAAAACTTGGTACATATAAACTAGAGACCAAAAATAATAAATCTATGTGATTATTTTCCCCTATAACTACTACACATATGAGATATGACCTTGTGAGCATGCTCACTTGGCTCTACTTTAACTTCTTTAAAATGGCAAAGTATGGAAATTTGGTATAATTTGGCTTAAAAGCTATCTTTGGATCCTCATAAGTTTTGATGTGCTTTGGAAGAGGACCTAAGACTTGGTGCATATGATTTAGGCATAAAATTGAATAGACCCATTTTATTAATTCCTCTAGGAGATTCCATACATGGAAATGGTGACATTAGTGTTGAGAGCAATACCATCCCCCCACCATTTATTTTTGGAAAGGGGACCCATGTGATTGTTTCCAAAACTTCTATATCCTAGAGTAAATGTGAAAGATTATTTGATCATGTTTTTAATGTTGCTAAAAATTATCTTGAAATCTATTAATTACACATTTCATGAAAAAAGTCAGGGTTCCTGAACAATAAACCCTAGCATTTTAAATTTAAATGTTCACAGGAAAATTGAGTAGGAAATTTTATGCATAATTAGATTTTAGCTTAAATATCATTCACTTTTGTAGATCTAATGCTTTACACTTGTTCACTAGATTTTATCTAATCGTGCATCAAGCTCAAAGTCTTTTAAAAAGGCATATAGTTAATGATTCAGGCCCTAGTAAGGATCTAATGATGATCACTTGATCAGAGGTTTTAACTGTAATAGTGTAAAATAAATTTCATTATTTTAAATTTGATAGGTTCACTCTCTTCATTTGACATTTGTGAGGATGTATTTGATGATACCAAACCCATCAAATATAAATTGGAACATAAAGATTTTATCATCTTAAATTTGATAGGTTCACCCCCATCATTTGATCTCTATGAGGATGTATTTGATGGGACCGAACCCATCAAATTTAACCTAGACAATCCATAAAAATTTGATATCTCTTGATAATTCTACACATGAAATTTAGTTATTGGATCAATAAGTTTCATCATCTTAAATTTGATAGGTTCACCCCCATCATTTGACATCTACAATGATGTATTTGATGGGACCAAACCCATCAAATTTAACTTAGAAAATCCCTGAAGCTTTGAGATCTCTTGATAGTTTTATAGATGGCATTCAATTATTAGATCATAAAGATTTTATCATCTTAAATTTGACAGGTTCACTCCCATCATTTGATGTCTATGAGGATGTATTTTATGGGACCAAACCCATCAAATTTAACTTAGACAATCCTTGAAGCTTTGAGATCTCTCGATGGTTTTACACATGGTATTTAGCTATTGGATCAATAAATTTCATTTTTTTAATTTGATACGTTCACCCCCATCATTTGATGTCTGTGAGGACGTACTTGATGGGACTAAACCTATAAAATTTAAATTTAAATTTAAATAGAAAGATTTTATTGTCTTAAAATTTATAGGTTCACCCACATCATTTGACATCTATGAGGATGTATTTGATAGGATCGAACCTATCAAATTTAACTTAGACAATTTTTTAAGACTAATCAAAAGGGGCATTTCTAAAGCCTTTTTAAAGAAATTCTTAGTTTTCTTATGAAGGCAAGATTGAGAGATAAAAATATTGGCCTAAGTCTTTTTTAATGATTAAAAGGGTAATCATTTTATAGGATCCAATGGTGATTTCTTACTCACTAGATTTGATCTAATAGTGCACATCAACACAAAAGCCTCAAGATGTCCCAAAGGATACAATGGTGATCATTTGATTATTGGATTTAATATAATGATGTGAGATAATTGAAGACTTTTTAAAGGCCTCAAAAGCTTGAAACATGGCATAATAAATAAGGTCAAGATCAAGAACCAATGAAATGCAAAGACCTAGATTTAGATTTTCAAAGCAAAATAAAAGGGACTTTTAAAAACCAATGGTCACTCTTTAAATGGAATTTATGAAAATTTCCATGAAAGGCATGGAACCCTACCACATAGGCTCCACGTAATTATGGAGGATCAAATTAAAGATATTTCATGATTGAAAACATAAGAGAGATGATAAGTAAGGTTCCATCATATCTAAGGCAAGTATGAGATCAAAGTTAGATGTTTTGTTCATTAAATAAGAAAAACCCTAAACCCTCCATAAATAAGGCTAGAGTTGGTTAAAATTTATTATGTGACACTTGAGATAATTATAAACTAAATTTAGAGTAGGTGCCTTAGTAAGAACTTTGATAGCTTTGTAATTACCTTACACTATTATCAATGGTAGTAGGTAGGCAACATATAAAGATTGAAGTGGAGCTTTATCTAACTTTAGATGGTGAAGGAAGTGTCTTTAGAGACATAAAGTTATATTTAATAGCATTGAATGTATAGGGAATCAAGAATTGGTCTAAATTATTCTTCTTTGTCAAAGAGTTGCAACAAATTTCTTAGGAAGAAAAGAGGAATGCTTTTGTATACAAATGATACAAGGATTTAGTATCAATTTAAATGGAAAAAATTCATCACGTAGCTACTAAACTAGAGGTAATGTATTTCATCAACTTTTTTGTTCCTTTTTGTTGACTACAAAGTAGATGGAGAATGGATTATTCATAAAGGAAGTATCAATAAAGTTGTATGTATAGCTCCCATGGCCTTTGAATCTTATTATAAGCTCCTTTTACCTCATGTTGATCTTCCATCCTTGAGAGAATGTATAAATTCCCAAAACATGGATTCAATTCTTTCACCTTGGCTAATTTAAGGTTCCCATGTTTTTAGGACCCCTAATGGTGAGATTCCTATTATCTAATTTAGAAAGGTGTCAGGGTAGCTATGAACTTATTGAATATATCCCTTGGTTCCTCTTTTACAACTTGTGTGAGTAAGGTTTGGATGTCTTATGTCCATTGCATGTTGGAATGGAACCTAACCCCTCCCATTGGAGACTTGATAAGTTTCTTCTTGGCCTAACAATTTATAGCCATCAAGAGAAATACCTTTAGACATTTATTTATGATGTCTTACCTCTTAGACTCACTCTTGGCCTCTATTAATTTCCTTGGCATCCAAAATTGGCCCCCTAATAGTAGGACTACCATTTTCCATCATTACTCCAAACTACATATTTTAAAATATAGGAATTATTTGTAATTCATATGTGATGGTGTCTTCCCATTCATTTTTGAGATAATCACTAGTATTTTTATCCCTAGACTTCATCCTCTAATCAAAAAACAAATAGAGACCATGGGGGATGTGTCGATCTATCTAGATTAAACTCTAATAAATATATAAGGAATCATGTTCCAATCATATAGGTTGCCTGTATATGTTCCCAATAAGCTTGTAGAGTAAAAAATTGCTTATCAAATCATCCAAGGCATAAATTGGCACTGCAAGAAGAATAAAAAGGCTCAAGTTCATCCCTTCCCAATGGGCATTGGTAGAATTATAATCAAGGATTAGAAACAATTAGAGATAATGGTGGTACATAGGAACTCTTTTGATTTCTAATTAGATGATCTTAAAATGTGGGACCCTAATAATAGAGTGGCTAACCATATTTAGGATAGGAAGGTCCCAAAGACTGAGTACAAGCATCAACAAAGTGTGGGAGATGATATTCACACGATGGCAAAGAACTTTGAATAAGTCCTATCTAGGGTTAAAAACTACAACATAACATTAAAATGTAGGTTGGTCAGGGATAACAAGCCTTTAGGACAAATATAGTAGTTACATCTTTTACAATATCATTTGTTATCAGGACCATCTAGGACTACACATCAAGAACCACCTATTGATGGACAATATTTTGAGCCTTAGTAGGGAGAATTGACAAAGTCATCTCAGATTAAGAAACTTGAAGATGTAAAAGGAAAAGGTAAAGCTATAAGTGAGGAGTCCAAGATTGAGCAAAAACCTATTAAAATCCTCCAAATTCAAGCATCCCCACCAAGGCCTTCTTCCCCAACATAATTTATCATATTAATTGGTTTAGAAACCAAAGAAATAGTGGAGATTTCCCTTTTAACATCATGGCTACTTATGGTTTAGATAAGAAAGAAGACCCATTTGAGGAAAAAAGCAATGAATTCGTTCCATTGAGTAGTGGAAAGAGAGGCAAAATTAGCCTTAGTTCCTATAGCTCAAAGAAAGAGGCCTAGGTTAACTTTCACTCAACCTACTAGCGAAATAAACTTTTTTAGTGATGAGAATCATATTTATGGAATAGCCATTCCTAATTGGTTTGTTTATGGGAAGTTATAAAAAATCCCATTTGTTTTTCCTTCACTAGCTCTGACTCAAGTGGACATAGGTGTTCAAGATAATGTCAAGCCATGGATTCAAGATATGTTGAACAAATAAGTAGAGAGAAGCATCTAGATATTTATAGTAATGAAATATAATGGGTTGGTACCCCTAGATCATCTAGGAGTTTAAATGTAGAGATTCCCAAATAACCATAGGTGAAATAACTTGATCCTCAAGTCAAATTTAATCCATAAACATCAACTCTTGAAAGAGTAGTGACCAAGAAAGTCACCATTGGTACTGAGGAGTTCACCTTTCAAAAAGTGGAGCCATTTACAAGCTTAACTCCTACTCTAGAATAGGTAGTAAGGGAGCATCCTATTTTTCAAGAGGATGTAGCTAGTGTGGTACTGGTCCAATCAATAATGGCCTTGGATAGAATTCAAAGATTGAAATAGAGGATCCTCAACTTGGAAATAGAAAAGAAAGATTTGGAAGCTCAATTATTCTTGACAATTATTGAAAATATATTACAAATGTTTAATAAATCCTTAATGGATACATTCAAGAGTTTGAAAAGTATTAAGTCTAGATTGAATGATTTGGACCATCAAGTTGAGATGGCAAAAACCTTAATCACCTAGTGGCAGAATTCTCAATCTCAAATGGAGGAGCTCATCAAGGTGCATAAGACTAAGTAGGCCTTAAACTTTAAGATTATCAAACTCAAACATCTAGAAATCCTCATGGTAGTTTTTATAGATAGACAAGAAGATTTGATCACCTATGGTAGTGATGTTAAGGACTTCATCAAGAGAGACATATATTTGGTAAACTAAATTCAAAAAAATTTAGGGAATATATTAAATAACCCTTTTAAAACCACTACTTTAGGCTTGATTGATGATGAATAATTCAATCATAGGGTTGATACCCACATCTAGGGCATCATAGATGACCAAATTCATTCAGTTAAGGATAACTAAAAGACCCTTGATACCATTAATTTTATAGGGAAGCAAATTATAGAAGTATAATGTGTTAAGGAACTTGTATCTTGGGTAGATAGTGAATTTGACAAGTTAGTAGATAAAGAAGGGGATTGTCTAATGAAGCCTACAATTGATTTTAAGCTGATCAAGAAGCAATACACCAAGGTGAAAGACTTCCTTAGACATGGCTAATTGGAAGGACCCAACAATGGAATTCCTAAAATAATATTATTGTTGTAAAGTATATGCTAGTCTTGTAGCATATACTCTTTCTTGTCAAGTTGGCATGCATTTTTTTGTATTGTGGCTTTGTATTAAGGATAACTATCCTTATCCACATCTAGATATTTTTGAAAGTTAACTGGTTAACCATCTATGTTTCTTATAAATAGGCAAATGGTTACCATTTGTAAACAAGAGTTTTTGAGCAATTGATAACAGGAATATATAATACAACTAAGGAATTATGAAAATATTGTTTGATAGTTTTTGTTAAATGTCTATGCTCTCTCTCAATTATAGGGAGTTATCTTCAATTTGAATTATTATTATTTTTTGAGTTACATTATTTGTCATAGGGTTGTTAATTTTTCCTAAATGCTAAATTGACTGTAAAGATCTCAAATATACTTCATTTTATTTGCTTTGTATTTGGATGTACTTAGGTTATCTAGATTATACTAGGAAACCCTTAAAGTAAATTTTTGATTCATATTTTTCCTTTGAATTTTGCCTAATTTGTGATATAATTTGAGATTATGTTATTTTATAACATAAATTGGTTCAAATGTGCTCAAAGTAACTGGAATTTTGTCATAATATTTGAGATGAAAACCTACAATCATGTTTCTTTATTCTTTACACTTCCTTTTTCTTATTTTTATCAAGATTCAATCAAGATTAGAAGTCATTTTTAATAATCATTTAGTTTAACTACCAAATCCTTATAATTATTAAGTATTCAAATAGTATAGACCCTGGTGGTGCCCAACCACTAAATAAAATAAATATTTTGGATAGTTTTCATACTTTACTTCTATTCCACCATAGAAAATCACTGAATAGTCACAAACTTCAACTCATGCCATGGATTCTCAAAATCCTAAAATGAGAAGTGTTTTTCAATACTAATAGCACCTATGGTATAATTAGAAGCATCATAATGAGAAGCTCCATTGGCACTAGAAGGAGGGCATATTTAAAAATGATTAATATGTTTTGAAGTGTATTTGGTTAGAATTATCTATATTTTACATGATTATGTTTCTTTCAACACAAATTGTGTAAAGATTGGTATTCTTTATGGAAATACTTTTATTGGTAAAAAATTATTAGTATTTGGAGTTAGGACAATTTATTTTGCTTAAAATGGATATTTATTTGACAATAAGAAGTTTATTTGAGTCATAAGTGGTAAATATTGGTCATCTTTGCATAATTCAGTACATCTTTGAACTTGTTTAGTTAAAGATTGATGTCTTTTATCCTCTTATGAACAATTTTTTGCAAATTAAGCTTAGTGTGCATATTATTTATCATTATTTTGAAATTAATGTATTACATCATGTTTTAAATAGGATCCTTACTCTTCAAGATAGAATTACCAAGAATTAGGACTAGATCACATTCAAAGACTAGAGAACCCTTGCTCAAACTAGAAACACACAGAAGGACTAGGAAAGATAGAGGTAAGCATAGGTATTCTAAATCTCTACCATCATCACCTTTGTGAGGGATCCTTGTGCTTTATATTCATACAAACATGGCATGGCTTAGAAGTTCCCCTATCAATATACTAGGTGTGGTTCATGATTACCATGTAATCTAAAAAAATATTTTCCAATATTTAGTCTAACTAGTATTACGAATACTGAAGAACATGTTAAATATTTCAAATATACATTAATATTGTTGAATGTTATTCATAAATATGTAGCATGTAAGTTATTCCCATTTACATTTAAAGATGATGCACATGAATGGTTCCTCAATCTACCTGACAATTGTATTATTTTGTGGAATAATTTTAACACTATTTTCATTGATAAATTTGAAAAAATCATAAGTCCATGTGTCATTTATCATCAATTCACAACTATTAAGAGAGATACAAGTGAACCTATCAGGTTTTTTAATGCTAAGTTCTAAAAGATGTTTAGCTAGACCATGGATCCAATAAACCTAATGAAGCTTTAGCTTTGGAGGTTTATAAAGATGTTATTGACCACATGAATTCTATGTTTTTGAAGAGAGCTATTACACTTATCATCACATTAGCGCAAGCCTATTATAAAGTAGTGTTTATTAGTGACCAAATTTAACCCCAAGGATTGATGACTTATTCTATCCCAAATATTAATCCTCAAATGCCTACATTAAATCTTTTCCCAAGTAATAACAAAAATACTCTAGCATTAAACCAGTTCCCTCCTTTGAATGTATTTCTTACTAGTCATGTTGCCCCTAATCAAAATATAGGCTTCTTGAGTCTTCAAGTTACCAATGGATTTCATGACAATGATCAGAAGGCTTTAGTTCCTATCAATGGAATTAACAATAACCAAATTTAAAATGTTGAGATTCTAAAAAATGAGAATGAATCTATATTGAAAATGGTACAAAATCTTAGCACTAATTTTCTACAATTGCAAAAATAAGTTGGTAATGCTAATGAAAATTCTAGAAGGAACTTCACTTTCCAAAAATTCAACTTACTTGGGAATAGGTCTTAGAATGATAGTTTATATAATAACAAACCTAATGAGTATTTCCCTAGAAAAACTAATATGGATATAAACCTCACTAATATTGCCTTACCAAATTATTTTAGGGCGCATGCTACTTTCAAACATGTTGAGATTGATTGTATTGAGTTTTGTAAAGCTTTTGAAGCTTTTCAAGAAGAACTTGACACATTTGAAGTGGTTCCAAACAAAGATGTTTCTACAAATTCTTCTAAATCTAAACCATCTGACCAAGTGCATATGGTGGAAATAATTTATTTCCATTTTCAAGAGGATAATTAGCTTGAGAATATTCTTGATGAAATTAAAGCATTCCAGTAATTTGTGAAGATATATCCTCTGATAAATAGGAAAAAAAACCATTGACTACCTCTACCCCTCCTCAAAATTATGGGACCCTTCCAGACACTATATCAAAGAATAATCTTGAGCGTCCTAGAGGAATTTCTTCTAAGTTAATGTTAATTATTGATCCTCCAAGAAAAATTGTCTACAACATTATGGAAGATATGAAAAGTATTAAAGCTAATATCACTCTGCACAAGCTAACTCAAATCACAAAACAAAGAGACTTACTCTTGGAATCTTTGTCAAATAAAATTGGGAAACCCCCTGAGACTAATAGTGCAAATGTAATTACACAAATGATCAAATCAGAGTCCCCACCTTTTTTACTTATAGTCTAGATATTTGGAAAAAATGTTTATAATTGTCTTTTAGATTTAGGAGTCTCAACCAACATTATTCCTACTGGGATATGTGAACAACTCAAGTTGATTCCAATAAAATTTGATAGGGTAGTCACTCAATTGGATAAATCCAAACTTAAGGTTATAGGAGAATTATTAAATGTGCATATATAGCTAGCTAGTGAACCAAGGGTTAAACATTTCATTGATATCTAAGTGGTAGAAATGCCTATTGCTTATGGATTTCTTTTAAGTAGAGAATGGACTAAGGATTTAAATGGATATATGTCTACTACTTGTTCACACTTGTGGATTCCTTGGAAAGGTTTGCTAAATCAAATAACTATAGAAATGGAACCTTAAATGAAACACATGATAACAAAATATAATGTTATTAATGAAAGGGTAAATTTCTTGGATTTTGATTTGGGAGTTTTCACTTTGGAAATTAGAAAAGAAATAGTTTCTAAGAGTTCTTCTCAAATGTGTGGTTTGTGGATGTTCAACATTAATGGTGTGAAGTTCAAATTAGGATCAAGAGCTGGTATTATATTGATGAATCCTTCAAAAAAGCAATAACATGTAGCTTATAAGTTATAATATCCTTGCACCAATAATTTAGCTGAGTATGAGGCTCTCATACTTGGATTATAGTTTTCCATTAAACACAAAGTTAAATAACTCCTTATCTATGGAGGATCTAAACTTGTGGTTAACCAAGTTATAAGTAAGTACTAGTGTAAATTGTCTTACTTAAAGAGATATAAGTTTAGGGTGTGGGATTTGATCAAATCTTTTGATGCCTTCAACATCTTAGGTATTCCAAGAGAAGAAAACAAAAATGTTGATGAGATTGCCTCTATTTTATCTAACCTCATGCCTAATCATGATTCTCAAAGCATCAATACTGAGATGATACCTATCCTTTAGTTCCTAACAATATAAATCATTTCCAAGTTTTCAATGATGATCAACAAATCATATATTTCTTAACTAATTTTAGGGATTTTGAAGCTCACATTATTGATGAGATTGATGAAAATTCTCATGAGGAGGAAATTAATGGTAAAATCATCCAATTAAGTGATAATAAGATACCTAAAGATATTATTTCATTGGAAAGACTATTTGATTTTGAAAAAAAAATTGAAGCACCTAAAAAACCCAAGGTAAAGGGTAAGGATTATCATGTAATGAATATTGGCTCACATAATTAGCCGAAAATGATGAATATATGGAAGTCTTGCCATTAAATGGAAAATATAAAAGCTAGAGAGTTGATTACAAAATACAAGGATGTAATTGCTTGGTCTTATGAAGATTTGAAAATATTTGACTCAAGGGTCATTACTCATACCATACCTCTTCAAGAAGGTTGCAAACCTTTTAGGCAAAAGCAAAGGCTAGTCAACCCTATTTTAGAACCCATGATTTTTAAATAATTCAAGAAGCTATCGGATGCAAGGATAGTGTTTCCTATTAGAAATTCCACTTGGGTGTAAAACCTAGTCCCAGTAAAAAAAAAGAATGGAGAAATAAGATTGTACATAGATTTTAGAAATCTAAATAGAACATCTGAAAAAGATAATTGTCCTTTACCTTCTCTGGACCAAGTTATCCAAACTATTTCAGGATCTTCCAAGATGTCTTTTTTGGATGGATTTTTTGGGTATAACCAAGTGCTTGTTTCTCCAGAGGGTAGGATGAAAATAAATTTTACTACTAAATGGGGAACATACGCTTATAAGAGAATGCCTTTTGGATTAGTTAATGTAGGGGAAAGTTTTCAAAGGGCCATGGACCATGCTTTCTAAGGTTTAATGGGAATGTTTATCATCATATATATGGATGATCTTATATATTTTGTAAAAATAGAGAAGAGCACTTCATACATTTGAGACAAGTATTTGATAGATGCAAGAGCTATGGTGTATCTCTTAACCCAAGGAAAATTATATTCTATGTCACTGAGGGAAAATTGTTGGGACATGTCATTACCAAAGATAGAATCTCTATGGAGCCTAATAGGGTAGAGCCCATTTCAAAAATTGGGTTGACCAACAGTCGAAAAGAACTTAGGTCATTCTTTGGCAAGATTAATTTTGTGAGGAAGTTTATTTCAGGCTTTATTGATATTGTTAAACCTTTGAATGACATGCTTAAGAAAGATTCTATAATTTATTGGAATCAAAAATCCAAGAAGGCCTTCACTGATATTAAGAAGGCAATTACTGAAACTCCAATAATCATAAGTCCTAGTTTTTCAAAGGATTTCTATTTATATTCATTAACTTTTGAGCATATTATGGCTACAGTGTCAACTCAAAAGGTTGATGGGAATGATCATCTTATATATTTAATGAGCACTAATTTTAAAAATATAGAAGTGAATTAGTCTATGATTGATAAGAAAGCTTATGCATTAGTAAAGGCAATAAAAAATTTAGACATTACCTCCTTAGAAATAAGGTACATGTTATATTACCTAATCCAGCTACAAAATTTATGTTGAGTCAAAATGAGATTAGAGAAAGAAGAGGCAAATGGGTAGTAATTATATAAGAATATGATATAGAGATGACCATTGCCAAATTAGTGAAATGTTAGTGTCTAGTTCAAATGATCACTAGTATTGACCCAAAAGTTCATATCATGCAATTAGATCAAAAAAAAATTCAACCTAATGAGTGGTATGACTCTATTATCTATTTACTTGTCAATGTTGTTTATCCCCTAGGATTTATAAGAGAACAAAAGAGAGCTTTAAGGCTTAAAGAAACTCATTACCTCATCAAGAATGGAGTCTTGTATAGGAGTAACTTTTAGGTAATTTATTTTGAGGTGTGTGTCCAAGGAAGAAGCAACTTGGATTATGACTACCTTTCATGAAAAATTAGGAAGTGGACACCCTTCAGGAAGAACCATAGCTTATAATATTCTCAAGGCTACATATTATTATCCCACACTCTTCAAATATGCTTATAAGCATGTGAAGGAGTGTCATTTATGCTAGATCTTAAGCATAAAGGAACCAAAGGCAACCATGCCTTTAAAACCTATGATGGTAGATAAACTTTTTTCATAATGGGGATTAGACTTTGTTGGAGTAATAAACCCCAATTCTTTCAAATGTCATAATTATGTCTTAACTACTATAGATTATTTTACTAGGTGGATTGAGGTAGTCACCACTAAATAATGTAGAATAGAGGAAGTGATCAATTTCCTATAAGAAAATATTTGTACTAGATTTGGAAACCTAGTTTCTCTTATTTGTGACAATGGATCTGCATTCATTTATATTGAAATGATGGAATGGGATTATGTCTAAGGAATTACACTCAAGTTTTATTCCAATCAATATCCTTAGGGAAATGGTTTTTCTAAATCCATAAACAAAAATTTGATGAAAGCTATCAAGAAATCTACTGAACATAAACTTGAAACATGACATAAAAATCCTAAGTCTACATTATGGGTAGATCGAATCAAGATCAAACAAGATCTAAAAGATTCACCATTTTTGTTGGTATATGGTTAGGAGCCCATATTTCCCATCACTTTTGAAGTTGTCTATGTTCAAATTCATGAAATAATACATGGAAGATAGTTAAGAACTTGCTAATTCTCAGTGGTTAAACATTATTCAAATGGAAGATGCAAGAGAAAAATCATTTATAGACTTCAGTATATAGCAATCAACTGTGAAAAGATGATTTGATAAGAGATCTAAAGTGAAGGTATTTAGACAGGGAGATATGGTCCTTATTTGGGACAAGGCATCAGAACCCAAAGGTAAACATGGTAAATTCACTCCTTTATGGATTGGTCCTTACCAAATTGCAAAAATCTTGGAAAATAATACTTTCAGGTTGATTAATCTCTAAGGATCAGAGTTTGCATTTCCTACTAATGGATAATATCTCAAACATTACTTTGTTGCTGCCCAATTAGAGGTCTTCATGGAATAAATGTGTAAGATTGTTAAAATTAGAATAGGTAGGCTAGTTAGTTCCCTTTATTACTTTATTTTTTTCCTTCCTTATTGGGCTTGTGTATATTTATTTTGTTTGCATTTTTTTCTCTTATTCTTGCTTGGTGGTGTTCCTTGGTTATGGTAAGTCTCATGTTATTATTTTTTGGTTTGTAATTTCTCAAAAGTTTTAATATAAATCTTACAAAGGTGACCACGGCTGGTAATAAAGTAGTATGAAACAACTAGGGATATTGGTATAAATTGGTATAGGAATTTATTATCCTATAAAGATGTAAACCTTATTCTACATCAAAACTTGGTTTTAATAATAATAATATGTATACAATGTGAATTTAGTTTATTAACTCATATTCATGCTTACACTTAAAACACATTCTTGTCATGGACTAAAGTTTCAATTAAAGGGGAGAGTATCCTAATGCCACGGCATTTGACCAAATCCTTAAAACTAGGCTATATTGGCTTCAAAACTTTACAAAAGAACATAAAAAATGTAAAAAAAAAATCACATTTCAAAATATTTGGAAATAGAAGCAAAGGTGATTCAGGTATCTCCATCGGGGCTATAGATGCCTAGCTGGCAATGGAGCAAGACCTTAAGTGGAACCAAAGATATCTTTGTTAGGGATATAGATGCCTAGATAATAGTAGAGAATTTGCCAAGCCTCCCCTAAATTAAGAGTCATTATTCTTAAATAATATCTAAAGTACTCAAAGTTAAGTGTAATGGACCAAAAGGATATTAACCTAGATGTTGTTTCTTGAAATTCATGACAAACAATAAGTGGAATCAAAGCACACATTGCATGTTTATGTTTTAATATCTAAGTTTAAATTTTATATATAAGGAACTTATTTCAATTGAAAGTTTATTTAGGAGAGAGTATATGTCCAAAAAGGGATATAAAATTCATGTACAAATTTAAACCAGAGCCCTATGTTCCAACATATTGCTATGTTGCCCCTGTGAGTCACCATTTATCGAGACCATCACCCCCTCCCCCCCATTTTTTTTTTGAAAGATTGTTTGATATTGTTTTTGATGTTATTAAAAATTGTCTTGATGGTTATTAATTATAGGTTCCATGAAATAAGTTAGGTTTCCCAAACAATAAACCTTAGTGGTTTGAATTTAAATGTTCACAAGAAAATCTAGTAGGAAATTTTATGCATAATCAGGTTTTAGCTTAAACTTCATGCATTTTTGTAGATCTAACACTTTACGCTTGTTTGATATATTTGATAAATGGTGTATCAAGATTTAAGTCTTTTAAAAAGGCGTAAATATAATTATTCAAGCCCTAGTAAGGATCTAATGATGATCACTTGATCGAAGGTTTTAAATCTAATGGTGTGAAATAAATTTCATTGTTTTAAAATTGATAGGTTCATTCCCATCATTTAACATCTGTGAGGATGCATTTGAAAAGACAAAACATGTAAAATTTAAATTTAAACATAAATATTTTATCACCTTAAATTTTATAGGTTCACCCCATCATTTGACGTCTATGAGGACGTATTTGATGGGACCGAACCTATCAAATTTAACTTTGACAAGCCCTAAAGCTTTAATATCTCATAATATTTTTACACATGGAATTTAGTTATTGAATTAATAAATTTAATTGTATTAATTTTGAAAGGTTCACCCCCATCATTTTAAATCTATGAGGATGTATTTGATGGGACTGAACCCATCAAATTTAACTTAGATAATCCCTAAAGCTTTGAGATCTCCTGATAGTCTTACACATAGCATTTAGTTATTGGATCATAAAGTTTATCTTCTTAAATTTGATAGGTTTCACCCCATAATTTTATGTCTATGAGGACATATTTTATGTGACCAAACCTATAAAATTTAACTTAGACAATCCCCAAAGCTTTGAGATCTCCTGATAGTTTTACACATGGCATTCAGTTATTGGATCAAGACATTTCATTTTCTAAAATTTGATAGGTTTGCCACCATCATTTGATGTCTATGAGGATGTATTTTATGGGACTAAACCTATAAACTTTAAATTTAAATAAAAAGGTTTTATTGTCTTAAAATTGATAGGTTCACCCCCATCATTTGACATTTGTGAGGACGTATTTGACAAGATCGAACCCATCAAATTTAACGTAGATAGTTTTTAAAGCCTAATCAAAGGTGGAATTTCTAAAGCCTTTTTTAATAAATTATTAGTTTTCTTATGAAGGTAAGATTGAGACATAAAAACCTTGGCCTAAGTCTTTTTTATTGATTAAAAGGGTAAGCATCTTATAGGATCTAATGGTGATTACTTACTCATTGGATTTCAACCAATAGTGCACATCAACATGAAAGCCTCAAGATCTCCTAAAGGATCCAATGGTGATCGCTTGCTTATTGTATTTGATCCAATGGTGTGAGCCAATTGAAGAATTTTTAAAGGCCTTATAAACTTGACACATGACATAATCAATAAGCTCAAATATCAATAACTAATGAAATGAAAATACCTAAATTTAGATTTTCAAAGCAAAATAAAAGGGACTTTGAAAACCAACAATCATTCTTCAAATGACATTTATGAAAATTACCATGAAAGACATAGAACCTTGCCACATAGGCTCCATGTAAGTATGGAGTATCCAAATGAAAGATATTTCATGATTGAAAAGATAGGAGAGATGATAAGTAAGGTTCCATCATATGTAAACCACACATGAGATCAAAGTTGGATGTTTTGGTCATTAAAGTATAAAATCCCTAAACCCTCCATAAAGAAGGCTAGAGTCAGTTCAAATTGATTATGTGACATTTGAGATAATTATGAACTAAATTTAGAGAAGGTGCCTTGATAATAACTTTGATAGATTTGCAATTACCTTACACTATTATCAATGGTAGTAGGTAGGCAATAGATGAAGATCTAAGTAGAGCTTTATCTAACTTTAGATGATGAAGGAAGGGTCTTTAGAGATACATAGTTGGATTTAATAGCATTTAATGTATAGGGAATTAAGAATTGGTTTGAATTATTCTTCTTTATCGAAGATTTAAAACCAATTTCTTAGGAAGAAAAGAGGAATGCTTTAGTGTACCAAATATATAAGGATTTAGTATCAATTCAAATGGTAGGCATTCATCATTTTCCTATTCAACTAGGGGTAATGAATTATATTGACCTTCTTGTTCTTATTTTCATTAACTATAGAGTAGATGGAGAATGGATTATTCATGAAGGAAGTGTTAATAAAGTTGCATGAATAGATACCATGGCCTTTGAAAATTATTATAAGCTCCCTTTTCCTCATGTTGATCATCCATCCTTGAGAGAATGGACAAATTCCCAAACCTAGATTCATTTCTTTCACCTTGGTTAATCTAAGGTTCACATGTTTTTAGGACCCCTAATGGTGAGATTCCTATTACCTAATTTAGAGAAGGTGTTAGTGTAGCTATGACCTTATTAAATAAAACCTTTGGTGCCTCTTATACAAATTATGTGAGTAAGGTTTGGGTGTCTTATGTCCAATTCATATTGGAGCAGAACCTAACCCCTCCCATTAGAGACTTGATAATTTTCTTCTTGGCCAAAAAATTTATAGCCATCAAGAGAAAGATCTCCAGATATTATTTATGATGTCTTACCTCTTATACTCACTCCTATCCTCTATTAATTTCCCTGGCATCCAAAATTGGTCCCCTATTGGTAGGACTACCATTTCCCATCTTTACTCTAAACTACATATTTTAAAATACAAGAATCATATGCAATTAATATGTGATGGTGTTTTCCCAGTCATTTTTGAGATAATCACTAGTATTCATATGCCTAGACTTCATCCTCTAATTAAAAAATAAGTGGATACCATTGGGTATGTGTGGTTCTATCAATATTACTCTATAATAATGATAGAAGGAATCATGGTCCAACCATACAAGCTACCTAAATATGTTCCTAGTAAGCTTACAGAGCAAGAAATTGCTTATAAAATCATCTAGGGCATAGATTGGCACTGTAAGAAGAATAAAAAGGCTCAGGTTCATCCCTTCCCATTAGACATTGGTATAATTATAATCAAGGATTGTATATAGCTATAGATTATGATGGTGGACAAGAACTCTATTGATTTCCAATTAGATGATCTTAAAATATGGGACCCCAATAATAGAGTGGCTAACCATATTTAGGATAGGAAGGTCCCAATGACTAAGTATAAGCATCAACCAGGTGTGTGAGATGGTATTTAAACAATGGAAAAGAACTTTAAAAAAGTCTTATCTAGGGTTAAAAACTACAACATAACCTTAGAACATAGGCTGGTTAGGGATAATAAGCCTTCAAGACAAATATGGCCATTACATCCTTTACAATATCACTTATTTCTAGGACCATCTAGGACTACACATCAAGAACCACCTATTTAGGGATAATCTTCTGAGCTTGAATAGGGAGAATTGACAAAGTCATCTTAGATTGAGCAACTTAAGGATTTAAAAGAAAAAGGTAAAGCTATAAGTGAAGAGTCCAAGATTGAATAAAGCCCTATTTAAAGCTTCCAAATTCAAGCATCCCCACCAAGGCCTTCTTCCCCAATAAAAGTTATCAGCTTAATTGTTTTCAAAACTAGAGAAATAATGGAGAGTTCCCATGTTAACATTATCGATACTTATGGTTCAGATAAAGAAGAAGACCCATTTGAGGAAGTAGGAAACAAATTAGTTATATTGATCAGTGGAAAGAGATAGGTATAATTAGCCTTAATTCCTCTAGCTCTAAGAAAGAGGCCTAGGTTAACTTTCACTCACCCTACTAGTGAAATATATCTCTTTAGTGATGAGAATCCTATTTATGGACCAACCATTCTTGATTGGTTTGTTTATGGGAATTTGTAGAAAATCCCATCTCTTTTTCCTTCACTAGTTCAGACTTGAGTGGACATAGGTGTTTAGGATAATGTCAAGTCATGGATTCAAGATATGTTGAACAAATAAGTAGAGAGAATCATCTAGATTCTTCACAATAAGGAAAACCAGTGGGTTGGTATCCCATGAGCCTCTTAGATTTCAAATGTAGAGATTTTCAAACAACCAAAAGTGAAATAAATTGATCCTCAAATCCAATTTAATCTAGTGACATCAACTCTTGAAAGATTAGTGGCCAAGAAAGTCACTGTTGGTACTGAGGATTTCACCTTTTAGAAGGTGAAGCCATTTACATGATTAAATCCTATTATAAGATAGGTAGTAGGGGAGCATCCTATTTTTCAAGAGGATGTAGCTAGTGTGGCACTCACCCAATAAACAATGGCCTTGGCTAAAGTTCAAGGATTGAAATAGAGGATCCTCAACTTCGAAATAGAAAAGTAAGATTTGGAAGCTCAAGTCTTTTTGACAATTCCTTAAAATATATTGCAAATGCTAAATAAATACTTTATGGATGCATTCAAGAATTTGAAAGAATTAAGTCTAGATTGAATACTTTGGACCATCATGTTGAGATGACAGAAACCTTAATCACTTAATGGTAGAATTCTTAAGCTCAGATGGAGGAGCTCATTAAGGTGCATAAGACAAAGTAGGCTTTGAACTTCAAGATTATCAAACTTAGACATATAGACATCCTTATGGTTGTTTTGGTAGATAAACAAGAATATTTGATCACCTAAAATAGTGATGTTAAGTACCTCATCAAGAGAGACACAAATTTGGTAAACTGGATTGAGAAACTTCTAGGGAATATATTAAATAACCCTTCTTAAACCACTACTTTAGGCTTGATTGATGATGAAGAATTCAAGCATAGGGTTGATACCCACATCTAGGGCATCATAGATAGCCAATGTCATTAAACTAAGGATAAATAGAAGACCCTTGATACCATTAATTTTATAGGGAATAAAATTTCAGAAGCACAATGTGTCAAGGAACTTATATCTTTGGCAAATAGTGAATTTGACAAGTTAGTAGATAAAGAAGGGGATTGTCTAATGAACCCTGTAGTGTATTTTGAGCTAATAAAAGAGTAATACAACAAGGTGAAATACTTCCTTAGATAGGGCTAATTGGAAGGACCCAGTAATGGAATTCTTAAAAGAATATTAATATTGTAAATTTTATGCTAGTCTGTTAGCATATACTCTTTCTTGTCAAGTTGGCATGTGTTTTTTTGACATTATGGATTTATATCAAAGACAACTATCCTTATCCACATTTGGATTTTTTTTAAAGTTAGCCATTTAATTTCTTATGTTTCCTATAAATAGGTAGATGGTTACCATTTTTAAACAAGAGTTTTTGAGCAATTGATACCAGGAGCATTTAATACAACTAAAGAATTTTGAAAAGATTATCTTATAGTTTTTGTTAAATGTCTATGCTATCTCTCAATTATAGGGAGTTATCTTGAATTTTAATTATTCTTATTGTTTGCGTTACATTCTTTGTCATAGGGTTGTTAATTTGTGCTAAATGCTAAATTGACTGTAAAGATCTCAAATATACTCTAGTTTATTTGTTCTGTATTTAGACTTACTTAGGTTATCTAGATCATAATAGCAAACCCTTAAAGTAAATTTGGTTCTTACTTATGATTCATATTTTTCCTTTGAATTTTACCAAATATTTTATATAATTTGATCTTATGCTATTCTATAACATAAATTGGTTCAAATGTGCTCAAAGTAATTGGAATTTTGTGATAATATTTGAGATGAAAACCTAAAATCACATTTCTTTCTTTTTTACCCTTCCTTTTTCTTATTTTTATCAAGATTCACTCAAGATTAGATGTTATTGTTAATAATCATTTAGTTTAACTACTGAATCCTCATAATTATTAAGTATTCAAATAGTATAGACACTTGAGCTCCTAACCACTAAATCAAATAAATATTGTGGATAGTTTTCATACTTTGCTTCTATTCCACCATAGACAATCACTAAATAGTCACAAACTATAACTCATGCCATAGATTCTCAAAATCCTAAAATGAGAAGTGTTCTTCAACACTAAAAGCACCTATGTTACAATTAGAAGCATTAAAAATCAGCAATGTGCCTACTCAGAAGTTATGTTACTAGGCCCAATTGTCTTAATGAACACAATGAAGAACCAAATGGATACCATGCACTTATAAGCCATTCCAAGAATTTTTGGCATCTCATAAGGTTATGTAAATCTGGTCATATCCTTAGTAAATGGAAATTTACACTTTAAGTGAACCTAAAGTGTCATAAAAGCCTTAAAATTTATATGATCCCTTTGGTCCATTAACTTCATCCAAAAATACTCTCTAATCCTTTATCCATACTTGAACTTTAGGAAACCACACTGCATTCAAGAAAGTTTTGTATGTGGGCCAAAAATGGCCAACATCTTTGGCAACTTATAGGGAAGCATGTCTAATATGCTTTGATAACCTAGACCATTTGCTTTATCTAGTCCATTGGGCATAGAGTCATTAGCCTATGTAATTGAGTTGAACCTCTCTTGAAGAAATAATTATTAGAAGAAATAAAATAAAATAAAATTCTTGAGGCACTTTGGAAAAGGAAACAACAAAACAAAAAAGAAAAGGTCCATAAGAAACTTAAGGGAAAGCATAAAACTACTATAATCTATACAATATGATATAATGGATGCAATGTTATTCAATAATAGGGCTTCAAATGAATGCCATTGACTAGGATGGGTAATACCTCTACATCCATTTGGGCAAGCTAAAAAGTATTATGTTCTTTACATCTATGGACCAAATAGGGACCAGCCCACAAGCTATCAAACTTGGTATGGCTATCTAGTTTGGCCTTATTTGAGTCCCATTTGAGGATTAGGCCCCCTTTTTCAAAACTCCTTATTATATCTCTCTTGTCAAAGTCCCTTTTGACCTAAGTTTGATGTAACTCTAGTGTTTTCATAGAAAACTCCCTAGTTTATTCCATCTTTATTAGTTTTATCATCCTCACATTCATGGGCTCATCCTCCATCAATTCAAGATGATGGGATAATTCTAACATAGGTAGATCAAGGGAGATAAACAATTTGGCTTACCTTACATACACAAAAACATATGGAGAATTACCAATGGTAGTTTTAGGAGTCACTCTATTAGCCTACAAAGTTATCTTTAGCTTGATGTGCCATTTTATTTAATTTTCTTCCATAGTCCTTTTGATGATCCTTGGTAAATTCTTGTTTGTGAACTATACGAGTCTATTTCCTTGAGGATAGTAATTGGAAGAGGTGTTAAGGTAGATGACCAATTTGAGATCCCACTCAATTTTCTTCATAACAAGGAATGTCAATCCATTACCATATATTAAGTTGGCTAGAAACCAAACCTAGTTACAAGGCTATCATAGAAGTCCAAGATTGCACCTTTACTAGCCTCCTTCAATGTAATGGCTTCCACCCACCTAGTGAAATAGTTAGTTGCAGTGAGCACCCATTTATTCCATTCACTTAATGGTAGATTGATCATCCCTATGAAATCTAACCCCCATTACATGAAGGGTTTCTCCACCTAAATAGGATTGAGTGAAAGGGTTGCTAGTTTTTACTTTCCTGCAAAGAGGGCACACTTTTGGCATTCTCTAATCCATGCATGAACATCCTTGAAAATATTGGGCTAGTAATAACCAACACTAATCACCTTTGCTATTGTGGTCTTAGGTGAAAAGTGACATCATGTAGGTCCGTTATGGAACTAATCCAAGATTTTGGTCACCTAATCATCATCTATACATATAAAAAGTACCCCATTGAGGTCCTTTATAAACATTAAACCATAGATTAAAGCATAAAATATTGATTAAAGCCTAAAATGCCTTATTTTGGATCTATCCAAATCTTGGGGGCATTATCTTGTTAAAAAGTGAGCCATATATTGGAGCTAACTCTTTTGAAGTGGATGTACACCTACTTGTGAGTTATTTTGGTTTAACCAAATAGCTTCTTTATCTTCTTAGAAGTCATTCACCATATGTTTTCACAAGCCATTTCCCCTAACTAGCTTGGTGACTTTGATATCTATGTCATATTCCATGACCTCAGTAATCTATCCCACTATCTTTTCATTCAAATCCTTGTTAAGAGGAAATCCCTAACTCCAAGATGAGACACCATAAGATGGATCTTATTGTTGGAGATCATGGGCCTAAAATTCTTGAGTCTTATCAAGGCTAAAATAAATTGCTTCTTAATGAAAGTGTATCTCACATCATATCCTTCCATCCCTTGACTAAAAAATTTAATTGGCTACTCCATTACTTCACCATTCCTTTATATTAACATAGTCAATATGTTTTCAATGTTAGTAAAGGTGTACAAGATTAAGTCCTTGGAAAAATTAGGATTTAAGTGTGAGGGTGCATGGGTAATGGCCTACATGATTCCCTCAAAATTTACCTTGCCCTCATCAGACCAAGCAAAAACTTAGCTTTTTTTTAGCATGGTGGTGATAGGCTTGACTGCTTTATAAAACCAGGTATGAACTTTCTCACAAAGTTGATCTTCAAATATGGATCCCCTTTCTATGCTTTGGCAAGGATAAGGATAAGAATGAACTTAATCTATTAGGTTTAATGGATAATCCTTCCTTAGAAATAATATGACCTAGTTGTTTACCTTCATATAAAGAGAATGCACATTTTTGGGGATTTAAAGAGATCCCATACTATCTACATTTTTGGAATATCAGCCTTAGATGGTCCATGTGCTCACTAGCATTCTTAAAAAAGATTGTAATGTCATCTAAGTAGACTAGCACCATTTTATTTAGTAGTCCTTGGAAGGCCATGTCTATTTATCTTTGAAAGGTTACCCCAACATTGGATAATCCAAAAGGTATATTATAATAAGCAAATGTCCCTCATTTGGTGGTGAAGGACGTCTTGTACTAGTTATATTCTCTCACTATCACTTTCTTATAACCTAAATATCCATCTAAGAGAGAGAAACATTCTGTATAAAAAACTACTTATAAGAGTTGTTTCATGGATGGTAGAGGGTAACAATACTTTAAAGAGACCCTATTAAGATCCTTGAAGTCTATACATAGTCTAATCTCCCCACTCTTTTTTTGATAGGTACTAGCTTAGATACCCATAAGGAGTTTTTTATTAGGAAAATGATCCTAGATTCAATAAGCTTAACCAACTCCTTTCTCATGAGATCTTTAATATTAGGATTTATAGGCCTCTATTTTCACCTGATAGGCTTAGAATTAGCATCTATCTTTATTATGTATTGGGCCATATTAAGATCAAATCCCTTTAGGTCACTATATTTCTAAGAAAATATGTCTACATATTCCTTATATAAATTTATGAAAGCATGCCTTTCTACTTTAGTGCTTACCTTTCCAAGCTTCAGTATCTTTTCTTCAAAGATAAGAACTCTCTCATAGTTATCTTCATTAGTTAACATCAATGATTTATCTTCCCTCATATGGTCCCCTTAATGAAAGAGGAATTCTAGGGTGACTATCCCTTTAGGAATTTTATTGGACCTTAATTTAACAATCTACTCCTCATATTGATGCTACAATTTTTCTTTGTTGAGGGAGGAGAACTCTGCTTCTTATTACAAAAAACATGCAATCTATTTATCATTTTCAAAGACCTACCAATGATCTTTGTTATTTAGCATTGATGGTTTTATAACCACTTTTATATGTTGTTTAACCTTTGTCATTTTCAAATCATTAGGAATGTCAAAATGAGAGCCCACAACTGCTAGTCTATCAACATCTTGATTTTGGCCCTTTGGGACTGGTTAAATGTTAAAGTCTTCAAAGTCCTCAATTAGGTCCCACACTTTATATTTTTATGACTTCATTAAATATTTATTGGTGGCATTCTGACCTTTGACTTGGTGTATAACCAATTCACTATCCCCATAGACTTGTAACTACTTGATCCTTCTCTTATTGTCTTATTGAAGGCCATAGATGAGGCCCTCATATTTTACTATAGTATAGGAGTATCTAAATTAGATCATGTATAAAGATAAGTAATTATCATTTGAATGGGATATTATCATGACACCTACACCTATCCCATGTTTCCTCTTTGAGACATTAAATAACAACTTCTATAGACCACTAGGATCTTCATGAGGTTTTATTAGGGATGGCATGGGTTAGTTTTCTTCATGTAAATAGTAGACACCCAAGTCCCTTTCTTAAGAACCCTCTAAGGGGTATGATAATTGTCTATCATTCCATAGCTCATCTAGGAACATGTCTGGTACTTCTTCTAGATGAGTGTTCAACTCCTGCCCTATTACAAATTTATCATCATCAATGATGGTGCAATTGATTTTAACACTATCTAGTCCATAGGGTTCTATATGGAATTATGCAATAGGTTCTACTTTTACTGACACTTTGGCCCCATAACTTGTCTTTAATTATATATAGTAATTGTCTTCTACAAGATATAACCCTATATTTGTTGTGAAATATCTATGTAAGCACAATGCAAAGTGAGGAGGCACATCTAAGACCAATCCATCTTGAGCCATAAAGACACTTGGACAAGTGTGTAAGGTTATATTGAGTTTAATAATTATTATATATGTATTTTGAGAAGAAACATAAATTTAAAACACTCCTTTGAATTATGGTTCATATTTTAGGCCAAGATGATCAACTATGGACTTTGGCATTACTGAGGTTCTATACCCATTGTCCACTAGGCAATTATGCACTAGAGAGTTGCCAATGATCACTTAATTATAGAAGGTAGGAGGATTGAATTATTTAATTTATTTCCCTTCATTTTTTCCTTTGGATATGTTGGTGAGGATTTCATTCACCTTTCTTTATGACTTGTCTACAATTTTTGTAACATTAATCTTGGACAAACCCTCTTGGAGAATGTCCACTTGACTAGGCATGGAGAGCATATCCCACATGGGTACACTCACATTTTAATTCTTCATTTGTTAAATAATTTCCACCAAATTTTGATTGTGATTTGCAAGCAAGTATTATTGTTTGTTGAACTTTTGAGCCTTGGGGCACACAAAGATTCCCTTGGATCTATTTTTTAGAGGTACTGGAACCTTTGGAGTGACAATAAGATCACTTGGCTTTGTTAATTAAGGATTAATGGTAGGAATATATTTTAATTCTTCTTTTTATCATCCGTGTTCCTTATTTTAAATCTTATTTTCATTGTTACTAGAATATAGGCTTGGCTAGAACTAGCCTATTGGTTGGATGCATAACACTCTTCTTATTATAGCTCATCATTGTAGCATTCAATTGATTTGGTCCCTAATTAAAACCTTGACTTTGTGTAGGTTATTTTGTCTTGGTAATCATAATTACCTCTACATTTTGGGCCATGAAAGCTTGGTTGTATCCAAAATTAGCATCTTTCTAGCATTAACCATTGAAGGCCTAGTTAAGGTCAATATTTAGAACCATATGTTGACCAAAGGACTGATTCCAAGGCATGGTACCTTCTAATTCTTGAGCCACATTATTTATAACTAGTACCAAGGTGTTGGAAGTGATAGAAACATTAGGATTGTAGTTATTTTACTTATTATAGCCATGTTTCCCTTGTCCTTGGTTTTGAATTTGGCCCTGGCTTTGGTAGTTTCCCTTATATGGTGGCCTATTTGCTTGAAGAGTTTGATATTAAGATTCATATAAAATTTTATAAGATCTATTAAAAGCCTATTGGGTTTTAATATTTACTGGTTCATTCCCCAAGGACTGAAACATGATTTTGAGGTCTTGAAAGTTATTTTTCTCTAGTGAATCATTAGATCTACTAGTAGAAGCTTTATCTTATTTTGGTACATGAATTTCATTAATTTTTGGTTTAGGGGCAATGGCATCCAATAGAGGGATATAAATAAGAGGTGGCCTAATTTTAGGAAATAAGAGCATTGGTGGTTTGGGTGTAAGCTTACCAACTTGAACCATATAATTTTCTACTTTAATTACCACCACATACGCATTTAGGAGTATATTTACTCCCATAGATTGGATCATTACTGCTATATCAGTATTCAAAGCCTTTAGATAATATAAGAAGGCAAAGTTAGGGGTTGGTCTAACTATGTCTGGGATTCTATCCCATGTTTTTTGTAACCTTATGTTTAAGTCTTGCATGACTCAATGAGGAGCTCTCCTAATAGTAGTTTGTTGTTCTGCAAGTGACAAATGGTCACTTTTATCCTCAAATCTTTTACACAAGTCTTCCCCTAAATTATCTCATGTTTGAATGTAATTGGAAGTAAGGCCTCCATACCAATATAAGGCCTTTCCTTTGAAATAAGTAGCTAATATCCTATTAGTTAATTATCTTCAGTGACATTATAGCTATTCAAAAAATTGGCTATGTCCATGAGGTGCTCATAGAGTGTTATGGCTTGGTCTCTAGTGTAATATGGAACACTTTTAAGGGATGAAACTAGGATAAGATCATAATGAGCAAGGGATAGAGGCCTTTGGCCATTAAAATCCATAAAATATCTTAGGAGTGCCATGGCTATACAATGGGCTAATAATGAACTAGGAGTAAACGTTCCCTACTATGGATAAGTATTTGTAAACCTTAATATTTTTTTTGAATTTAAAGATAGTTCAAAAAATTCAAAAATAATACCTCTTGAATCTAATTTTTTGTTACCTTTGTCATGAGATGAGGCTATTGTTCTATGATAGAGTGTTGATTATTCCTTTTGGAGTTGATAGATTCTATTGTTTAGGAACTCAACTACTATAAACTTGACCAAACCAACATCAACTTTTATCAATCTTCTCTTTAAAATAAGTGTGTCCCATTGGGCATACCAAAAAATATTATAAACTTAATTTTCACCCCTAGAGAGGGTTATTAAAGCTATCTCAAACTAAGCTATAATATTGGGACAACCCTAGGCTATGGGTATCCTATGATGAGGTTTAACTTCCGAAGAAGGTCAACTTCCTCTTGATGCTCACCTAAAACTAATGGTAGACTAATGCTTCATAGGGAAAAAGATTAGAAATATGGTAAGGGATCCTAATAAATATAAAATGGTGATATGCCAATGTTAAATGGACACTCACATAAGCTTGAACACACACTATATTAGCAAAAGACAACTATGGATTACTCAATCTCACTAGTTGCATGAATATTTCATAGAAGAGGTTCCAAATTGAATAATAGTCTAGACTTGCAAGTTAGTCTAAAAATATATTTAAAAAGGTAAGAATAAGGACAATGAAGTAGGTATAATTTACTTCACAAATTAACCATACACATGCATACTAATCACTAATTTAAGATAAGAGATAGAGAAAGAGTTAATCTTTTTACTTCAGAAGGTAGTTCTTATAATATTGTGATAGGGTTTAACCATATCAAATGAGCACACTTTTTCAAGAGTCTTGATGAGTATCCTTGTCTTAGAAAATAAAAATTCTAAATTCTAAAATTTGAGAACACCTTCAATGGGAATGAGATGAGGATATATAGGAGAAGAGATACTAAAAGAAGGGATGTGTGAGCACTCCATCAAGAAAAGAACACTTTGTCTTGGGACATTAGTTGAACCTAAACTACCACCTTTTTGATCAATAAAAACACTTCCCATGTCTTATTGAGTGATAAATTCCCCAAAGGTTTTGAGGACACATTTAATGCTCCTAACTATAATTCCCAACACTAGACTTTTTCATTGATCTTTCATGCCATCTCTCACTTGAAGACAAAACCTCATGCTCATGGATTTGATAGGATCATGGATTTATGCCTTTTAGATGGTTACTTATTGAGACTATGGCTATTTTGAAGGATGAAGACCCTTTGCATTAATCATATCTTTAGTTTATCTTCATTATTGGATTAGAGGTCCATCTATAGGTGGAAAACCACTATAGGGTTATTAGTTTTCTTATAGTTTCCATATTAGTATAGACCTATAGACCACATAACTTTTCCTTAATGTAAATATGTCCAAAAGATCCACTTTATCTCTACAAGAGCTAAGAGTATATTGCATACAAATTCTTCTTTAGAAATGGTTAACTAGTAACGAGAAAGAACCTTGCAGTTTATAACTTATAAAATGATCGATCAATATTTAGCTCTAATGGTAGTCCTTTATACTCCTCAAACTTGACTACATCTGCTAGATTTCTCCATGGTATTTAAATGAGCTTCAAAGGCATCAATATTAACCTATAAAACCTTACTATCTATGGTCAAAAATAGCTTCTCAACCTCCATCAAGAATCCTAGGCTCACCTTTGCTCTAATTGGTTTTCAAAATCTAACTCAAATCATTGACAAATTAACTCAACTCACTCCCTTGATTTTAATCTATATGAATTCCCATGGATCATTGATCTTATACTAGCTAAACATGTCATTGACACTTGTCATGAACATATTTACCCTTGAGATTTGTTGATACCTTGACCTCTGCTCGCTGTTAGATCTGAATGTATGATGCAACAAAGACCATTGGATGAATTGGTACCCATTATTTGAAATCCAATGGGTAGTTCATGACCTTAAAATTAACGTCCTCACTCTTGTTAAATGATGTTTGTGTGACCATCATTGATAGTTTCACGACCATCAAATTTAAGCTTAAATAGATTTCCTTTACTTTATCTTAAATTTGGAATCTACATGAATGTCTTATAATTTTTCACTAACTTTGAAGGCTTGGATATTGAAGTTTAAGAATCATAGAGGCACCAAACTTGTAGGAGATTCTCTTGAGGTCAAAAGGAACAAACCCATTTGGTCCACTAGTCTCAAGAGCATTCTAGGTCAATATATTAAATGCAAAAGTTGGTTGGTTCAAATGTTTCTATGTGACGTCTAGGTAATGATCAATCTCAAATGGCTAAGTATGGAAAAATTAGCAAAATATATTTGAGGAGCCAAATTTGATCATGTATAACTTCATTTTCACTTTGGTAGAGGATCTAAAACTTAGTGCATAATAACTAGGGACCAAAATGAACAAACCCATGTGATCACTTTCCCCTACAAATACTGCACATGCAAGCTATGACCTTATGAAGATGCTCACTTATCTCTACTTTAACTTCTTGAAAATGACTATGAAAATTTTGTATAATTTGGCTAAGAATCCAACTTTAAATCTTCATAACTTTTTATGTGCTTTGGAGGATGAATTAAGACTTAACACATATGATTAGACATAAATCTAAACAAACCCATTTGATGAATTCCTCCATAAGCATCCACACACATGGCAATGGTGACATCAGCAAAGTGCCTACTCAAAATTTATGTTACTAGGCGCAAGTGTCTCAATGAACACAATGAAGAACCAAATGGATCCCATGCACTTCTAAGCCATACCAAGCATTCTTAGCATCCCATGGGGCTATGCAAATTTGGTCCTATCCTTAACAAATGGAAATTTACACTTTAAGTGAACCTAAAGTGTCTTAAAATCCTTGAATTTTTTATGATCCCTTTAGTCCATTAACTTCATCTAAAAATCCTTTTCAATCCTTTCTCCATACTTGATCTTTAGGAAACTACACTTTATTTAGCCAAGTTTGGTATTTGGGCTAAAAAATAGTGAAAAATACCCTAGGTGGTAGCTTTTGAAAAGATCACACAAACCCACTAAAATAATCGCTCAATAATATAAAAACATTCTGGACCCATATGGTGCCTTTTATAGTGTTCCCTCTCTAGTGACACATTTAGAAGACATGTACAGATACATTCAATCCCATTTGGTAGAAATTAAACATAGACTCTTAGAAATAAATGAAAGTTAAATGATATAATATAATCCTAAAATATATTAGATTGAATAAAATAATTAATAAAACATCATAACAAAGTTTAAATTATGTGTAGAGTCAATTACCAAATTTTAGATTGATGAAAAGTGTTGTAAAGGTACTATTGAGTTGAGTCCATGAGGATAATTCATACCTATATCAATACTACTACATCACACCAAATATCATCCACAAATTTACCAAACTTGTAAATTAATGGAATAACACCCATATATACAATGACATGAAAAGTGTTAGCATAAGTTTGATATCCCTACTTACAAGGACACATTTCAATAATTGAACCCAATTCATTCAAAAAATTAATGACCCTATAATATGTTTTAATACAAAGGTATACTACACAAATAGGCAAGATTCTATGACTTCAACAGGTGTTCCAATAGCATGGGATATTATTTAAATTGGCATGCATTATGACTTGGCTATTTCACTATACAAATAATACTAGAGAACCTCCTCAAGATCACGAAAGGTAAACATGACTTTTCAGTTGCTCACATCTCTTAGTGCTAGTCATGTATTTTACACATAGTATTATTAGTCAATGAAGGTTAGTATAATGTGATAAAAATATAAATATATGAGGTAAAATTTCATTTTCATTAATATGCATCCATGTACTATAATAAGCAAGACATTTTCTAGCCTAGGAGAATATAATAAAAAATATGTTATCTAGTTTATTCCACATTTAAAAAGATATAGTTCATAAATATTATAGTGATGTTAATAGTAGATATTGAAAATGATTATATAGAACTATTTTTTATAATAAATACACCACTCCTACCCATTCCGTATGAAGTGAGTGATGAACAAATTGAAGTGATCATAATTGGGGCTTAGAGTCTACCACATGACCCTATGTTTGCACAAGTCATAATGGAGGTAGGTGGTATATCTAGGTTATTTGAGGAACAATTAAAAAATGAAGGAAAAAACTAAAACCTTAGGTATAAATATAACTACCTATAATTAATCCCAATGTATGTATATCCTCATTACTTAAAGGATAAACTTTAGGATTACAAACCATGGTTCTAGATGAAGAGGAGGAGATTACAACATTTTTAGTCTAGGATTATGGTATTGGGAAGGATTTAGGCAAAGAATAAATGGTATAAATGGGGACCCATTAATACTCTTTAAAGGAAAAGACATCTAAATTAAGGGAGAAAACCTCCACAAAATATAAAAGAAAAAATCAAACATTAGAATTAAAAAAGGTCTCCCCCACAACATCCTTAGTAGTAGGTAAAACCTTGTTAAAAATGAGTGAAGGAAAGAAGAAAATGAGTTCCTCACTATGTCTAATATAAAATTAAAATAAGAAACAAAAATCAATAAAGACAAAGGGAAAAGGTATACTCTAGTGACATATTTGGAGGTAGATTCCTTTGAAGGAGGGGACCAATAATAAACTCAAACAAGTGAGAAAATGAGGGATACCACAGAGGCTACTCAAATGAATAGACTATTACGAATATGCCACAAGAAATGAGGAACATGACAAGTTGGGAAAATATATAAATATGTAAATATGGAATGCATGCATAAAATATTCAAAGTAATATTGGACTACATAAAAGTTAGCCCATTTGAATTAGAAGATACCATAAAAGGAATCCCAACATATCTATAGGAAGTAATTATACAAACCTAAAAAATATCATAGAATCCCAAATACTAGTAGAAAAAATTAGGAGTCCATCAAGAATGCAATACAATAATCAACAATGTCTCCTTCTAACATAGAGTGATAGAGACAAGTTTAAATAACAAAACTTAGAACAAATTAGAAAATTGGTTTTGTAACGAAGGCCTTGGATAAATAAAAACAATTAAAAGTTTCTAATAAATTAAAGGGTATGGTAATTTAGAAAAGGATAAATTTGGAAAAAATAATATAAGACGAAAATAGAAAAATACAAGAAACAGTAGAGTCGTCCACCTAATAGGCTAGACATCTACTTGAAAAATAAAAAGTATAAAAAGAAAAAAAAAGAAAGATAAACAATAGAAAAGGAAAAAAAAGAGAATATATAAGGAAAGAAAATGAAAAATGGAAGAAGAAGAAGAAGAAAAAAATATAAATTAGAGGAAAAAGAAAGAAAAATATAAGAGGAAAGGATAGTGTTAAAAGAAAATTAAAAAATAGAGGAGGAAAGAATAAAAGGAAAAAATAAATAATAAAAAAGGAGGAAAGGAAAAATATAGAGGATGATAGAAATAAACACAAGGAAAATACACAAAAACTAATGGAAGATAATAAAAAATAAGAGGGGGTAAAAAATAAAAAAATAATAAATTAAGAATGGTAGAAAGGACATAAATGGGAAAGGTAATGACACCAACAACTCCTCTATCAGTTCTGAGGACATAGTGGATATCATTAAAAATCCACTAAAAACCACTATTGGAATGATTGAAATGGTCTAAAGTAGTATAATTAGTCCCATATATCCACTTCAAAGGATCAAAATAGAGTTGGCAAGGAACCAAAAATCCACATCCACCATCATGATGCCATTAAGTTTTTTTATCCTACAATAGGAATAAAAATTACAGTGGATCTATAGAAACTAACTCTAATGAGAAATAAAAGGTTGAAGAAACCCTCATTCAATATTTTATAATATATTGGATGATATGGTGTTTAAACTTATAAAAAGTCATCAAAAATTGTTTAACCTCCCAAACCAATGCTAGGGCACAATACGACACAGATATAAATGTGCCAATCAAGAAAGAAATGGAGGAAATAGTGGATAATTTCATAAATAATGTAGGAACTATAGTGGATAAAATCCTAATAAAACTTGAGGCTAGGGAATAATATGTAGAACAACTATTGGTGTTAATCCTAGGTTGGGTTAAATGAATTCTATATAATGATCGAGTGAAGAAACTTCATGCAACATTATAACATACAAGCATGTATTTTTCTTACTCTCTCAAATATCCCCTATGGACTTAAGACAAAAAGGATAAGTTGACAAATATATAAAAAACAACTAAGTGTTGCCTCTACTAGTTTTAGGACCTAACATATTCCATCCAAAGTAGAAAGAGCTCTAATGGTATACTTACATGAATAATATAAGGAAAAAAGGGTCACCACATATTAGTCTATGAGAACATGTAAGATTATGACACTTACCTAAGTACTTAGATGAAGACAATGGAAGTTTGGATCAAATAACATGAAGAACACTTGCATGTACTAGAGAAATCTCTAGCTCCAAATCACATAATGCTAGCAACAAAATAAAATATAGCAATTGACAATCACATTATGAAATGTAATAAAATAATTTAAACTAGGATATATTTTCAAATCAAATAAATAAAAAGTAATGGAAACATCTACCCAAATGTGTAGGATCCACATCATAATCACACATTTCTTAAGATAAATTTTGATTGTAAGTTAGGTGGATTATTTTGGTACCATCCAAAACTTTAAAGTTGTCTTGAGAACATGAAAAGAAATAAAATTTGAGAAAATTTTGGTAGTATTATAAATTAGTTAAGGACCAACCCCAATTTAACATAGAGTCATCACCCTTACCATAGTAGCATAATAATTCCCCAGGTTGACAAAATAGAGGCTTTTACCAATTGAGACATGTGGTAAAAAATCAAGCCTTATGGTAAGAGAGGATGACCTGATTGGAGAAAATGCATATCTTACATAGATATGACCATTGAATTTTAAGGCATATAGTTGGTATTTATATACTGGTAATGTAATAGAGTAGATATAACATAGAGAAGAGTTAAAGTATAATACCAAGTATTAATAGAGGTTATAGATAAAAGTAACCTTTGTGATAATATATGATGATATATTTTAAATAGATATGAGAACATTGTATTAAAAAAATATTATATAAATATAAATAAATAAAAGTTATAATATGAATTACTATAACTTGTGTAATAATTATTATGAATGAGCGCACCTACTTATATTATTTTATGCACATCATAATTGTATTTAACAAATACTAATTGTTAGCCAATATTTGGCTACCATTAGAGAGATTCATAAAAAATATTACCAATAAACCTCCATAATTGATTTACCACCTTTAAAATATCATTTAAAGTCATTCTTAGAGAACTTAAATATAGTTTTGATAAAATTAAGGTAATGATCCTTCTTAGTCTTGTGATTGTCTAGCCATACCATGATATGTTAATTTGATTATAAAGGTGTCAAAGGTATAGAATGTATTTTTAAGTAACTTAAAAAATTTCAAGCCATCACATACCATAATTTGATTTGTACAAGTGATTTGAATAATGTTTACCTTCCTTCTCTAATGTTATAACTCATTTCAAGTGCTTTTGCATGTATTTTATAACATACAAGAAGGAATAACATAAGAGAATGGTAGGTCGATGGTAGGAAGATGTATTGGCATTTTTTAATATGTCTATACATGTGTGTAAAAATCCAGAGATACTTGGTTTACATATCCCTCAGGGTTTTCAAGTAAAGGATGATGGTTTTGATGATAAAAGAGTAGGCTTATAGAGGGTGGTTATAAGTTTTCAATGTTGAGGAACATATCCAAACACTTATATGGATCCATTAATCTTCCTCAATCCCAAATACATTCTTTAGAGGAAGTTACAAGTTCAAAACAGATAAAAAACCTTTGATCTTCCCTATCGCTTCTTTGGCAAGCTTATGAAGGCTAGTTTCAAATGATCATTTTGTACAAAGGAGATAGAGTGGTGACATAATATCCTAGGAAGAGAATATATCTTAATTGCATTTATATTCTTATAATTGGTTTTTATATTTAATCCCCATCTTTATGGATAATCATTAAGATCTTGAGGGGTCAAAAATTGACTCCAATCCCCACTAGCCTAGTTTTGTCTTCATGTTTGCACTTTGGAGTTTGATGAGGGAATAATAATGATAGGAATAATTTATTATTATGCCAAGGGACATTATCAA
>JARHVA010004455.1:0-37500 GCA_037957365.1 Torreya grandis
TCATATGTGGGATAAATTGTACATGGTTGAGAATCAAGGGGAGTTTTAGAAGGATAAATTATATTAAGGGACATGGTGAGAGGATCTTGGAATAATTTAGCCACTCCAAAATCATTGCAAGTGTAATCATCTTTAGGTAAATATAGCTAGATGGCTCCTAAACATTGGATAGAGTGGGAAAATTGGTAATCTCATCCATGATAGGAACAATATGATCTTTGGGTAAGAGAGAAGGAGGAAGCCAATCTAAAATATATGGAGGTAGCTTCTTGGTATTATAAGTGTGTTACAACTCATTAGTCTCATCATCATCATAATATATAAGAGTAACTTGAAGATTAGGATTCATGTTGATGAACTCATGTAAAGGAGCACTATTGATTTTAGCAATTATAGGAATTCAATATTGAGGCTTAGGATTGGGAAGCTAGATGCTCCATGGTTTGGGATCAGCTTTATGTTTGTAATGTTTTTTTGTTATGTATGAATTTAATACACTGACTACTAGAAGAGGTGATGGCCTGCATCTAATGAGTCCATGGATGACTAAGAATAATGTTATAGGATAAAGGAAGATAAAGATCCATAAGCTTGGTTATAAAAGACTTAGGTCCAATGATCAAAGGAAGTAAAATACAACCAAGTGGCTTTTGATTAGTCTTGTCAAAGCTACGACAAGTAAGATGATCTTTGTTACAAACAAGTTGTTGAATAATCCATAAGAATGTTGAGATTAGTACCATAACCTTCTTCAGCTAAAACTTTTTAGATAATGGTGGTATTAATAGCTTCTTCGATAAAGAGAGGTAGATCATCGATGAAAAAAAAATTCATCATTGATCATGTCCTCTTCAAGAAATTCAATGGAAGGCTTGGAAGAAGGACATAGTCTCAATGGTATTGAAATTAGCTAGTTGAGAATTGATAGAAGGTGGTTATTCATCTATAGAATATGGATCTTCAATTTCTTGAAGTTGTTGCATAATAAATTTATGATAATAAGGCAAAGTGTGAACCAACTCTATAATTGGAATATTACAAGCCATAGAGTTGATCTATTTAGGAGAATTCCAATGTAATTTAGAAAAATTAGCATGAGTTTTAGAAGGAATATTATATTTAGTAGGTGTAGATGTGGTGGGAGGATCGAAAGGAGGAAGTTGTTCTTTAGGTGCTTTTGAATCATCATGAGTGGTAGTAGTATCTTTAAGTAATTGTTCTTTTAAATATGGTTTCTTAGGCTTGGTAGTAGGATATTTGTGAGCTATTTTATGATGATAATTAACCTTAGTAGCATTGACATATTGAGATTTATTATAATATAGGTCATAATCAACATCGATGGTATAAACATCCTTGACATTTGATTGATTATTATTTGAAGAAGATTTTTTAATATTAGAAGTAAAAGCTTTAAAGGTTTGTCATTTTTGAGATTTGATATCATACTATTGATGATGAAGTTTAATCATAGCCTCATGGTTGAGTGAGTCACCAATCATATAAGAAATGACACATTTAGTGATCCCTCTACAAGATTCATGAGAATTTCCAATATCAGCATGGAACCAATAGAAAGTATTGGGATCATATAATTTATGAGGAGCATTGGGATAAATGAAAGGTTTAGTGGGTAGTAAAAGTTGTTTCATTTATTGAATTGAAAGACATGTGTGAGATGGTTAAGTAACATTAGATTTAGAAAATCTAGGTTTGGTTTCAAGAGTATTACTAGTGATAGCATTAGATGTTTGAAAAGATCCCTTTAGAAGTTTATGATTTGATTTCAATTGCTTCATAAAAAATTATTTATTCTTATCTTCGTCAATATATTCATTAAGAGTTTGAGGAGCAAAGGTTTGAACCTTGTATTAAAGAGTAGGAGTCAAAGCAGTAATAAATATTTTGAATAAATTATCATCAATCATATTATGATTGGATTTATGAGATAAATATTTCTATATGTCAATATATTCATGAACCGATTCACTTTGAGATTGTTTATCATTGATGAAGTGATTAAGACAATTTTTAGGAAGATCATTGTGTAAAAATTCTTTAACCAAAGGATTGACCAAATCTTCAATTTGCCAAATAGAATGTTGAGAAAGTTGATTATACCTTTATAATACATCACCAGTGAAAATTTTGACTAATAGTTTAGTTGTGGAAAATGTATTAGTTTGGATCTACTATTTATAAATGTTGCCAAAGGCTTTGAGGAATAAATCAGGGTCTTTAGTCCAATCATATTTGATAGTTGGAATTATGTTACCAATATCAATGGATATAATCAAGGGAGTTAAACGCTCATTTTGAATAGTTTGAAGCATTTTAAATCATTATGGGTTAAAAAATAACATTGCCTAAGGTATCCCTAAGAGATGGAGGAATGTAATTAGGATTAGCTTGAGTATGTATAGATGGAGGCTGATTAGTCACATTGAATAGATGTTGTTGAAGTTACATCATTTGGTTGGTATTAAAGTTTTGCATGATGTTCAGTTGTTAAATAACTTGAGCTAAGAGTTGGGTTGTATTGAGAGGTGAGTTAGTTTTGGTTGGAACATTTCCTAAATTAGTGTTAGGGGGAAGATTACTAGGAGGGTTATTAGTGCATTTGTTAAATATATTTGTGTCAATTACTCCCACATTGGTTTAGAGATTTTGAGAAGTGTCTTGATAAGTATGGAAAGGCTTGGATCGATTAACTTCATATTGAGGTTTTGTTTGCACCATGTTATAGCCCATATATGAAGGAGGAAAAGAGATGCCCCAAGAGTGATGGTTCTCTTAGGAGGAAAAGAGAGGAAGGAATGAACATCCCATATAGTATCTAAATGGATTTAGGTTATCAAAAAATATTTTGATAGGAGACCTCATTCTGGCTAAAAAGAGATGGATAAAATGTAAAATTGGAGAAATAGGAAATTATATTGAAAAATGTGAAAAGTAGGAAATAGTACTAGGTCAACCATATTGACCTAGTGCAAGAAATAGGGTTTGTAGACTATACATGGTCATCGAGGTCGATCTAGTGTAGTGTATAGAAGCTATAAAAAGTATAGGGTCAACTAGGTTTATCTATTATAGTGAATAGGGAAGAGGAAAAGATTGATAACAAGATTGAAAATGAAACAAGACAATTTTTAGTTAATCGAAGATTGTAAATTTAGAAAGGAAATATACAATCAACTGAATTGACATTAGCTAATCTAATTAATGCACACAAAGAAAAAATATTGCACTAACACTAGATAATTCAAGATTTTTTACACATAATTGATCAAAGAGAAAGAAAATAACTTAAAATTAAACCTAGCTAACTAAAAACAAGGTACTTGATACCAATCTATGGATAGTTTTAAGTAAGTTTAGGATGAAAGGGATTGTAGTGGAAATGATATAGGCTTGGTATTGGGGCCTACCCACTCACTTCACACACTTAAATGATAAGGGTGTTAGGTTCTTAACTATAATATACCATTACTAATGATTTATACTTGACCAGAGCATCAAGTCAATTTCCTCTTTGGTGATGAAATCCAAGTAGGTAAACTTAGGTAGTCAAATGTTAAATTTGTGTTGATGTTTATGTGGTTTAGCTATGTGTGCATAAAATATAAATAGTTTAACTAAGTGATTGATAAAAAAATACCCTAATTATAATATGTAAACTATTCTAAGCATGCACGAAACTTAAAAGAAAGATGTGATTAACATATATGATTAATTCTAACTTTCAAACAAGGTATAGTTGAGAAACTTTATGGATAATCATACAAAATAGGGTCGACAGGGTCAAACCTATACTATGGAATAAAAGTTTTAAAGTGAACTAGGTGGGTCAAGTTGACCTATTTATTTCAAAAAACATAGAACACAAAACTAGGTCCATAGGGTCGACCTAGTTGATTGTACAGAGACAGTTTTGAAGACTACAAAATTGAAAGGAAAGTACATAAAAATAAAGATATAAAGGTAAAAAAATGACCTAAATGGTTAAAAGATTAAAATTAAAATATTTTTGATATGAGACCTTGAATAAAATTGGTAGTAACCTACAAATTGGGTTGAGCTAATTGATTAATCTATACAAAAACCTACTAAAAAAGTGCTGAAAATGCACTAAGTTGATCTAGGCAACCTAGTAGGTTAAACTAAAAGTCTGTAAATCTAAAAAAATTGCACTGGGTTGATCTAGTTGATCCATTTATCTAAATAAAAGTTTGTAAGTCTAGAAATCTATATTGGGTCGAGTTGGTCATTCCAATATCCTGTTTTTGTAAACTTACATATAGAGATAAATAAATTAGGTCAACAAGATTGATCTTACATAATAAGGACATGATAAAAAATAATAATGAATAGAAATTAAATAAGTGAAAGAAATATTGTAAGTTTTTGATTCATGTCAATTTCACCAAAATGTATGAAATTATAAATATATCATGTCCATAAATCAATCCTAGATCAGATGAGATATACCATACCTACACTTACAATTGGGAGAATATAATTATTAAGAAGGAGCATGACCAATGTGAGGATCTACTATACCCAATTATGGGATCACTTTTCACAACACATTGTGTGAGGTAAGGTTCCAAATCCTATAGTCTAACATAATTTAACAACCCTAAAAGAGTCCTATGATTTAATATTTCACTAATCTAATAACAAGAAAAGTAAATATAATCTAGTGTGCACCAAATGTTGTGGCACAAAGTGAAGGCTTAGAAAATAAAATCAATCAAAGCATGTATAGGGAACCTCAAATAAATTAAGTATGAGTAACACCCTAATACATGAAATATGAAGATTAATATTATTTGATCCAACACTTATGCTATTTATATTTACTAAAATAGAGGAGAAAAAAGTTAGAGTATACTTACCTGAATGTGAACCCATTGAGACTCAATCTCTCCTTTAGCCAATGAAGCTTCATAAGAGGTTTTTGTGTTTTTTAAGGATCACTTTCACAAGCCAAAACATCTAAGACCTATCCAAAAGACTAGATTATCCAAAATAAGAAACCTAAACTAAGTCTCCTCAAGTAGAATGGTAGAATATCATATTGTGAAGAAGCATGAGTTAACAATAACTCTTTATTGCACATATTAATAATGACCATAATGATCTTGTATTTATATGTGAAGTCAAAACTAAAACCATATAGATATGTTAGATGTTCTAGGTCAACCTTGTTGACCTAGCACATTTTTGAGCTAACTCATGAGGTCTATGCTAGGTTGGCTAGAAGGTCAAAAAATGAAAGGCGCTAAAATATCCCTAAACTATACTAGGTCATCCATGTTGACCTAGTTTACTGAATAGGTCAAAATGGTGATAACCAAGGAAATGAAAGATGAAAAGAGGATAAATACTAGAATACTATGCAATGGAGGAGAAACATCTTAGGGGAAGTTTTTAGGAACTTGTTGGATTGGTAACAATGTGGCAAAAAGGGATAACAATCCTATGAAACACCAAAGGTCTCCCCACCCCTTTCCCAGTGTACCCCTTAAGGCATGCACTCAAAAATATTTAGTCTCGATGGGTTCCTCCAAGATGTAAATCATCAATATTTGATAAAAGATGAAAATATAATGTATACATGAGTGACTTGACAATTATATTATTTCACTAGAATATTCTTCATCTTTTTAACCATATAATGTGATGTTCCTGATTGATATGTCTCTGTATTTGAAATATTTTTCCTTTGATTATATACATAGATCTTAAAATCATTTTCCTTCTCCTTGAAATCCTTGGTCTTCTTATGAAGGATGAAAACCTATAAGAAGAGAGTGAATGTAATTATGATGAGTCGACCTCATCACCCATGTTTGTTATTTCTTCTACCTATGTATCCAATAAAATGAAGAGGTAAGTTAATCCACATGTAGTTATTCACTTTATTGGGAATGTTAAATTGTGATATTTCACTATATGGATGTTTTTAACTTGATTCTATTTTATAACCCATAATAAGTTCATAACTAGTTTATAAATTTAGATAAATAGGCATGGTATTCAAACATACTTATGAATACAAATAAAAAAATTGATTGAAATGATTTAAAAATTGGAATATGATAAATATAATAAGTAAAACAAAGGGGTAAGTACTTATATTTTTTATTCAATGTTTGGCTATGACTATGCTTAGGCAGTGGGAAATAAAATCAAACATGATTTTGACTCATCTAGATTTAGAACTGTGTTTACATTTTTACATGCACTATTTTATTGGGATTGGGTCAATATCAACTATCAATTACAATATATAGTGGTTTTTAGTGACTTATGCCAAAATATGTGTCTCTAACTCTATGTTCATATTTGATTTTTTATGAAATATATGTACTTGATGATGAGCTCAGCTCAAAAAAACCTCCTTCATCTTGAAACCCTATGTGTGCTTATGAGCGATATAAAACCAAAATTAATTAGAAAGTGTAATGGGATAATCTACACCTAATCACCCTTGTTGATGATTAACCATTACTTATGTATTCAATACTCTAAGGAGGGAAATCAATTCTTACCTAGTTCTCGTACCTAGTGTGATTATGCAATTGTGTTCCTTTTATATATGAATAAAACTAATGATTTGAATTTGTATTTGATAATGTTTGTTTTGAACTAGATTTAATATGATATAGACATGGTTTGTGACTAATTATAGTAATTGATTCATAATTTGGGAATAATAGGGTAAATTTTATCAATATGTAATATTGTATAGATGCGTATAAGATATGTGTTAAGTCCCTTATCAAGTGAGGCCTTGATTTGTATACATAGGATTCTGTTTATCAAGACACTAACATACTGATGCATAAATTTTTTATTTTAAAAACTATTTTTTACTATAATAAGGTTGGTAATATTAGTTGTAGGTTAGTATTTTCAAGAGATAATTACCTAGTCTAAAGTTATTCACCTGTACACATGAATATTGAATTAAAGGTCTAGATATGTCTATGCATGATAGTATACAAGTTAAAAATAAACATTGAGGTTTATATAGTTATGTAATAGTATAACATAAGGTTCAAACTCATAATCTAACTAGTTGGCATGAGATAATGTTAGGTTAAGACCATATTTGTATATGTAAGTCATGCATGGTAAATTTATGCTAAGCTTGTCGTTTTTAGTATATATGAGATGTACCTATAAATCTAGATTTTATCTTTAAAATATGAGAACTTGAGTTGGTTTGGTGTGATTTAAACTTGGTTAATGACTAATTCTAATGATTGATTTGTAAATTGGGAATAATAGGGTATATATTATCAAATTAAAGTAGTGAATTTGATAGTTACTTAAGAATGTTATATGGTTAATAAGCTCAACATTGATTTGTATTTATATGCACTTAATTTGTATAATTTCCTATGCCAATCAGAATCCAAGTGAATGTAATGACCTATTTGAATGTTTTGATTTTGAAAAAAAGTTATTGATAGGAGAAGGACAAAAACATCAGCCTCAAGATAGTAATGTTGATTTTACTATTTGAACATTATTATTTGAGAGAAATAAATACCAATGTGTTGATATAGGAATGTCTGAGTAGGATATTTAACTAATTAGTATATATTATAAGGTTCTTAGAGGTGAATGATAGTAATTAATAATAGATAAAACTCATAAATACCATACAGGTGTGAAGGAATGGTTTGTGAGAACTAATTGGATACACACAATTCATGTAGGATAAGTGTAGGTCAATATTGACTTTACCAAGTGTAAAATACTAGATTATAGTGTCCATAATAATGTGTTTATTTATGTGATATTCTATGAATAATTTTTATAAATATAGTTCATCACCAAAAATATCACTATCATTGAATGTAATCATAGGTTGTCATAGTAATTTTATTATGATTTTTATGATAATATTATTTATTGGATGATTATATGTCTTGGATGGAAACCAAAAATGGTATGCATTGTTTAATTTAGAATTATCCTTAATTTTTATTTCCTTATGATTTATAAATGGGCCATTAAATTTTTTCAACTTATAGTTCTCATTTTATTATGTTATTGAGTCCTTTATGGGTGTGTTTAACTCAATAATGTTGCATTGATAAGATATTGTATATAATTCCTTAGGCTAAATCATAATTTTGTAAAATATCCATCACATTGATTATAATTTCAAGAAGCATTCTAGTCATTCCCACTAGGTAAATGGTTTCTCCTATCATCCACTAGTGGTGGAGGGAGAGCTAAAAGGGTGCACTTGAGTATGTGTTTTAGAAATAGTTTATGAGACTTAGATAAGCATGATAAATGACTCTTCTATGGAGTAGGTAAGAGAAGGCTAATTGAAGTTTGTGATACTATGTTTACTAATAATCTTGGCTCCATTCTTATTCTTATTGGATTAAAATTATAGTTGGGATTTCTTTAAAAAATAGAGTTTGAAGAAGTAATAGTATAAGTGTACTAAGATAATTGAATGAAAGGATTTTTACTTCATTATCTCTCATATTATGTAATTATTAATCAAAAGATTTTAATTTCATTAATAATAAGGAATCATGAAGTGTTCATGCAATATTTTATAAAATATATGTTTTAACTCCTTTTTTGCCATGGGATTGGTCATCTTAGCTAGTATTAGACACTAAAATTTAATAAATGATTTATTGATAATATTAATCCTTGACACATTTACCTTGATTAGTCAATTCACCATTATTATAACCCACAATATCTAATAAATCCTTCAAAATATTAAAATTACCATATATATCTCCATGACTACACTATATGTCCCTATTCATCCTTATTCAACATATAATTCATTATAACTTTTTATTTATAATTTATTACTTTTAGAATAGATCACACTATCAAACAAGGACACATAGTGTCATTTTAATATAGTGCATATTTGTCCATAGTTCTCTAACAACCTTTTCAAGAAAACACAGTCTATAACATCTTTCCTATTTAAACCAATAGTTTGGTTATTAGAAATATTTGAAAGATTTACCTATAAAATCACATCAAGGATCACACATAAAACTCCTAACTCTATTACTATATTCAATAATAAAATTATATATTCTATGATTTTAAAATAATCTATCTTCAGAGTTAAAATTTTGTTGCAATACCATAGTCTTTGGATAAGTCTCGCATTTTTTATTTTATCTTAATAGAACTAGTTTTCAAACATTGTAATCAAATATTTATATTTTCATTAACATGATCTTATCTATAGAGATAACCAAATTTCCTTATTCCTTTAGGTTATGCAAGAAACACTCAATATAAAGGGATGTATAAGGATAACTTAGCCATTCCCACATCCTCCATTTTAATGCATTTTACATTTTATATATTTTGTTTGTTTTTATATGACTAGGGAATCATATTTATATGTCTTCATGCATCAAACCTAGATATTCATGAAAATATTTCACTTGAAAATAAGGTTAAACATGCCCACATTATCATATGTAATGCACAATCTATTTAAACAAAGAAATAGTATTAGAATACAATGCAGCATTACTTTGTCCACTTTTTGTATCCTTGTCCTAGTATATAGTGGATCTATGTTTTTAAATGTATCCATGTTTTTGGGAAATTTAAAACAATCATATCTTATATAAAGTAATTAAATTTTGAGTTAATATGTTTTCAAAGATAACTCTCTAACCCTAGCCCCAATTTCTATTTTTTTAAAAAATAAAATTTTGTAGATTTTATAGATCTTTGCATTTATTATATTCTATCTTATTTAACTTATATTTAATTGTTTATTCTAATTAATTATAGTGTAAACATTATGGTGAACCTAGATTTCATTTTATATACTATTTATTATGGGTGTCATCATTACCCCTTCATTCAACCAATCTGTGTTGGTGTCATTTCTTACCAGGGGCTAGTGTTTAAGGTAGTTTGTAGTAAGTTACTTATTGAGATTATATAACAACATTGGTTGGGGGTTGTTGGTGTTGATCTATCTAAGTTTATACTTCCTAATGTCTTAAATAAATGATTTAAAGAAGCACACTTGCTCAAAATGTAAACACACCAAACTAAATTAAATGCTTTTTAAAATCAAAACACACAATGTCATTAAAAAGTGAACACACTAAAATTAAATATCAAACCCAAAATCTAAATTAGTTTATAGAATTAAGATTTTTGTAATTGAAGAAATGATAAATGCTTGCTAAATTATTAAATCAAACACATATTAACATTATATCTTGACCTATAGGTTATTAATCTAATCACACAAAGTATTTATATTAATTCTAATTAAAAAATAAGAAAAAAATAATAAATACCATAAAGACACATCCTATCTCCTTGGGGACTGGTCCCTTACCCTTAGATCCAAGGTTAAAATAATTCAATCCTTGTAAGGCTTTCTTAACACATAGAATGAAAGAATATTCTACTACAAAGTCTTCATATATTCAAAATAACAATTATTACATTTCTTTTCACTCCCTACAGAATGAACATGGATCTACCTTTTATTATATAAATAAAAAATTGTCCTAAAAACTAGGTAACAACTTAACCACCTATAATAAGAAAATATTCAGAGAGATTGCTTTATATGGCCAAAATAGAGAAAAACATTGCAACAAGATCCACACATGGTTGGGGAGATCCTCATGGGATTTTAGGTGACTTCTTCCAACCATATCTAGTTACGAAATTGTATATATGCTATATCCATATCATCTTATCTAGGGTTGAAACCTATATCAACAAGCTTCTATAAATGGAAATACACACACACACAAACATGCACACATGCACACACGCACGCATGCATGCACACACACACACACACGCACACGCGTGCACGCGCGTGCAGGCACGCACACACACACGCACGCGCGCACACACACACGCGCGTGCGCACACACACGCACACACACACACACACACACACACACACACACACACACACACACACACACACACACACGCATGCACGCACACATGCGTGTGCGCGCGAGCATGCACACACACACACACATAAATTATCTAGAGGATTCCTAAATCATCATGAAATATATGAAAGAACTTCTAGAATGCCTTGAAATATGTTGTGTATGAGTCCATACCAAGATGTGAGAGTTTATAACATGACTATCAAAGTCCATATCTTAACTGTCGTAATCTGTAGCTTGACTATTGTAATCCATAGTTGTCTATCAAGGTTCATAAAATGCTTGACAAAGTCTAGATCTATGTTTGAATGATCATTTTTTGGTCATGACACTTCCTTGTCTTCATGATATCATAGCAAGGCTCTTATTTAGATTCTATCATAAATGCAAATATAAAAATATGGAGGATTAAACATGTAAATATTTAAAACATCATGTAAAGAATGTTAATTTAGACTAACATAAGCTTATAGAGATAAAAACATTCATTTTATACATTAGGCTTGTTATAAACCCTAGGACTACATGCAATGCTCAAATCAATGACATATTTATGGATATGAAAGATGATATATAATAGATATAATGAGTCATAGTGTGGACTCATCATTTCCCTCACACCTTACCTTTTTCAAGTCCGATTGTAAACTAACTTCTCCTATCTTCATAAGTGTGGATTATTTGTTCAAAATTGAGGATGAGATCGTATAGAGAGTAAAAATATTTTAATATTCTCTCATGAGGAGAAGTAAATCCCATATCCATGTTACCAAAATGAATTCAAAGAAAAAAAATTTACTTATAATGTTGTCCTATATTCTGACATAGATACATGGGAGAAAGTAATAGAGATGGTCTGAATCTCATCCCTAATCAAAAATTTATATCATCCTTGAAGTATATTAGTAATTATGTAAGTGATGGCTTTAACTCTTGTATGGGTCCATCTGATAGTTGTATGAGAGAGAACTTCTCTCATTTTCAAAGAGAATATCAACAAATTCTAATGTTGACTACATATAGTTAGAACTTGATCAATGAATTTTTGGAAAATTAATTTAAAATTGATAATTTCATCCTATAGAGCATGAATATAGTGATCAAATATTTCAAAATAATGAAAATAAAAACTTTTGAGTTTTTTAATATCAATTGTACATTACCAAAATATGGTCTACTACATATTCTAACTTCTCTTGTAGTACTTACATGATCATTATATCTATCCTTCCATGTTATTTTGTTTATGTAAGTATAAAGAAGGGATATCAATTATAACTCTCCAAAAAATAGATTAATAAAGAAATTATTAGTTTTCCTCAAAATAATATCACATAGATAAAATTCACATAATAAATTATATCTATCAGGAGTACTTTTATAATAGACTTTCAAGAATTCTTCACTTGTGTTAATATAATGTGTAAATCCATAAGATATTTAGAGTAATTATCATCTACAAAATTTCTCATGCAATAATAAACTATATGAAGTGGATGGACTCCTAAAGGCTAACAAATTTTCACCAAGCTGACAAGAGGTGAATTGTATGGTTTTTATGTCTTGTTCTTCCTAATATTGTGCTTATGTCAAGTCTTCTTTCAATTTTTGTTTCTCCTTCTTAAGAAGTTTGTTTTTCTTCTTCACTTCCTCAAAGTCAAAACAAGTTTGTTCCCAGTGACTTCTAACATTAGGGTAGGACATAATGGTTTGGAAACCTTGCTATACCATGGGTTTAGGAGGCATATTATAAGAGCTGAAGTCTATTCGAGATTTCAATGAGGTATTCTCTTGTTTAGATTTAATAAGTTTACTTCTCAAGGACACATTATCTTCTTAAATTTTCTTGGTGTAAGTCCACAAATCAATAATGTCATTCTTAGATTCATCTAACTTCTCAAAACACTAAGTTGGAATGAATTATATTCTATGAAATTAAAGGTAACAAAATCCTTACACTGGGCTAAAGATAATAGCTCAACAATGTTATCTACATTTGATTTGACTATGGTTTGTATCTGGGATAATGCCAAGGCAAGCTATAGTTCTACATCATCTATCTCATTTGGATGGTTGAGCTTCTTCATCAATCATGGGAGTCTTACCTTTGTCACTAGATGTGTGTGTTGAGGTAAAAAGAATAGTTTCTTCAAAATCATCTTGTGTAAAAGGAGTTTCCACTTCCTCTTTGTCTTGTGCTACATTGAAAGTGGTAGTGGGTTCCAACCTTACGATGTCAAAAGTTTTTACATCTAGTAATTGATCATCAGCTAGTATCAACTTTCTTCTTCTCTTCTTAGTGAGAGGAAGAATTTTTCATGTATGGCTTCTTGAGGTGTGGGATGTTAAATAGGGTCTACATTAAGTTCATATTCTATTATATAAATGGGTTATTGTGTAGAATTAGGTTGAAAATATGGCTCAAGCTTTATTTTTGAGGACCTAATTCTTAATCATCTTCTTGGCTTTGGTGGTTCAAACACATTGAGGGGACTTGGAGGTTTAGGTGCATTAGCCCTAATGGCTAATTTTATACTCTGAATTGACTCAAGAATAACAAATTTGGAGGAAGAGACCCTTGGTGAATCCTTAGATATGGAAGAAAAAAGATCTTTTGGTATGCTTGTGGAAAACTTTATGTGTTTCCTCTTCTTTCCCTCATGAAAATAAATCCATGCTTTTTTTCCCTAATCTTGCTGAAGAAAATGATGTTGGATTATCAACTAAATGAGTCCATGATGGTAGATAGAAGACGAGTTATTAGGGTGCCTCATAGCCATGACTTGTATAGACCCTAAAAATGAGGGTAAGCTGATTCAATTTTAGGGATGTTACAATCCATACCTAAAATGAATAAACATTCTCATCACAATACGACTCAAAACACTACAATGTCCATCACAAGTGAGGTATTTGATAATAAAAAAAGATATATACCTCCATGGTTTTGATAAATAATATCTATTGACACCTTTGATTTTTACATTGATGTTTGGAACACACATTCGTATTGGTTCTCCCTCACCATAAAAAATGTGTATGATGTCATTGGAAGAAGATCTTCCTACCATCTTATCCCCCTCATCTAGAATCCTAGATAATTCTCTAATGACCTGGCTAAAGAATGGAATTTTTATGCCTCTAACAGTGGAAAATATATCTTCAAGTTGAGGATAAAATTTTTAACAATGGTTTCATCAATCCCTTAGAATTTAATTATAAATTCAAGCTATCCTTCTATTTCAAACACCTATTTTTCTTATTCATCTCCTAAGAGACCTTCTACATATTTGTGCTTGGATTTCTTCTTCTATCCCATTATGAAATTTTTCAAATCTCAAAAACCAAAATAGTTTGAAAATATACCCAAGAAGAAAAATGACACTTTATTGGGTTCAAGTAATGGAGTGTGATATCAGTAGTACCTTTTTGTCTTAGTGATATGGATAAAGCCCAAATCTCTCTAATTGTGTGGGGTGATGATGACAATGTAAGCATATCATGTCATGAAAGAATAATGACTACTTATTATTTCCTTTTTATATATTTGAAATAATCACACTACCAATTCTCTATAAATTGCTTATCTACATGATTTATGATGTGATGAAAGGGATAAGGTCATCATGGAAATACTTATTACTTGATAAGACAAAGTTTGTAGTTTGTAATCAAGTTTCAAAAGGTAAAATTTTAAAAAATATTCCCTACTAACATGGGAATATCTTATGAGTAGATCCACACATATCCTTCATATAAAACTATGGAATCCTTTCCAAAATATTTAGCATATACTTGTAGACTTAGAAATTTAAAATGTAACCCTTAGTAAAAGAATAAACACTATACCTCTAAAACTCATGATGTTGTCCTTGTTTATTCTTATTAAACTATTTATTGCTTTGGGAATATAGATAATCAATCATAAATGATGATTATTCATGAATTTATAAACTCAATTTTTTGATTTTTTTTAAATTTTTTTCCCTTAAGCAACTATTTACTAGTTTTCTAATCAAGGCTCATTTTATAGTACATGATCAACTAGTAAGCTAGTTTTCTAGTCATGATTATCAACATCCATAAGGATTTTCATTGTTAATTTTTTTATTTTTTCCTTTTTTAATATATATTTTTTAGATTTATTTTTTACTTTTTTAGAGAAGAGGTGTATCCCCTTACTTTATTAAGACCATCTTGTCTTTAAAGATTAGTTGTCATGAAATCTTTGATTTCTTTTAAGAGGTCAGACTCATTGTGTACTATCCAGATGAATTATTATTTATTTGAAGGCTTCTGGTACAACTTCAACCTATGTACATTAACTAGGAATGTGTTGTCATTACAATCTATGGGAAACAATTGTACTAAGACATTATAAAAAATATTTTCTATCTGAAATGGTACTAGACATCTAATTTTCAACTTGACTTTGAAGTGTTGATACTTAGAATCATACAAAAGTTCCCAATCTCCTTCTTTTAACTATCTTTCCTTGAAGTGAAAATCATGGCATTGTTTCCTTTGGTATTGCATCATCTATATCTGCTTCAAAGCTTTTGATCTCATTTCATCCAGTTCATTTAGCTGTAAAATTCTCTCTTTATGTGCTTCATCTAAGGAAATTCCTACTTCTAGTGAAATCCTTAAAGTTTTCATTTCAAATTCAATTTAAAGAAGAGGTTTCTTACCAAATACCAATTTATATGGTGAAAAAATATTAGTGGTCTTCCACATTGTGTTGTATGCCCATACAACTTCTAAAAGTTTGGCTACCCAATTTTTCCTATTGCTACTAACTATCTTGGTAAGTATATTCTATAATTATCTATTGGTAAATTTTACCTATCATTTGCTTATGGGTGGTATGGAAAAGAATTTATATGGTTGAATTGGTATATATTTGTGAATTCATGAATCATTTTGGATATGAACTAGGTTCCCTGATCAGACACTATCTCTCTAGTGCTCTATATCTCTACATGATCCTAAAGTAAAAAAATATGCTACTACCTCTTCTCTTACAAATAAAAGAGATTATACTTCAGCCCATTTGGTCACATAATTTGTAAATACCAAAAAACTCTTTGCCTTGAGAATGTGGATCTATGGGTCCAACAAAGTCCATGACCCACTTTTAAAAAGGTTCCATAACTACTTGAGGATAGAGGGGCATTTTACAAGATAGTGTAGGTTTACCCATTCTCTGACATGGATCGTATTACCAAATATACCTCTTTACCTACTGATGAAGAGTTGGCCAGTAGTATCTAGCTTCAAGGATCTTGTGCAATATCTTTGACTGACTAGTATCCTCTACTATGTTCATCATGACAAGCACAAATGATGTCATACATTTCATTCTCTTTTACACACCTACAGAAGATATGATCAAGTCTATATATAAACAGTATACCATTAATCCATTTAAAATAATAACTTACTTTAATCAAAGATTTATTTTCTTTCTTAGTGATTTAAAAGGAAACTTACTTGTAGCCCAAAAAGTTTGCTATGTCATCAAACCAAAGTGATTGTTACAATAGTAAATAGTTGATCGTTATGGAAGCTATCTTTTGTAGGTTCTTCATTTACATTGTTCAATAAATAAAGAAAATCAAGAACCACATTAAAATTACTAATTTTATGAATGTTTTTTATATCAAATTCCTATAATAGTAATAGTCATCTTATAATTCTTCCTCCTACCACTTGTTTATTCATTAAAGATCTGATAGCTAGCTGATCATTTTATACAAATATTTTATAACTAGTGATATAGTGTCTAAACTTGTTTATGGCATAAATCATAGCTATAGACACCTAAATCTGTCCACCAATGACTTCCAACTAGGATTTTGACTAATTTTCACCAAAGTGAAAAAATTGACTTAAAAAAACTAAAATGCATTAAAAAAATTGAATCTAACATATTCAACTACCAATTTTGGTTAGAGTATCATTAAATGGGGTAATGAAATTTATGGGATAGCCAACTTTGATTAGATCATTCTAAGTCAAAATGCCAATTTTGCACATAGGTGTTTTAGATTTCTCTTTCCTATCAAATCTCTTGTAGGAGACATGAGCCTTTGTTATTTTATATTGACAAAATCCTAAAACTTCCAATTCTAATCTAGTCAAATTTTGGACCAATAACAAGACATTCTAATCAATTTGATTAATTTGTACACAAAGTGCTTAATCATGCTTATATAATAGCTAAACCAAGTTAGGGAATAATTATGAATTCCATGGAAATTTTTTGAATAATTATTTTTAGAAATAAATATTGAATATCTACATCATCGAGTGACCTCATTTCTTGGGAAGACATCCCTAGGCGATAAATGTTGTAAATATCAAGATTCAAGCCTCCCATGCATCATCAATGCCCTCCACGCCACTTAATTATTCATCTATCCTAAATATTTATGAGACTATTTATGGATTTTAATTACATAATTGGATTAATCCTTAGCCACACATCTCAATCCTAAGATGGATGGTTCATGTTGATTCTAGCCATTTTCCAAAATCTATAAATAGAGAGGCCATGAATATCATTTCTAAGCTATTTTGGTGCAAATTTATAATGCAAAAATGATTCCAAAAGCCATTTAAATTAGTGTTACCATACCAAATTTATTCTAATCCAAGCCAATCCAAAGCCACAAGGTACCAAGGAGAAGAGGAGATAGCCAAACATCTTTTGATGAAGACTTCATGAGCACAAACCAGAGCAAGCCACAACAACAAGAATTTTGGAGCATCTAAGGAAGGTAAAATAAGGTTTCTTTTGAATTTTAGTTATATATTTTATTCATGTTTTTTAAATAATCTCTCACTAGAGTCTAGGCCTAGAGATGTTATGATAGTTAGTGTTTTTCTTTCATTTTGTTTTCATTTTGAAAATAACACCATACTAACCATCCTCTCTTGAGTTAAATTCCTAGCTCACATAATGGCATGCCCAATGGGAACCAACACATCCCATGTATGAAAGAGAGCATGAGGAAACTTTAAAATTTTAATTTGGATGCTTAAAAATCTTCTTAAGTGATTTTCTAACCTCATTTGGCCATTTTTTTCTTTGTCACATGTTTACACAGTAACCGTCACCGATTGAGTAAACCACCAATGGTTATTTCAACCATCATCAGTTATCATTAGTAAAAATTATTTTCATCTACATAGCCATCACCACTTAGTAAAATAATCATCATTTTGCATAAAATTCACCACCACCATTTAGTATAACCAATGATGGTCACTATGTTTTTTTTACACAAGCTTGAGAGCTCATTTTTCTAAGTTGGTTTTTTCATCTTCAAAAGTGATTCTAAGTTAAACATCTTGCTAACATTTTTTTGTAGGTTTAACTTGAAAAATAATCAAATCATGTTTAAATATATCATTCTAAAATTCTTTTAGGGTGTTTTAAAATGAATCAAAATTTTCATTTTGGTGCCTAAAAGAAAATAATTTAGGGTGTTATAGCTTAAATCTTGTAGTTAGCTTTCAAAGTTACAAATTAAGACCAAGGGGTAAAATGAACACTACCAAATCTTTCATTTGGGCTTGAATTTGAACACATTTTTTGATTTCATTTTCACTTATTTATATTAGAACTTTATTTTCATAAAATACAAGGATGTTTTGTGTATGCTCTTTGATTTTTCCCCTTTAAGGAACCCTTGGAATCATAAAAACTTCCATTATTTTTATAAATCCTAGTCCAAGGCTTAGAAATAATGTCATTTAAATCATTCCCCAAAAACTCATCAAAGTTTGGGTGACCTTGAAAATGACCCTAAATTCTTTCTATTAGTCTTTTATTTCATGTAAACTTGGCTTAAAAGGGGGACGTCATTGCCTCCCACAAGTTCTTTAGGGAAGATTTGACCTAGGGTTTCATCTCATGAAATTGAATTCATTTGGATCCATATTATATTTTCACATGGGACATAGTGGCACTTTGGACATCACACTACATTGAGTGAATAATAGCATGTGGTGGTTGTAAAAAGGACTAGACTTTTTTTCAATAAGCCAAGTGATATAGACCTAAAATATGTGATTTTATTTTTCATAATTTGATGTGAAAGTCATTGTGAAATTGATTCCCATAGAATTTTTGGAAACTTGTATATCTTAGATAAATCCCCACTTGTCATGGAAATATTGTTGGTGCAAGGTGTGTCTCAAGGTCCATGTCATAGTACTATCATTTGAGAGAAGGGGGGTGTAAAAAACCCAACTATTTAATGAACATTTAATTTTAAATGAACACTTAAAATCCTCTCAAAGGATGTATATTAAGGGATTCCAATAATACCAATAAACTTTGGTAGTTTATGATCTAAGAGCGATTAATTAGTTGGTTTTGTCCTAGATTAAAAGTCTTATTCAGAGTCAAAACATGGTGTAAATAAACAATGCAAACCAAACACATGGTCCCTAATTTTATTTGAACAAGGTAGTTTTATGTTGTCAAATTTGTCAAAAATCATCAATTTGCCTTGTTTAAAATTCATCAAAACATGGAGTCATATCATCCACTTTGGTGTAGTTATGCTCCCCAATTGAGTCTACATCTTTGCCAAAGTTGTTTAAGTCCTTAATTTATAATATAAATTCAAAATTTCACCTTTATAAGTTAATAGGGTTGATGTGTTAATTGGGATTTCCATTTGTACTAAACATGAGGGAACTTAGGTTAAATTCCCAATTTGGGTTGAAGGTCATTTAAAGACTCATGATCGTTATCACCACTTGATAGACTTAAGTCATTTCATGCTAGAAACATACACTTTGAGTCTATTCATCACAATATTTTGAGTCAAGAAACGTAGTGTTATGTTGTCAAATTTGTGAGAAATTATCTTTCCCTTAGAGAGTTTTTAAAATGAGCATTTTGTCACATCTTCTAGGTAGTCTAGCACTATTACGCTACCCAAAACATTTCAGATATTGTTTCATAGGCCCTCTTACACAAAGTTCAAACTTGTTCCTACATTTTCAAACCAACCTGAGTATACCTTTATGAACCTTTGTCTAGCATAGTTTTGTTGTTCATTTTTTTCTATCTTATTTGTCAAAAGAACCAAGTTTTATACCATTATTTATGAGAAAATAAGCTATCTCTAAAGGGACTTTTGTTTCATATCTTATACCTATTTGATCAAATCCATGTACAAAAATCAAATGCCTAGTGTTTGTTATAAGTGTTCCAAATCCATTCGATTAAAAAATTCATCTATTTTAAAGTCTAGCTTTTGACGTTGTTTGGCCAAGAGTCCTAGTGTATGACTTGTTTGAGCCTAGCTTTTGATGCCACATTTTGGCCAAAAGACCTAACAAAATTTAATTTCCTAGATTAGATTGGTTTGAAAAACTTTGACCTTAGAATTTGGCATTTCAATTTGTGGTTGATTTATTTAATATTTTGTGTAATACATGTAACATTAGACATTTAAGATTATCTTGTGTTATCACAAATATTTGCATAAACCTTTTGATCCTTTTGATGAATCTAGACCAAGTTTGAACATCAGATTTTTAGACATTATCCCTTTAGAGCTTATATAACTCTCTTCCCTTTCTATCACAAAGCATTGACTATGGATTCCAACATTTATTCCTACACTTATAGTGGACTCATGTACAATCTATGGATTAGTAATTTGGTTTCATAGGGAGAAATGGTGTAAGACCCATACATAGATAATATTTATTATGAGATGGATCTATATCCCTCTTAAAATACTCAATTAGGGGCACAAATCCAAGATCCATTGGCTAACTATTTGGTTAATACACCACCTAATTCAAAACAAGACCACAAACAAACTACATAATACCTGGCTATAATACCCACAATCGATGAACCAATTCTTCAACAGTCACACTCTACTAATACACATTCCACTTATGATCCATTTTTATTTGAGAATCATTTATTGGAGAATAAATATGAGATTTTGGTTAGATCCATAGAGGTAGGGGGCAAGTTTCTAGTAGACTTCCCTCATGAGATATTACTAATCCTAGTAAGAATACCCCATAACATAATTTATTATCAACAAGCTTCTTTTATTGATCCCTTGGCTCTAGTCCAAACAACATATCAAGACCCTAATATGACTAAAAGAGGTGAAAACCTCATGGAAGACCACTTTAACTAAATGCAGATGGTATATCAAACCTACCTAAATATAACACATAATTTTGATCAGATGACAATGGTGAGGAAACCTCTTATTGACTTAGTTCTTTCAACAAGAGTTTTGATAGAATTAACTAGTCAAGACAATCATAGTTTAGAACCATTCATGTAAAAAACTTTGGTAGACAATTGGATGCATATGCCCATTATTTTAAAAGTGTCTTCTACTTATACACAAAATAATGAACAAAATATAGTGGATAATGTGAAAGCAATGTTTAATCCAGATTAAAGTGGTACTAATGCAAAAACAAATAGTCAAAAATATGTGCCTATGGTTAATATCATAAGTGGACCATCATATTAGGAAGTAGGATTTGCCACTTCCCAACATCAAGTAGCTAATTCATCAAGTGTGAAACCAGTGGGATTAGGTTGTGAATTAGTAATAAACGTTACACCTCAACAATAAAATGTGATGAATCCTACTCCTCCTCAACTAGAGATGAGTAGTATTCCACAATAGTAGGAAACATATAATATACTAACACAATATAGGTCAAATATATTACCACCTCAACAAGGGGAATCTAATGTTCCACCTCATGAAGTAGTGACAAATACACCTCCTCAGTCACAAACCATTGTACCAATCCAAAACCAAATGATAACTAGCCAACAACATCTAAATATTGGTCAATGATAGAGGTTAAACATTCAACATGATTTCACTTCACAATAAGGATTCATGTTTCTTGAGTACCTACTAGACAAAAATCAATTCAAAATATGCCACAAGTTCAGATACAAGGTCCTAGTCCACAAGTTCCCACTCAACAACAAAGTTTGATTAGCTGACAACATGTCCCTTTTCAACCACAGTGACCATAGTATAGTTATATCCCTCCATCCTAACCACAAAATCCTCTGATTCAAACCTTCATATCCAACCCAAACCATAATATCACATAACTAAATGTGCAATTTCAAGTATACCCTAATCCACATATCCATATTCTTGGTCCATTTCCCAAAAAAACTAATATATCGCAATAGATATATCCACCATACCCTAGTCAAAGTGTCCCACTTGTGACCTCCCAACCATCTACCCAAACCAATATTCTCCATAAAGCTAATGTTCCTTCCAATTTCCTATCCCAAGAATTGCAATAGATGAAGGATGTAATTGTTGTCATTCGAGCTATGAAATAGACTAAAAAGTTAAAGTTGGATGACATGTGTTCTTATACATTCAAAATGGATTACTTGTAGATCCCATTTACTCTACGATATGAACCACCAAATTTTGAAAAATACAAAGGGAAAGATGACCCTAAGGCCCATTTAACCAAATTCATTGTCACATGTCAATGGCATATAATGATATATACCTTTTGTTATTATTTTCAAAGAGCTTGGCTAGACAAGCCTTGGAGTGGTTTTTAAAGTTTCCCAAGAATTCAATAACATATTTTGATGATATTTTTGATAAGTTTGTTTATCACTTTTCTTATAATCTCAAACATAAGATTTTATTGGTTGACTTAGCACAAGCAAAACAAAAATCTAGCGCAATTTTTACAAGTTATCTATAGTGATGGAGAGCCTTTGCAAGCTGATTCACCCATAATTTACTAGATAAACAATTATCCATTGTGTTTACAAAAAATTTCCATAGTGAGATTGCTTATCATCTAAAACTATAATGTGCACATACTTTCAAGGAGATAATCAACAAAGGCTTGTTGATTGAGTGAGCCCTTATTAATAAATGGATCAATAAGCTTACATTAAATAATTAGAATCAAGGTACCAATTAGAGAAGTGGCAAAAACCAAAATCCAATCCAAGCATAAGCATCACAACAAAAATAGGCCAATAACTAAGATAGACCAAAGCAATTCAATTGTAATAGGAATGTTATGGGTAATGGAGTAACTGAGTCACATCATGTCCACATAGTGAAAATATCATCTACACCACCTTTTTAGCTTACTCCTACTCAATAACCTCTCCAACCAATTCCACAAGCACAAAAATTAAGACCTACACAACAAATACGATAACCTTTACCATTATAAACCCCTCTTTTAAGGAGAACTTTGCCTACACATCATGTATTTAGTGACCTAGGAGAGCCTATTAAGTTTGTATTTTGTAAACTTATCACTACTAATTTGATTAGTTTAATTATACTAAATCATTATCCATAAGACATTCCTTATCCTAATTGGTACCATGAAAATGAATTCTATGAATATCATTAGGTCAACAGGCATAATCTACGAAGATGTGTGTAAATCAAACATTTGATTGAGAATATGTCATATAATGGGGAGATAACATTGGATAATGGTACTTCCACCTCTAATCAAACTATTTGGATTTATGAAAACCCCTTTCCCCAACATAACACATAACATCAGTATAACAATCATCAACAACAATAATAACACTGATCTATACAACAATAAAATCAACAATTTCAAAATCAAAGGTTAAATCAACATAATCAACAAAATCAATAGTAGAACCCAAAATGTGAGAATAATGGACAAAACCAGGGTTAGAATCATAACAACCAACAAAACTACCATGTAGTTACACATTATTAAAATAGGGTTGTAGGTCATATTGTAGGGAGTAGTCTTAATACCATCTCTATTAATCCTAGACCAAGCACTAATCAATATAGACCATTGATAAATAATACCATTCAACAAAATTACATGGATAATTCTTCTTTGACCTTGGATTACACATAGGCAAATAAAAAAATTGAGACTTCCACTTTTGAACCTTATACTAATAACTTGCCCTTGCCACATGACCACATACAAATGCATCGATAATCAAGACTTGTCCTATCTGGTCCCACACCATTCTAAGAATTTGTTAGAAATTATGGTCTAACATCTAATATTGATTATGTAATCACAACTTAAAGGTCCAAGATTACTATCCCAAGTCCATAACCATCTACCACTTTACCTGTTATCCAACAAACCATTCAACACCGAAATAAACCATTCACCATTGACCAAGACAAGAAATTTTATATTTTGGAACAATTTTAGAAGACACTAGCACAAATTTTTAATTTAGATTTGTTGTGAATTTCAATGATCCCCAATAACATTTTGAATGATTTTTTTAATCCAATCCACTATTGCCAGTGACATATCTCTTGATAAATTTCAAGATTTGGTTGGACACCTAGCTCTAGCCCAATAAGTCACATTCAAACAAAGTGATATGTCTTCCCTTGGCCCACTCCATGATAATCCATTATACATAAAAGTTTATATAAAGTGGTATAAAGTGAAATGTGTCCTTATAGATAATGGATCAGGCCTCAACATAGTGTCTCTAAAGCTCATCAAGCTTCTTGGGTACACAATGGTAGATCTCTAACTAGAAACAATAACTATGAAAGCCTATTATAATTAGGAAAGAGAATCATAAGGCACCATTACTTTACCAATTATCATTGGGCCTTGGACCCATGATACACTTTTCCATGTACTTGATCTTGAGTTATCATATAATATGCTTCTAGGGAGTCCTTAGTTACATGAGATTCATGTAGTCCCATCAAATTTGTACCAATGTATCAAGTTCTCTCACTTAGGGATGGAAGTGAATATTCTAAGAGATTTACAACCATATAAACACTACAAAAATATTAAAGTCAAGTTTCAAATTTATAATTACCAATACATCATGAGTCTAAGTTCCAAGTAGGATAAATGAAAGGCCATACTTATTCATCCTCTATAGGATAATTGCATAGATCTTAATACCTTGGATTCCCTTTCCCACATGCCACGTCCTAAAGCTTCTAGTATTTTCACCATTTCAGATAATGGCCCAGAGGAGTATGTGACCCATGATACCTTCCATATTACTAATATTCCTCAAAATCCAAAAACCTTTGAATGACCTAAAGTTTCCCCACACATGCATTGGTAATAAGAAAACAAATATAAGGGACTTGTCATGTTTGTACCAGCATTTAGCCTAGAACTAGATCCTCTTAAAGGGGTTGAATCATGGTTGTATAATGAAAACCAAGCTGATTTTTATAAGAGTGCAAAGTATCCTATTCCCAATAAGATCATGGAACATCAAGATTATGAAGGAAGAGGCAATAGAATAAATAAATAAGGAACCATCGAGCCATCTCCATGACTAAATAAAAAAGATCCTATGGACTTGGATTTAAAGCACCTAGGGGTGACCCCACATATCTTATTTGAGTTCCATCACTGGTGGCTAGTGAATATAATGACAATAATGAAGTAGAGTTTGATCATAACCTCACCTTTGATGACCTAGCTGAGACTAATGTGTTTGATAATAATGCCATTTATACCCTTGGCCCAGTCATTCATCACAACCCATTTTGATTATACTATCCCCATCTAATAGATTAAAACAAAAAAGAATCTATTTTATTGATTAATGAGTTTCAAAATGCCGAGGCATTTTATGAATTTTTAGGCCTTAAATACAATGTTCTATTAGGAAATCATAAATCAGGATTCTCAATTACATTGGATCCTGAAGCCTATTTTGGAGAGCGGGTGAACACCTTTATCCAAAAACAAATAAACAAAACATTGAGGTCCCAAAGTGAAAACCTCTTTGAGGCACTTTCTGACTAGAAAAAAATTAAAGATAAAGGCAAGTCTAATGGTGAAAACTTGATTTAGGCACCATTAGATGGGGTGTTCATTCTTCTTTAAATTTAGACTAGGATACTACCAACAATGAACTTGCCTATGGATCTGAGTTTAATTTTGTGAAGCAACAAGTATTTGATCAAAATTTTCAAGAATTTCCAACTATTTTTTTCACATAGTCAGATCTCCCATTAGGAGACTTAGATTCATCACTCCTAAGAGATGTTGAAGAGAAATTCCTAACAAAGTACTCTAATATTTCCTAATAGTTCAAGTCTTTGCCTACTATTATAAAAGATGGCTTGACCCTTCTAGTCAAAGATACAATAGAGGTAAACATCAGGACTTCATCAAACCCCAAATGTATAAACTTAGACATGTACCTCACTAAGAAGGAATGTGAAGTCTTTATAGATTTTTTGAGAGAATTTGTAGATATCTTTGCATGGGCTTATTCTGACATGCTAGGTTTAGACCCCACCTTAGTTCTGCACCACCTTATGGTCAATCCTAATGCTAAACTAGTGAAATAAAAGATATGTAAGATGTATCTTTGCATTGTTGTCTTGGTAAAGAAAGAGTTGGAAAAACTCTTAGAAGTAAGATGTATCTAGTCTATCGACAACTCATAATGGATATCTAATGTTTTACCTATTAGCAAAAAGCTTGAAGGAATCTAAATCTATACTAATTTTTGAGATATAAACAAATCTTGTCCTAAGGATGACTTTGTGTTTCCTAATATTAACACGACCATCAAATCCACAATGGGTTATGAAATACTTTCACTCATGGATGGTTTTTTAGGATACAACCAGATCAAAATAGCCCCAGAAGACCAACATAAGACACCATTCACCACTCCATGGGGAAAATTTTGTTATCATGTAATGCCATTTGGTCTTAATAATGTTGGAGCTACATATCAAATGGATATGACTATCATATTCCATGATGTGATGCATGATATTGTTAAAGACTATGTCAATGACATATTAGGAAAATCCAATACCAAGGCCAACCATCTAGTAGTGCTACATAGGATATTTGAAAGATTGTGGGAGTATAAAGTAAAACTCAATCCAAAGAATGTGTGTTTGGATTAACCTCAAGAAAGTTATTGGGATTCATTCTATCTTATAGGGGCATTGATGTCGATCTAACCAAATTCCATGCTATCACTGAGATGTTACCATCAACCAATTTGAATTAACTCTATAGTTTTTAGGGCAAAATCCAGTCAATCCTACACTTCATCTATCATCTAGCAAATAAGTGTCATCCATTTACACATCTTATAAATAAAGGAGATTAATTTCACTAGGATGACCACTAGCAAATAGCTTTCAAACAACTCAATAACTATTTAGTTAATCCACTTATTCTTTTTACCTCCTATGCTAGGAAATCCATTCGTGTTGTATCTATACACTACTGACAATGTCTTGGGGGCACTTTTAGCTCAACATAATAATGGAAAATATCATGTAGTATACTATTTAAGCCATACTTTGGTCACATATGAACATAAATATGTGCCTATTGAAAAAGTTTGTCTAGCCATGGTCTTCACAACTCAAAAACTATGCCATTACATGTTGAACAATAAGACCATGGTCATTTTAAAAGTAGGTTCACTCAAGTATCTAATATCTAAAATAGATTTACAAGGTGTAATGGTTAAATGGATCATGCCTCTTAGTGAGTTTTACATAGAGTATGTCAATCAGAAGGTAATCAAAGGATAGGTCCATATAGATCAAATTGCTAAATCACCCCTTGTAGACACAAAGCCACTCACATTTCATTTTATTGATGAAATCATAATGATTTTCATTGACACACCTCTTGAGGAGAAACACTAGAAGTTGTATTTTGATAGTTCATTTATTTCACATGGATTAGGGGTAGGCCTCTTATTTATTACACTATAGGGGGATCTAATCCCTAAATAATTTATAAACATTTTTCCTTATACAAAAAACATGGCCATGTATGAATCACTTATCATAGGACTTTGAGAGGTAGTATAATGGAACATATCTCATCTCCAAGTTTATGGTGATTCTCAATTAATAATTAATCAGAACATAGACCATTTTTAGACTAAAGATGACAAGTTGGCTCCATATAAGGCTATGGTTGATACCCTAAAGTAATAAATTAAAAATATCCATTTTTATCATATGCCAAAAGCTAGTAATAGAAATGAAGATGCCATGGCTACTATCAACTCTCTGATTCAACAAACCAACAAAGCTAGAGAATACCATTCCTTATTGAGAATTTATTCACACCAACTAATGAACCTTGAAATGTTGTAATGATTTGTGATATTATTGGTCCTAATTCTATTTGGTACTCAAATCTTTAAAACTAACTTCATGACCAAGTTATACCACCTAACCTATCTCAAAAATAAACCAAAGCCTTTGTCCATCACTCCATTTGTTATCCTCTACTTGGATCCACCCTTTACCATCATAGTTTTGATGAAACTCTACTTTGTTGTTTAACTCTGGTAGAGTCTATGCTAGTGTTAAGAGAAATTCATGAAGGGTTATGTGGTGCTCATTATAGCAACGTAGTCCTATCCAAAAATCTCTTCCATACTAGTTATTATTAGCCCATGATGGATGCATATGCAATTGCTTATGTAACGAAGTGTGAAAAGTGTCAATGACATGCTAATCTGATTCATTCCCTAGGCTAAACTCTGAAACTGATGTTGACACCATGGATATTTGCTACATGGGGACTCAACTTCATTAGGAAAATTAACCCCACTTCATCTGATGGCCATAAATATATCCTTACCACCACTAAGTATTTCACTATATGGGTTAAAGCTATACCCCTCACTTACATGATTGAAAAGCAAATTTACAAATTCATCTTCAACCATCTCATTTTCTGCTATAGTATCCCCTCTGACATTATATTTAATAATGGAGGATCATTCAAGAAGAAGGATGTAGACTAGCTATGTATCAAATATAAAATCATACAACATTTTTATATAGTATATTATCATCAAGGTAATGGCTAAGCTAAAACATCAAACAAAACCATTTTCAATATTCTTAAAAATATTTTTAATGACGTCAATTATGATTAGCACCTAAATTTTTTTTGCCCTTTAGGTATATTGTACCAATCACCATACCCCCATAGAAGCCACTCCATACTCATTTATTTATGGTATTGAAGTCATCCTTCCAATTTTGGTTGAATTCCTTTTAGTATGCATATCTTTTAAGCATGGCCTAGATGATCGTGACTATCACATAGCTCACCTCTAAGACCTAGACCTGTTTGATGAAAAATGCACATCTGTGCTCAATAATATTTAGGCATACAAAAATTGACTCAAAGGCCACTACAATTGATGTGTAAAATATAGAACATTTTAAATTAGTGATCTTATTCTTAAAACAACCCAAATAATACCATGGCTGAGAAGAAGCATAAAGATAAATTCAAACCAAACTAGATTGGGCCTTTCATCATTACTACAGATTATGGATCAAAAGCATACAAGCTTACCACACCATATGGAGATGAAATTATTTAGCCAATGCATATTATTAACCTCTAGTGGTAATATGCTTGAGTGATAAGGTGTATTATCTGTAAGGACCATTTTAGTGGTGCCATTTTATCATTATTCTTCTTTGTATAAATATCATTCTTATCATTCCTTTCAGCCCATTCCATCTACTTTACCATCCTATTTTATCAACCGAACATGTTCTAAATCTTATCCACCTAACCTATTTTACCTTGTTTTTTTCCATTCATTAAACATTTTTAGCATCAAGGAATCTGATTAGTTTCATTAGTTATTTCAAGTACTTCAAATAGAGATTATATTTTGGAGTAGTATGACAAAATTTTTGGTAGTTTCATCCTTTGTTTGTTGTTACTTTATTATTAATATTCTTGCTACTAGTTATAGCCACCTTTGGGTAAATTAGTACCATTTATCAATGCCATTGTGTCCTAGTTATAACCACCTATGGGCAAACTAGGTGAAATAATTTATTAATTGAGCCCTAACATACCAACTTACCACTTTCTATTCCATACTATAAATTTTTACCAATTGTGCCTATTTTTATTTTAATTTACTACTACACTAGTCAAATTCCGCCACTATAGGGTAGAACTATTGTGATTTGAGGTCTTACTCTAGGACTATGTAGGTAGTGCTTGGTACTTTTTAAGGTCAGCTTAGTCACCCTTTCTAGCCATGATTTTGCCATTTTGTGATCAACCTAAGTTTGAAGGCTCTCACCATTTTGCAATCTTGAACAATTTAGTGTCTCATCATTATTTATCAAGTTGAGATACTTCAAAAATTCTAAACACATTTTTAAAATAGTTAGAAAAAACCAATAAACACTAACCACTCTTTTACCTTAAGGATTTTGGGAAACCTTACTAAGTTGTCAGTAAAATAACTTGTTTCTTAGTTTCCCCATCATTTTTGGCCTTTAGCTCTCACACACTTACTATTTTTCAAGACCATCCCTTTTCTTCTATCACATCCATTCTATTTATTTTCATCAGTTATCACACTCTTCCCATTCCCTGGGAGAACTATATTTGGCCTAATGTTTTTTATTAGATATTACATCCATGGAACTATGTAAGCATCGTCTACTTTCCTAGTGCATATGGAGATAGCTCGGCCACCCCATTCCTTTTCTTTTGTTCCCCTATTTTTTTGATTTGTTAATTTATGATCTATTTTCTAGGGGCAATATTCATATGGTTTATATTATGTTGTTTATTTTTTTCTACTTATTTTGTTTATTTTTCTATCTATTTGTTTACTTTTAGCACTATTTCCTTGATTTGGTTTATGTGTATTCATTGGGTGATTTGTTTCCCACACTTATACTTGAATCCATCCATATTCCTATGTTTACATTGTCATCATGGTTTCTATCGTTGGTACATTGTTTTTTATTGAGTATTGGATTGTGAGAGTAAGTCCTTATGCATATTTTGACCAAGTCCTCATGATCTCATATCATGATGCCTATTGACAGTTGATACAAAATAATTCAACTTCAAGAAGTCTATTCAATAATGGTAGCATCAATATCTATTCAACACTAACATCTTGGTTCAATATTAATCATATACCAAATAGAGTAATTAACCACAAAAGAATTTTAACCTCTATTAGTTTGGACAAGCATCTCCCTACTAGTAGGTTGTTCCAATTCATCATTACACTCTGTGTTAAGTTATCATCATGTTTGACCAAGATTGTCATGTTTTTCATAATCAAGGTCTAATGATTATAACCATCTATGGAAAAATCATTGCACACCATCCCACCTATATTTCTCAATAATTATAAGCATCTTTGAGAAAATCATTGTGTTTTTACCACTTTACATTTTCCACCCATACAGGGGCACATTGTTATCTTGTTTGTCTATCCTAACTGGGGCAGCTCCATCTTCTCAATGATTATAACTACCTTTAGGCAAATCATTGTATTATCATACCATGTTGCCACTATCAAGGTAAAATGTTTCTAACTACCTTTGGGCAAACCATTGCACATCATACCACTTGTATTCTTAGTGATTTTGACTACTTTTTAAAAATCATTGTGTTTTCACCCCATCATCTTTCCTTTCTTTGGTCCCCTAATTTCACTTCTTATTGAGGGACCATTTGTTGACCTACTTTTACCAATTGTTCCCTTATGGGGGAATCATACAGTTAGTTTATCATGATTGTAGTTGTAGGCATACAACACCTTTTCATTCTTTGAAAATATGTTATTGTGCATATATCTTGCAATGCCTTCCCAAACATGGGTGAGCTATGGACACCTACATCTAGCCACCAATGACTTCCAACTAGGCTTTTGACTGATTTTCACCAAAGTGCACAATTTGGCTTAAAAACACTAAAAAACATTAAAAGAATTGAATCTGACATATTCAAGTGTTGATTTTGGATAGATTATCATTAAATAGGGAATTCTAATTTATGGGCCAACTAACTTTGATTAGATCATTCTGAATCAAAATGCTAATTTTGCACCTAGGTACTCTAGATTACTCTTTCCTATCAAATCTCTTGCACGAAACATGTGCCTTTGTTATTTTGTGTTGATAGCATCCTAAATGGGATATCATATCCAATACATTTGACATTGACTCCCAATTTCAATCTAGTCAAATTTTAGACCAATAACAAGCCAATCTGATTAATTTGAGTAATTTGTGCACAAAGTGATTAATCATGCTTAAGAGCTAGTTAAAGCAAGTTAGAGCCTAATTAAGAATTCCATGGAAACTTTTTGAATAATTATTTTTAGAAATGAATATTGAATTTCTGCATCATCAGATGACCTCATTTCTTGGGAAGACATCCCTAGACCATAAATGTTACAAATATCGTGATTTATGCCTCCCATGCCTCTTCAATGCCTTCCATGCCTCTTAATTGTTACTCTATCCCAAATATTGATGAGCCTATTTATGAAATTTAATTACATAATTGCATTAATCCTTAGCCACACATCTTAGTCTTGATATGGATGGTTTAGGTTGATTCTAACCATTTTCTAAAATCTATAAATAGAGAGGCCATAAACATCATTTGACTTAAAAAAAATTAAAATGCATTAAAAAAATTGAATCTAACATATTCAAATACTAATTTTGGTTAGAGTATCATTAAATGGGGTAATGTAATTTATGGGCTAGCTAACTTTGATCAGATCATTCTGAGTCAAAATGCCAATTTTGCACCTAGGTGTTCTGGATTGCTCTTTCCTATCAAATCTCTTGCATGAGACATGTTCCTCTATTATTTTGTATTGACAAAATCCTAAATGGGATAATAGATCTATTCCATCTGACATTGACTTCCAATTATAATCTAGTAAAATTTTAGACTAATAACAAGACATTCTAATCAATTTGATTAATTTGTGCACAAAGTGCTTAATAATGCTTAAGAAATAGTTAAACTAAGTTAGAGAATAATTATGAATTACATGGAAAATTTTTGAATACTTATTTATAGAAATAAATATTGAATATCTACATCATCGGGTGACCTCATTTCTTGGGAAGAAATCCCTAGGTGATAAATGTTGTAAATATCAAGATTCAGGCCTCCCATGCCTCATCAATGCCCTCCATGCCACTTAATTGCTACTCTATCCTAAATATTGATGAGATTATTTATGGATTTTAATTACATAATTAGATTAATCCTTAGCCACACATCTCAATCCTAAGATGGATGGTTTAGGTTGATTCTATCCATTCTCCAAAATCTATAAATAGAGAGGCCATGAACATCATTTCTAAGCTATTTTGGAGCAAATTTATAATGCAAAAATGATTCCAAAAGCCATTTAAATTATTTTTATCATGCCAAATTGATTCCAATCTAAGCCAAACCAGAGCCACAAGGTGTCAAAGAGAAGAGTAGATAACCAATGCTCTTTTCATGAAGACTTCATGAGAACAAACTGAGCAAGCCACTAAAACAAGTATTTTAGAGCATCTAAGGAATGTAAAATAAGTTTTTTTTTTTGCATTTTAGTTGTATTTTTTATTCATGTTTGCTAAATAATCTCTCCCTAGTGTCTAGGACTAGAGATGTTATGATAGTTAGTGTGTTTCTTTCATTTTGTTTTCATTTTAAAACTAACACCATACTAACCATCCTTTCTTGAGTCAAATTCCTAACTCACAATATCAAGTATTTATTTCTTAGTGGCTGTGTAGTTTTTATTGGTAGGAATCAGGTTCTTGCTAATGTAATATATGGTTTGAATATGCCCATATTTTTATTTTTATCCTAGAACTCTCGCATAACATGATTAGATGCATCAATGTAAATATGGAAGTGCTATAACCAATTAGGTACTCTTAAGACTAGGGTCTAATTAGTTTTTACTTAATGGTCTCAAAGTCTTGTTGGCAATAAGGAATCCAAACAAACTCACTCTTTTTTCTTATCAAAACAAACATTTGAGCAACAATTTTACTAAAATATTCTATAAACCTTATGCAATATCATAAATGGCCTAAAAAGCTTTGGATATTAGTCAGGTTTTGAGGGATAGGTATGTTTGAAATGAATTCAATTTTATTTGGATCCACTTGGATTTCTTTTACATAAGTATGATGTCTTAAACTATTCCTTCCTCTACCACGATCAATTATTTTTCATGACTGAAGGATAGATGGTGTTTTTCACATATTTTTAGTACTCTAGTTAGATTATTTAGACATTAATAAAAGGATTCTCCATGAATAGTAAAATCATCCATGAAAATTTCCACACAATCATTGATTATATATAAAAATATGACTAACACTGCGTGTTAAAAGGTAGCATGTGTATTGCAAAAACCAAAGAGAAATAACCTATATAGAAATTCCCCCCATGGATAAGTGAAGGTTGTTTTATATTTATCTTTATGGGATAATTTTATCTTATTGTAACCAATAAAACCATATAATAAATATAAGTATCTTTTCCCTACCAAGTTCTGAAGCACTTGGTCAATAAAGGGTAAAGGAAAATAATCTTTCATGGTTGCTTTTTTTAGTTTCCTGTAGTCTATGCATACTCTTAATTTACCATTTTTATAATCAATAATAAACAATGTAGAGACCCATTGGCTGTAATAATTAGGATAAATTAATCCCACTTCTATAAACTTTTCTATCTTAGTTTTCACAATGTCTCTTAAGGTAGGATGAATTCTTATCTTAGGTTGCCTTACTAGTTTTATGTTATCTATGTAGATATGGTGGGTGAATAGAATTGGATGGATGAACTTCATGTCTTTATATTTATAAGAAAAATTTCTATTATGTTCTCTAATTACATCAAATACCTTTACTTCTTGATCATATGTCAACTAATTGTTTATTATGAGTAACTTCCTTGGTGGTATTGTTATTTTCTTAGTGCCTAGATGACAAGAATATATTTGTTTGAATTAACTCATTAAATATTTGAGAGGATGGGGATGTGGAAAAAACATATGGAATGTGACAACATTTTTTACAAATTTATCACCTATATAAAACATTTGAGCTAGAGGACAATGGAAGGTTGTTAAAAACTACTTTGACCTTTATGTGCCCATTGCATAATACTGTGTTGAATGTCTCTATGTTTATACAAAATTTTAGAGGAGGTGGTAATGGATGGGTGTTCATAAGGATAGGAATTTATTTCATTATAATATCCTTTGTCAAATTTAATATATGGACTGACTAGATTTGTCTTAAGACTGACAAGGTCTATAATTGGACTACCTATGTAGCTAGACTATTAAAATCCATAATAATTCTAATACTTCTTGTTAGCCCATCCTCTAATTATTCCACATGATCAATTATTACGACCATAAATGAAAAGGAGATATTATCATTTTTTATTTAGATTGATATACCCATATCTATTTTACAAGTTTGGTTGATGGTTTTTTAGGCGGATATAAAGAAATGCATTTTGCTTTAAGACCATTTAAGATGGTCATATCTCCTGATCTAAAATTAATCAAAGATACAATTATTGTTATCCATGGTCTTCCTAGGATTAATGGGAATCCAATTTGTTTGTTTTTATGCTAGAAAACAATAAAATCAATGGGGTATTCCAATGACTCTATAGTTAATGTTATATCCTCAATGATTCCTTTTGGTTTGGTAGTGGAATGATCTACCATCTTTAAGATTGTGTTGATGGGTTGCATATCCATTAGAAAGAGATTTTTCATGGTGTCCATATTCATTACATTAATATTATCACCTAATTCCACCAATATGTTTTGTATCTCTTTCATTCTAATCATTAAAAAAATAACAAGACTCCCTAGGTCTCCATATTTGGGTAAAAGTAGATTACCTACTAATAAGTTACTAATATTGCCATATACCTATGTAGTCTTGGGATATCATCTTTTCCTATCAGGTGTCTTAATATACAAATTTTTAATCACTTGATTAATTTTTATAATGTCTATAATATCTTGTAATAATGGTATTTCTATATTGAGTTTTATGAGTTCCTGAATCAATTTAGATTCCATTTTGTCTTCCACTTCCTTTAATTATTATGGAAAGGGAATAGGTGAAGTTGTGGTGACTTCCTCTATTTTTCTAGGTTTTTATTCTAACTCTTCTTATTTCATTGGTTGTGTTTGTTGACTTGATTTTTCATGAGGTATTTGTGTGATGATAATTTGAGGTTCTTGTAATGTTTTTCTTGACCTGATATGTATGCTTACACATTCAATATCACTTACCCCTATGGTTTCACCTTGTTTGTTTACATAAACCTACCTATTATTTGGATTTTATACTAAATGGGTAGGTAGCTAAGGTTGGTTTACTTACTCTATAGGGGCTGCTTGAGTTATTTAAGGATCCATCAATGCTTGTTGTTGTGGAAACCTTGCTTTTTATTGATTATAGTTTAGGCTAGTGTTTCATTGTGATTTACCCATGGTTTTTGATGAGCTTGGGGTATCCAAGTTTTATGAAAATTTTGGGGCATCATCCATGGTTATGGCATCCATTCCTAGTTACCCCACTATGGTGGTGCTTCTCAAACTTGTAAAGGTGCATTACATTATGTAAAATGAATCCTTGAGCCAAACTTCTATGGTTGATGTTATGGAAATGTATTTCCTTTCCTTTGTACATATTTTACTTCCTCTATGGTCTATATATTCTATTTGAACTAGTTCTTAAGATTATAAAGGTGACTAAAATTTATTTTATCATGATCTTGAGCATCACATATTCCACAAATTTGTATATTATCTATAAAACAATCTCTAAGTGCATGTTTTAATCTACACTTTGGATAATATAATTTTAGTGGGTTAGTTTTATATTTAGCCTTAGATTTCAGCCCATCTAACATTATGTTTAGTTGAACTAGTATATCTATATAAAAATTTGCTAATTCCTCCATGAGTTGGCTTACACCACTAGATTTCCATAGTTTACCTCTTCCACTACTAAGTTTTTACCTAGAATAGTTGGTACATAATCATGTAATGTCTTGGATGTCTAGTTTGCTGATATCTCCCTTCCCAATGAGACTTAGATAATCACTAGAGGAATCATCTAATCCTTTAAGGAAAATAGTTTTGATCACTTATTTGGATAGCTCATATTGACACCTATTATGTGAGAAAGCAATTAATTCTATATAATCTTCAAAGTTCTCATCTTTATTCTATTTTATTTTGAATAATTATTATTTAAAATCCTTGACCCTATAATAATCTTTGTAATTACTTAGGAATATTATTTCCATTTCTCTCAAAGTGTTGATTGAGTTTCTTGTTAGTCTCATAAACCACCTCATTAATCCTTCCTTCAAAGTAATGGAAAAGAGTTTCACATTTTGATTATCTAAAGCGTAATCATAGGTCTGGTAGATAAATTTGAAATAAAAAAGGAATCCATCTAGATCTTTAGTGGATGGACCTCTAAAGGTGCATAGATTGGATGGGTTAATGTTTTACATTATTATTTGATCACCATTCTCAAAGATGATGGGGTAAGATAAATTCCTCTCAAGAGGATTCTTAGAAGGGTTTTTGCATGAAATATGTGTTAATAATTATCTTAAAATCATATAAGTAGTGTTCTCTATGGAT
>JARHVA010004455.1:47500-280000 GCA_037957365.1 Torreya grandis
GATTTTTAGGATAATTACCCTCATATAAAAAGGGTGGTATCATAATAGGATTATCTCCAATATTTTAAAAGTGATACATTTCAAATTTGATAGTTTACAATATGCAAAATAAGATTTTCTAGATTTTCAGGCATTTGGATTGTGTATGCACTCCACTCTTACATAAGCTTGAGCATAAATACACTTGTGAAAAAATAGTTATAATATTTCAAAAAAAAATTAAAATATAAAATCAACACTTTATACAGTACATAGGACATGATATGCATTATTATCCACGCTAATACTCAAAAAAAAAATAGATTTCTCTTTCTCAAATATCAAGTTTCAAACATTTATAATTTGAATGTAGATATGTCTAGATAAATCTGAATAATATTTTAAAAGTGGACCACATATTATATTAGTGATGGTACACACCTTGTATTCAACATAGATATCTTTAGCAATATAAAATGTAAAATTTGGTTACTTGAGTGTGGTTAATGACACCCAATCCATAGGCCCTCCAACTTGCTTGCACAACCCTCATAGGATTTTCTTTCACGGATTACCAATCATTTATAGCCTTTTAGACTTAACCCTTATAGACCTAGGTAACTATTTCAAGCCTAGATCCATCCCCCTAGGTCCCATTCCCTATAGACAATAACACCCAACTTAGATAGGAGCACCAAAACCTAGGGTGTCTTGTTTTTGGTGTTATTGTCCAAGTACAAAATAAATTCTAATGGTAATTTTCTATTGGATCCTTATCCTAATTCATGTCATCCTAACACAAATTCATTTAACCCATGATCATTATGTTCCATATAAAATGCCATTCAAAGTCCATTTAGAAGAGTTGGCACTCATTTACAAGAGAGAAGCAAGAATATAAGCAAGTACACTCAAACACTTTTCCCTATTCTCTAAATACATCCTTCCAATATTATTCCAAGCTTATTCAAATCCTTGCATCAGTCCCTATCCATTTAAAGTACACCCAAATTTTCATCTAGTTGAAATTTCATACACAATTACACCAAAAAGTTTAATGGGAGAACTACATTATCTTGATCCTTCCTCGAAGTATTGGTATGTAGGCAATGTGCCCACATATGGGGTGTAAAGTGAATCCAACATATCCTTTACACACTAAAACTTTCTCTCTCTTTCCCAAATTTCCTTTCAAGTTTATTCACAAAGATCTCTTAGGGATTTTTAAGATTAAAATGGATGCATAGTGAGCTCCACAGACTTATGGGATTTGATATTTCACTAACAGGGTAACACAAACCTATCAAGAAAAACCTAAAAAAAATAGATCACCTAGACAATAGTGCTGGAAAAGGATTAAAGTGCTAAAAAATAAGGTTTCCCACTTCTATTTCCCCTATCCAATCTAGAAACTAACTCCAAGATCTTGTTTGTGATAATCTCTCATGTCTACACAGAAATTTCCAGACCCTAGAACATACATCTCAGTCAGTTTCTAGCTATGTTTGATTTTCTCTCTATTATTACTATTTTTGGAAAAGGAAAAAATACAATCTATTTACATAAATCAATGGATTAGTTATTTCACATTATTTATTTATTTACTTTACTCTAAACCTATTTATTAATTAGGAATAAAACTCCATTGTTTTGAAAAATAATAAAACATTTGGTGAACCAGACCTACTTTGAATCTTGCATAAAAACCCTAGAAACCTTAGGGTAAATTTTTTTTATTTTTTTTCATAATTTCTTGATTTTTATTATATTTAAAAATAAAAAAATCTTCAAATTAATTGTAAATTTCTTAATATATTTTATAAAAAACCTAGTTTACACATACTCAGTCCTTTTTGCATACAAAAACATTCCAAACATTAGGGGAAATATACTCATTTTATAAATATTTTTTTATTTTTCCTAAATTTTTCAATAAAAATTATATAAATTCATATCAAAAATTTAAAATTATCATACTAATTTTAAAATTCATTCAAAACACCCTAGTTGCATCAACTAGATCCCAATTATTTTCTAGTACTTTTCCAATCATTTTCTAAATTTTTAGTTGCATATCAAACTTAGAAAATCAATTTTAAAGTCAAAATTTAATATTATTGTGTATAAATATTTTTGAAAAATCCCTAGTTGCATGTACTAGCTCATATTTTCCTTCTTGAGGTATCACCTTACATGTTCGGGAGTTTTATATCCTTTCCATGCATATTCTAGATTCTTGTTTAGATTATATCAACTTAATCTTTTCTACTATTATCCAAGTTGTTTTCCTTATGCCACCTAGGTTCTTTTCATCTCTTCCTTTGAGACAAAGTGAAATACTTAGTGGTAATCCTCTTGAACTAACCTAGATTATTTCAACTCAACCATATATTATGGATAAACAACCAACTCAGGTTCCAATCATAGATTCTACACATATAGATTACATCAATTTCAATGAGGATAATTTTTACAAAGAACAATATGAAAATAATAATGATGATGTACACCAATGCTCTTGTTAAACCATATTCGACTACTGATCCACTTCCACTCATTGTTGATAATGGAGTTGTACTAAATAAATATTTGATCCTCCAAAAATTTAGAGAAAGACTTAAGAAATAGCCTAAAGATCATACACTAATTTTGAAATCTATCATGGAAATAAAAAAGGCTAATCAAGTTGATTCTTCCATTCCCACAAAGAAACCAATTGAAGATGACACTATGGGGTAAACTATATCCCAACAACCCCCTATAGCAAACTAACCTATCTCCATGCCACTAGTTACAACTAGTACATCCCTCTCTCCTGATGTGGTATACCTTATGCAAGAGATAATATCTCTTCAATACAAGTTGATACATCTTGAGCAAGGTACAATTAGACCTATGTAGGCTTTAGATTCTTTTGCTCTTATGCATACATCATTGGCACATCACATTGCTTCTACATCATTTCCAAAAGGTTTTGTTTAACCCAAGATTACTCTTTATGATGGCAAGGGTGATCTAGAGACACACTTAAGAGATTTTCACACAACATGCTTGGATTATTTATCCAATGACTATCTACTAACCAAGCTCTTTCCATGGAACCTAAAAGATTATGATTTACAATGGTTCTATAGTCTACCTAATTAGTCAATTCATTTATTCAATCCTTTAGTTGACATGTTATTAGAAAACTTCAACATTAACATTGGTGATAAGGTTTCATATGATCAAATTTCTCAACAAAAATAATGACCAAATGAGTATCTCACAGACTATGTTCTTCGATATAAGACCAGCTTGGCTAAGATGACTAGTCCCATGGTAGATCAAGAGTGATAGGACCTCTTCAAATAGAGTTTTCTACTAGCACTTCATGAATCAATTATGTTCAAGTGATTCTCTTCCTTCATTGAGCTATGTCATATACTAAAGGAAAGAAAAGTGAAACTCATTTCAATGGGAAAACTCAAGTATACAAGAATTCTAGACACAACGAATAAGAGTAACAAAAAAGTCCCATACAGGGTCAAATTCAAGGATACAAAAGGGTATAATCAACCTACAGTAAATGCAGATTTAGAGCCTCCTTAGCATATATTTTTATTAGCACCCCCTTGGTGTGCTTTCTCTTATCATCTAGTTCCTCTAGATAGGGTTTTATAATAGCTTTTGGACTGTAATATCATATCTCTTCCTCCTATTTGGGAAGTTAATCTAACCAAACCATTTCCCAAGGGATATGATTGGTAGGAATTTTGTGATTACCACAAGGCACTACGACACACTACAAATAGATGCATTAGATTGATACATAAGATACATGACTTGATAAATGACAATCTACTTGATATTGGCCCTTCAATTGAGCCTCCACAAGTAAAACTAACATAAGATAAAGCTTTGAAAATTTTCTCATATCCATTTCCATAGTATTTGAATCAATAAAAATGAGACACATCAAGTTTTCACCACACATACCATGCACATCCACCACCAGTTACATACTAGGCACCTTTAGTTGATTCACATCCTCTGATTAGTATGATAGGTGTATATGAGTCTAGAGTTCTAGCTAGACCTTTGATACACTTCATAGATTAAGACATTGTGGAGGATAATTTAGCTTATAATTCACTCTTTATCAGAGCACATATTCATAATCATCCCATTTATAGTGTTCTTATCAATAATGGTTATAGTGTCAACATGTGTACCATTACATTATTACAAAATTTGGGCTATTCAAAGTAAGATATCACTCTGATAGATACATTTATCAATAGATTTAGTGAGGAAATACATAGTTCATTAGGTGAGATTGTAATTCCTTTATAGACTAGTCCAACACATGTGACCACACATTCTACTATATTTCCCAGTGTAGGAGATTTTGATATGTTACTTGGTCACCTATGGATTCAAAAAAATTAAGAAATACCATCTATAGTTCATAGATGCATGAACTTAATTCATGCTAATCAAGTTATTATAGTTGTTGGAGTTTCGTATGAGTTACCACTACCCACTTCAAATCCATCTACTTTGCAGTCACTAGTTCTAGATTCTCTATTAGTTATATTTCTTCCTTTGGTATAGATTTAGACAAAATTAACACATCCATAACCAATATAAAGGGTTCATACATATCCATAACCTTGGGATTCTAGACAACTTCCAAATATAATTTTCACACCTAGAATAGTTACATTAAGATCTAATGGGTCTACACATAAAGCACATGTTTAGAGAGTTTATCCTACTTTTAGATGGGTCCCTAAGAGCCTTACAATTATATCCACTTCTCAGAGTTACAATGGGACCCCATAGTCAATTTCTACTTCATATATTTCATGGAATCTATAACATATATAGATTTTGGAGCAACAGTCTCAGCATTTTCATCATGAGTGACATTCATTCATGATTTCATTCCTTGATATAGGACATCATGATAGGGAGTCTCACATGAGACTCATTAGTTAGTATCATCCTATCCCATCCTACTTGTACATAATCTCTTTTGCTTGATTGTACATAGCTTATATAAAATTACAAAAACAATACAAAATTTCAAAATATAAAAACATTCAAATAACTTGAAAACACCAAAAATATTCCAAAAAATACATGTTTTACATTTCTACTACTATGTTAGAATTATATTTCTTTTCTATGATATTGGGTTTTGATTATCTAAATTTAAATACTTCACTTGATCTCATTTATGTGTGTGCAGTGACAACTAGCTACTTGATTACTTCACTCTACCCATTGAGGGGGCATTCCTACTTATACATTTGAGACACACATTGATATACATGCCCACTAGGGGCATCTTATACATGACTACACCATATCAGTTATGTCATTCTTACACCACACACTCTAGTTATTATGTTGACATACATTACTTACTAGATTACATAGGTTACCACATCGACACTCACTAGTATCTTGTAGTTATGTATTTCCTAACATATACCTAGCCTTGTAATAAACATGTCTTGCATACCTTCACTCTTACTTTGATTAGCTAGATGTGATTTTACCTTTCCTTTTTTTACATTCTTTCCTTTTTTTCTTTTCATATCTAGATGTGATTACATTTCCAATTCATATTTGGTTTCTTATGTGTGCCTTATGACATTTTCCAATGTCCTTTACTTCTATTCATGTGTGTTTACCTTTGGAAATTTTCCAATGTCCCTTGATTTTACTCTTCTATGTGCCTATGGCCCTCATGCCAATATTTTCTTATTTGAAATTATATGTGTATGTGCAATTTGAACATGCCTTGTATGCTTGCTTTCCAGTTTGAGTGACATGTGCCCATGTCCCTTTTTTGTGTGACCCCTTGGCCAACCTTGTATTCTTCTTTCTTCTTGCTTTGTATGCTTCTTTCTTGACTATTTATCCTTTTTTTCAATGTCATGATCCATATCATGCATTTACCTTAGTTTCTTGGATACCATGATGGACATCATACTCCATCCCTCCTTGATAAATAACAATTAACATATAACAGTTCTAGTTCTAGTTTAGTATATTGTACATGATTTTATATTGTTATATCTATCTAGGCATACCCTATTGATCTAACAATCTCTTAATTTAAACATCACTATATCTAGAGATATATTATCAGATATCATTTCTATGTCATGTATCTATGTAGGAGAACACACTTGTAGGACTCTCTCTTTTCTGAGGGTAGTCATTGCAAGTTCAATCATTCCTACCCTTAGAAAAGGGGGTAAAAAAGGGGTTTTTATCATAGAGATCAAATATATTAGTAGTCAAAATAATAGCATTAATATCACTTAGTTCAAAATCTAGAGGTCAAACCAATCATAATGGAACAAAAAATAGTGACAATTCCAAATCAACAACTAGTTTTAGCACAAGACAATAGTGCTAAAAATAGATAACAACACTAAACACAAGGGTGTATTCATTTTGGTGTTCTTGTATAGATATTAAACACCCAATTTTTTTAGTAATAGGCAAAATGTTTGACTCATCTATAGTTTTTGCACATCCAAATTTGTTAGAATCAATAGTTTCAATATAGTTTTCTTAGGGAATACAGATATAGGGGGTATCAAGCATGAAATGATGACTCTCACTTTTAGTTTTAGATTTTGAAGTTAACATAACTTCTAGATCAAAATCCATGTTCTAGACACCAATTATTTGGGGAAATATTAATGACACATTGGTATTCTTTTGTTTCCAATTATATTTTATTATCCAAGCATTCTCAGTAGTTGTATGCCTTACTCCATTTGTAGGTGGTTGGCATCATTTTCAAGTTGAAATTTCATACAATTTTAACTTCTTGAGTAATTGAGTTCCTAAATTGGATTTCACATAATCCTAGTGCATAATTTTTGGAGTGGACTTTATATAGGACTAATCTCTATCTTTTAGAATGGCCAAGAGTGGCCTAGTTTCTAGTATACATTCAACTATTTATCCCACATCGTCTAATTTTTAGAATGTCCATGGGATCCATGAGCCATCTCATATGAAATCTATTTTTTACTAGTATCACTTCATAGCTTCACTTCATGAGGTAATTATGGATCCAAAGGGTCATCCTTTGTATTCTTGAGCCACCTATTTAGAGGGATTGGACACACAATCCAAACATTGATTATCACATGCATGATCATGTAGCTTCAATTAGTAGGTGATGATGGAGCCAAAGGGTCAACCTTTGTATTACTTATCCACTTTATATGGAATTTGTCACTAAGCTCCATTCATGATATAATGTTTGGTACAACATCATCAAGTGCAATCCAACATTACTCAACCTTACTCAGGATCATAACAGATTTTGTAATGGTTTGCATACCCGATGAGGTGTATTCATTCCTTTCTCTTCCTTTCTCCTTTACTCAACCTTTTTATGTTCTTGTTTTATACCAAATATAATAAGGACTGATATAATCTTTGTTTTATTTCATAAATTCACACTTTCATAATGTACTCTTTATGCACTATCTAGCATTATTCAGCATCACACAAGCTTCATGGGCTTCACCTTTGCAAGTAAGTTCAGATACACTTTCTATTTTTTCCTTTATCCTAGTATTTCACTCTATCAAATCACTAAAATAAAGGGTTTGGGGGAAATTTAGTCATATAAAATGAAAAATTTGGTTACTTGAGTGTGGCTAATGATACCCAATCCATAGGTCCTCCTACTTGCTTGCATAATCCTCATAGGCTTTTATTTCATTGATTATAAATCATCTATAGCCTTCTAGACTTAACCATTATAGGCCCAAGTAAACATTTTAGGACCATATCTATCCCATCATGTCTCATTCCCTCTAGATGATAGTGCTTGACTTGGATAGGAGTACTAAAACCTAGGGTGTCATATTTTTGGTGTTATTTTCCAAGTGCAAAATAGGTTCTAATGGTCACTTTCTCCTAGATCATAATCCCAATTCATGCCAGCCTAACATGAATTAATTTAACCCATGATCATTAGGTTCCATATAAAATGCCATTCAAAGTCCATTTATTATAAGAGATATGCAAGAATACAAGCAAGTACACTCAATCACTTTTCCCTATTCTATGCATATAGTCTTCTAATATTATTCCAAGATTATTCAAACCCTTTCACTAGTCCCTAACCATTTGAAGCACACCCAATTTTGGATCTAGCTTCATTTCCATAGATAATTACACCAAGAACTTCAATGAGATAACTACATTAGCTTGATCCCTTCTTAGAGTATTAGTGTAGACACAGTGTGCCCATACACAGGGTGTGAAGTGCATTCAACATTTATTTTACACACTAAACCTTTCTCTCTCTTTCCCAAATTTCTTTTCAAGTTCAATCACAAAGAGCTCCTAGGGTTTTTTAAGATTAAAAGAGATACATAATAAGCTCTATAGACTTTTAGGATTCAATATTTTAGTAACAGGGTAACACAGACCTATAATAGTGTCAGAAAAACTTAGATCACCTAGACAATAGTGTCAGAAAAAGACTACATCACCAAATAGGAGGATGCCCCACTTTTAGTGATCCTATATAATACAAAAACAAACTCTAAGATCCTATTTTTGATACTCTCCTAGGCCTGCATAAAAATTTCTAGACCCTGCAACATTTGCCTCAGTTGGTTTATAGCTAATTTTTATTTTCTCTCTATTATTACTATTTATAGAAAAGGCAAAAATACAATTTGTTTACATAAATTATTGGCTTAATTATTGCATAGTATTTATTGATTTACTTTAATCTATACATATTTATTAATTAGGAATAAAACTCCATTATTTTTAAAAATAATAAAACAATATCCATGTAATGGTTCACACGTCTTCTTTTCAGTTAATAAGTGAACCACATTTGAACTTAATGACATTCCACATCTTGGTTACACTTTATTGAATGGATTTATTGGTTATAATATATTAAAAATCATCACAAAATAATCTATGAGGGTTGGAGCATATAATATTTCAGTCTAAATAATCTTCATTAATTCTTCAAATTAGGAATTGATCACCCTCAATTTACCATAGGCTCAAAACTTCTCCACATGCTTCAACAAGGGCCATGAACATTTGCATGTTAAATACAAAGTGTGTATACACACTCAAGTGTCACATTTATTTTATTAATATTATGTATCACTAGAATAATAAGGGGTGGTGAATGTAGATACTATAATTTAATTAATAATGCTTGATAGCGCTTTCCCTTGACACCTTTACCTTACTTGGTCAATTCACCATTCTAATGACCCCCAATATCTAATAAATCCTTCAAATTCTTATAATTACCATATGAAACTACAAAACTTCCCTATTATATCATTATTTATCATATAATTAATTGTCACTTTTGATTCATAGGCCTTTATGCATCCTTATCCTATAGTATTCCGTCATGCATAGTGTTCTAATAGTCATATTTTCAAAATTACATTCTTAATAATAGCTCTCACGTGCAAACCAATAGGTCAATTATCATTTTTTTTTGAAATATTTTTCTATAAAATAACATCAAGGATCATACTTAAAATGCCTATCTCTTTTTAAAATACTCACTAAAAAGCATCTATTATATGATACAAAAAGTATCTATATTATAATTTAAGACTACTATTGAAATTCTATTGCAATACCATAGTCATTGGCCAAATCTCACATTATTTTATAATAGGTTAAGGACATCATTTGTCAAGAATTCTAATAAAACCTTGATAATTGTATTGACATGATCATCCCTATAGGGATAAATACATCACCATGAGGCCTTTGGGATATGTATGTAATACTTAATAAACAAAGGGTATTCTAAGGATAGTTAGACCATTCCCACATCCCCTATTTTTCACCCATTTTTAATTTTATATCTTTTGTGTTCATGTGTAGGACTAATGAATCAACTTTGTTGATGGGTTGTTTTGACACATAAACACTATACAAGGATTAGTAATCTCTACTTCTTTTGAAAGGAATAAGATCCCATGAATAAAATGTTTTCCCAAGGTCTAAATGTATCAAGTCTTGTCATTGTTGGTAACCTAATCGGTGATGTTTAAGTGCTCCATAACAAGCATATTTGGTGAAACTAAATTCAAATTATATATTAAGATATAGACAATGTGAGATTCCATTATTCCACCACATATCTACTCAACAATGCTTAAGTGGTGATGGAAAATAATTCAACAATCATGATTTAAAATTACAAGTGGATTTATATTAGTCTTAATCTATCACACTGGTAATAAAAAAGATAAAAATAAAGGGTAAAGAGGAAGAAAAGTCTATTGTACCACGAAGATGAGGCTAAAAATTTTGATTGAATAAATCCACTAAAACTGATCCTTACTTGAGCCAGACTTAACATAAATTCAACTAGAGGATGGTGTGAGAGTATGGGGAGAAGTTGTTTAGAGTGAGGACGATCATAACCACCATATACATCCACATGAAATGAACACTTGGCTCCATAATAAACAAACCATCAAGATATTTCTTGTTGATTAGAAGGGTGAGATTTATAATACTCATTCAACTACAAACTTAATTTTCACAACTAATAAAGCTAAAAAGTGGGATGAAACCAATCTAATTTCATAAATGAATGTTTAGTCTAGTAACTAGAAGGAAACAAACAAATGTAGTTTTCTAACTAAAGATACTATCCCATTTAACATCCATGATATGACAATATATAGACAATTCAATCCTTGAATTTTTCAAATTATATGACCATTATGGTGGTTACATATACTTAATTCCATCAATAGCATGTCATTGATATTTTGTGAGATATGTAATTAGGCACCATGCCCTAGTTGAATTCTAATAATTGAAAGTAACTAATATTATCTCAAGATTGACAAATTTCCATGCTCTATGTATCTAAATTCCATGCCTATTTAAAGGTTAAATCTGTATTTTGTTTTTGGATTGATCAAAATTTATGTAATAGGTCCATGATTCATGCCACCATTATGATCTTAAAATTGTTTATTTCCCCTCTACCAATTTTATTAGATAAAGCCTTTTTATTCTTGATATAACCAATGGAGTAGAGGCAAAGACTAATCCATTCTTGAATGGGCACTTGATGGTCAGACCAGTGTCAATTTTTCCATCTCTACTACTTGGATGACATGTAGGAGCCACATGTTCCTTTAGTAGCACTTGAGCACTACACAATAGTCATTGGTTTGCTTTTAGGATTTTTTATATTTCTATGCTTATTTCATAGTTTACAACCACTCCATGGTCTATTGGCCTTACTTGGATTTAGTTTAATGTGATCATGACATGTGGCATTATCATGTTAAATGAGAGCATCACATCTAATGATTATATAAAATCCATTGACTTACCCCTCTATGATTAAATACATGGGATGTCACCATATGGTAGTATCCTATACCTTCAAGGCTAGGAGGTTCAAATGGTGACTAAACATCCATAGCAAGAAAGGGTCTCCATGATGTTTTTACATAGAAACATCATGGATAGTGAGGCTCGTGGGGTTTTAATGAGACTCAAAGTACCCCTATGGGATTTGAGTCTCCATGATCATGTCATGTGGCATGATTATGGGGATTCATAGCTCACATGACTTAGGTTTTTCCAATTACCCCCACTACTATGTATCACCATAATGATTCCATGTGGCATCATCATGGGGATTACAAGGGTGAAATAATTAGAAAATTTACCAATTTCTTTGAAATCCAAAGACTATGCCAATGAATGTAGAGAATTTTATGTAATATCAGATGACTTTGGAAAGCTTAATAAAAAATACTTATATTTATCCAACTATCGAGATCCAATGATGAGCTCTATCCCTCTGATGGAAGAATATATGAATAGGAAAAAGGGAACTCCAAAGCCATGATTTAATGTGGTGAGGCCATTGGTCAATCATGTGATGTATTTAATTAAAGGGAAAAACTTTTAAGTATATAGGACAAGCCAAAAAATGAGTAAGTCTAAGATTTTAATAGATCAAATTCTTAGTCAAAAGGAAAATACAATAAAATAAATAAAATGTATAGACAAATCCCTTCCCCATGAACAAAATATTTTAATAATAGATAAAAAAGGAAAAGAGAAGACATAAACCATATATAAAATATAATGTGAAATACCAAATATTTTTAGATAAATAATTTTCAAATTGAAGGTTAATATATTCAAATATGGACCTATGCCCAGATTTTATGTAGAAAATGAATAAATGCTTATTAAATTTAAATATTTAGTCTATGAAAAGATTTAAATAGTTAAACTCTTTAAAATAATTAATAGACAATCAAAGTAATAAAAAAATAAGTGTTGTCTATGGAATTTTATCATTAAAACCTAGTCTATTTAATGGAATATATATAAGCTAATCATAAAACTGAGAGAGAAAAGGACTATAATCTATAGAAACAATGTCCCATGATTTTAGTGATGAAATTAGGGAGTTTTGATGTGGGAAAAAAAATGATTTCTCTTATTAGGAAATACTACTAATTATTTCATGTTAATAAGTGTTTTCATTGATTTCAAGGTCAAAATGGATGTCATTAGTGTCAAGATCAAAGTTGATGTCAAAGTATATCTAGTAAATATGCATGGTGAAGTGGTTTGTGAAAAGGAAGTCTTATTACAAGAGATAATTTGAAGGAAACTTATTGTATCTATATTGAGATAAAATTTTAAGGCAACCCAATGAGTTTTTTGAGGTTGATGACATGTTCTTAGGTCAAGATCAAGATACATGATAAGCATACTTTTGACACTACTCTTGAGGAACATTGTCATATCATGAGTATATGCATGAATATGTGTGTAAATATGTCTATTAATATCTAATTATCATAAAATTTATATGATAAAATAATTGAAGCATCAAGGAATGTTCAAGTCTAGCTGTCAAGAATCAAGAGCTTGAGAAACCTAGTCGTGACATTAATCATCATATAAATAGACCCTATGAGAAGGTATTAATATGGTGGTATATTGAGATAGATAAAGATAGGTATAAATTTATTTGTAATAATGATAAATAATTCATATGAAGTTTTGGAATACTTGAGAAAGCTTCAAGGTAAGCCTACAAGGGTAACGTCTTAAACCTAAGCATGCAACTAGACTAGTCCTAGACCCTACCTGACTCAATAAGGTACCATGAAGTATTTTAAGGACATATAAAGGATAAAAACTATTGGTATATCATTAATAATGTTTATTTGTCATTTTATTAAGGTTTAGATTACTTGGACAATAGATCAAAGGTTTATTTTAAGGCCTAATGTGAACTACACATCTAAAGCCTAAAGAATAAAAATAGAGCTGGTGATCAAATAGGGTATGGGGTTTATTTCCCAAGGTATGAATTGAAAAATGAGAATTTATAGAGCTTTTAAATGATTTTTCAAGTGTGTTGGTGAAGCTTGAGGTCCTGAGTTGAATAAGAAAGCATGACATATGGTTTTGAGGTTTCATATGTGCACATAATAAAGGGTTCTCAACCTGAGAAGGAATTTCATGTATTCATTGGAGCATGTAACCTATGCATGATAACCTAGACCATTCATGTTATATTTTTAAGGGTCCTACCTCACATTTACAATAAATGGTTTATGGATTAAGGTCATAAGCCTTAAAAATGATTGCTAAGACTGTGAGATGGTCTTCACCCTCCCTAAAACCCTAACTATAACTTGATATGGAATATCTCGTTGTAAATGGATTATAATGGATTTTTTAACATATTTTTATGATTTTATAATGTATTTGACTCTCCCAAGTACCTATAGATGGCATTCATCTATCAGATGAGTAAGTGGACCCTATAGGAAAAGCCATATTTATTGTAACTTTTCTATTGCAGGTAGAGTTGACCAATTAAAAGTTGCAAAGTGGATTTAAGTTGATTACTGAGACTTATATATTATTATAATTCTTTTTTATAATTATTTTATAGACTTAAAATATGCTAAACTAGTCATTGAAGTTGACCTATTGCTAAAAAAGCCAAGTGATGAAGATAGTGAAAAAAATAGATACAAGTGGGAATGAGATTAGGGATGTGTTTCCATGGATTAGGGATGTATATAATTGCATTTTATTTTTCTTAAATACGTTTAACACATATCCCTATTGGATATAATATTTTGAGATGCTTATAAATAAGCAGAAAGGTGCTCTCAAACTGACTTGTCTAACATAGTAAGGTCTATATATAGTTAAGACATGAGATTGGTTTGTAAGACCAATATTTTTATTTTAGATTATATTATATTTATTTTAATTTTATATTAGGATAATTAAGAATAATATATATCCATATGAAGTTTATGATAGTAATTCTACACATGTTCTAAGTCATTATTTTTGGGTCTATGTTTTTTTTGTGATTATGGTAGTTTTCTATGTGTTAGTAAAATTTTTGTTCCTAATTTTGAAGTATTTAAATGATATTATATTTTTATAAATATATCATTTTATAATTTTTATTATTCATTATTCATAGGCAGTGCTAACTCAAGTGTTGGAAGTCCAAGTATGCATGACTAGTTTCTAAGGTGTTTTGATAGAGTTGAGTAAGTTGAGAGAAGAGTTGTTATTGAAACATTATATCACAATCATATTTATAAAAATTATTTTATTATGTTATATATATATATATATATATATATATATATTACATGGGATATTATACTTGCATCGATAGTGCTGTAAATATCCTATATTGATGTTTGAGGTCAAATTGCTAATGACTAGGTTTAAAGCAAATTGGGAGATTTGAGTGAGGTTTTTGAAGAGGTGTTCTTAAGTATTTATATCATAATATAGGTTTTGTAATGGAATTTTTATGGCCTTTAGGTCATTAATTTTTCATACATATATTTTTTGTTCCTAGATTGTGTTTCTATAGGTTGTATGAGCTTCATCTTTGAAGACAATATTTTTGAGGTAATTAGGCCTACCAAGTATTTAAGGCCTAATTGTGATTTCATGGTATGATAAAAGTATTTTTGACCTATTGAGAATATAATATGTCATTTTATATTTCCAAATAAGTGTTTAAAAGGCTTGAGTTCTTTGGTGATATCCCTCTAGGCCATAGAGGTTCACATTGTTCCGTGGAGAGGATAGACCTAAAAAGATTAGGTCTCCATGAGACCTAAAGAACAAATAAGGCATATTTGAGAAAGGTAAGACCTATAGTTACTCAATGCACATTTTATTATTTCCTTTGGAGTGTTACGAGATCTAATCCATGGCTAACTAAGATGGATATGGACAAGGAAAATCTTATGTGTATAGTAGGAATTTGTAGGCCTAATTATATATAGAGTGTGTAGATGTGAATAAAAGAATAAGTGAGGATTATGTGAGCTTATACATGTGGTGAAACATATAAAATAAATTATATAAATTAGCTATAGACATCTACTAGGTTCCATGAGTGCTTTCATGATATTTTCAAGCAATAGAAGTGTTATTTATGTGAAGTAGGTAAAAGACAAACTTTTCTTATGTGAGAGGTAGATTCAAGTGTGATAAAGAAAATCAACACCATAATTAGTTTTAAAAGGGTAAAAATATAAATTTGGATAGGATTAGGGTGTTTATTGAGTTTGTTCTTGATCAACAAGGGGGTTCTAGCCTCCTAGCAAGTTGGTGCTTGCTAAAGTCATGTCAGTGCTTGATAAATTTCGGTGTTGGTGCTCCTTGTTGAGTTGATGCTCAACTAAAATTTATTCATGGTATTATAGGAAAATTTTTCCAAGTTGTTTTTTAGTGGGTTTTATTCCATTTAAGGGTTTCCCACATATACTTTATGTTCATGATCTTGTGGATTGATGTCAATGCTTAATAAAATATATATGTTTGTCTAATTATTATATGAGTGTTTATGTAAGTTTGTATATGAAAGTTTGAAGTCTGAGTCAAACCTCCCTCTCAGTCACTTTTCTTCCAAAATTTGGTATTAGAGTTTGTTCCTTTAAATTATGTCTAAAAACCTAAAGGATGTCTTAGAAGCAATGATGGCTAGTCATCAAGTTCAAAGTGGTTTATCTAATACTAAGGTGTCATTGTTCAATAAATCTAACTATGCATTTTTGAGTGTAAAAATAAAAATATATTTGATGTCATAAGGACATGATATTTGGTATTCATTTATGGATGAATATATAGCTCTTATTATTCCTCCAATAGATGTAGTAGGTAAGAAGGCTAGTGAAAACAACTCTAAGGAAATAAATGACATTATTTGTGGCCTATCAAAAGAAGAACTAGTGGAGGCAATTCATTGTAATTAAATTAAAGAGATATGGAACAAATTAAAGACTATTTATGAAGGAAACACTAAAGTGAATATGGATAAATTTTAAACACACCAAAGATAGTTTGAAAGCCTTAAAATGTGTGAAGATGAAAACATTGCATCCTACCTATTGAAGGTTGACAAATTTGTTAATATCATTACAATATTGGGAGAAGTCAAAGAATCCACTATTTTTCAAAAGGTTTTGAGATGAAAACTTGTAAATTTGAATCTTAAGGTATCTACAATTGAAGAGATGCAAGATTTGGATAATCTAGATATGGATGGGCTTCATGGTATCTTGATTGCTCATGAGATGAGAACCAATGAAAGTAGACCTCCCAATAAATAAGTATCTTTAAAAGTTGAGAAGAATTAAAAATCCAATAAATTCAAGGATGAGTAATTCTCATATGTTGATGATGATCAGCTAATAGCCATTTTTTCAAGGAAGTTAAGGTTTGGGTCTAGTAAGTACAAAGTTAAGTTACCCTTAAAATGTTTTAACTATGGCAAGATTGGTCACTTTACATCCAAGTGTCCTATTAAGGATAAATTTGATTATAATGAAGAATATGATGACCATCATGAAAATAAAAAGAAGACCTATAAACTTGATAACAAAAAAAATAAATTTAGAAAGATGAAGCTAGAAAATGAAATTTTATAAAGAAAATAGTCTTCTACACTAAGGAAGATAATCCTTTTGATGTAAATGAATCAAGTGAGTTTGATAGTGATGATGACAATCATAAATATGAACATGATAATAATGAAACCTTATTTATGGCCATATAATTATATAATGAGGGTTTTTTAAGTGGGAAAGGTATCACAGTTGATGTAGAATAAAATGAGGAAGAAGATGAACTAGATCTTGATGTAGAATTAGTAAGTGCACTTGAGGAATAAAAGTTCCAAAGGAAAAATAATCACAAACTAAGATCACTTGTTAAGGAATATGGGGAGTATATTGGCTTATTTGAGGAAGGATTGAGTAATTATTCCAAATAGTAAGATGATAGCATCAATCAATTTGAGGCACGAATGGAGGTAGTCAATGAGATCCTAAGGGATAGTGAGAAAGAGTGTATTAGGTATGAAACTAAATTTGAATCCTTTAAACTTGAGTTAAATAAAACATTCAAGCAATGTGAGAAGATTTGTGAAATTTGAGAAGAGCACTGAGGCATTGGATGACATCTTGAATTGTCAAAAGTCTACAAGTGACAAAATGGGTCTTGTGTTGAAAAAAGATCAAAAGGAGACAACTCAAGTCAAGGAGAATATTATTGAATATAATAAGCTCAACATGAGAATACTTATCAAATATTCAAAGGAAATAAGTTTAGGCATAGAGGAAGAGAAGTAAAAGACCCTACAAGAATGAATATTCATGAGACTATACAGGGAGGCATATCTCACATCAATCAATATGTATGTATAATGTGGTTTACTAAAGTTGTCATGATGTAGGACACATTGCAAAATCCTATCCTAACAAGGTTAGAAGGTCATCAAGTCAAAATAGGAGTTTTGAAGCCTATAATGTGATAAATAAAAGATAAATGAATGTTTAGAAACCAAATATAATGAAGATAAGTCATGATTAGTGTACAAGATTAAGTGGGCTAATTGTTGTGATGGAGCATGCTTAAATTAAGAAAAAAAAGTCAAGAATACCTACTATCAGCCCACATTGATCACATAGATGATGAAGAGATCAAACCTATAATTAAAATCAATCCTAAAAGGGTATTGAAGGACATTCAGTCAGATGAGATCATCAAAATCTTGGAATCTCTTAAAATTATAATGTTTTAGTGCCCTATAAGAAGTGGTGACTCTTTTAAGCTTCATAGAGATACTGTTTAAGTAGCAAAAGAAGGATAGATGCATGGTTTTGAAGGGATTTATTTAGGTTTATGACTAAGCTTGATATGTATATAAAAATGTTCTAGGTATGATAATTCATCTGAATAAGGTATGCTTGTAGTAAGGGGATCATGTTACCTTGATGCTTCATATTCTATGTATTGAGATATTGTATCAAGAAGGTACGGTTTCATATGACAATGTATGTAGGACCCTCTGTGACTAATTTCAAAGGGGGAGAAAGTATAATAAGGGATTTTTACTAGCTTGGGGAGATGAGTGATCAATTTAGAGAATAGTTTTCCATTAATGACAAAGGGGGAGTTTGTTGATAAGTGTTATCATTGATGTTAAGGTCAAAATGGATGTCACTAGTGTCGATATCAAAGTTGATGTCAAAGTGAATATAGTAAATATACATGGTGTAGTGGTTTATGATAAGGAAGTCTTATGACAAGAGAGAATTTGAAGGCAACCTGATGATTCTTTTGAAGTTAATGACATGTTCTTAGGTCAAGATCAAGATACAAGGTCAAGATGTGGATATAAGGTAAGCATAATTTTTATCACTAATCTTGATGAGAATATGTATGAATAAGCATGTACAGATATTTGTTATTATCTAAGGAGCATATAAGGCATATGATCAAAGTATTGAATCATCAAGAAACGTTTCAAGTCTAGTTGTCAAGCTTTAAGAGCTTGAGAGACCTAGTCATTAAATTAATCATCACATGAAGAGACCCTTTGAGAGGTTATGAAGATGGTGGTCTATTGAGATATACACACATAGGTATTAATGTATGATTAAGGATGCTCAATCATGCATATGAAGTGTTGAAACACTCAAGAAAACTTCAAGGTAAGCCAATAAGGGTAAGGTGTTATACCTAATCATGCAACCAGACTAGTCCTAGACCTTAATATTGTCACTTGGATTTTCACCCTTTGAGAAGATGAAAATATATTCTCATCCAAGTGGCACAATTGAATCAACTCTAGGCTTTTGGGTAACCTAAAGTACGAGGTGAGTCTCTAGATAGGGCTAGCTCCCTTGATGTACCATTATGGATTGTGACTACGACTAACTTTGGAGGGTGAAAAGGGAGAAAGAAAATAAAATAAAATCTAAAAAAATGGAGCTAATATACCAAATTAAATTATGACGTCAAACCAAATGCATATTACACTTGAGACCAAGAAACAAACCAAATATACACTCTTTTAATCTACAACATCTCACATCAATGTATAGAATAAATGAATAGACTCCTCTTTAGATGCTAGGCCTAGTTATGCCTAATAGGCTTATTTGCACTTTAGAGCTTAAAATGTCATTTTTTTTCTTTATTTAATTGAAAATATATTATAAAACTATAAATAAATTCTAAAAACATGATATAATAATTATGGAATCTTTTATCATGATAATAATGGAAGTGACCTCTTGTTTGGCTTTAGGATTGGTTTGTTGCCTAATGGGTTTGACCACAACTTTTATGCTCTAGGCCTCCTTATTTTATTTCCTTCCTATGTACCTATTATCCTAGTTTGGTATTGTGCCTTTTATATATACATATCCTCTTAACTTCTTTCCTTTGCTTTTGATTACTCTTTTTTAACCTCATTCTTCAGGATTGCAAGTTTCATTCATCAAGGGAGTGCCCTCTATTTGAGACAAAACAGAGGGCACTCCCCTATTTCACTAAAAAGTTTGAAAATATTATGAGATTATCCAAGTAATATGTATTAAATAAACAAAATTTCATCACCTTACTAGGTGATTTTATCTTTTAAACACCTCAAGTTCCAAAATAGATAGTGAGAAATGACTATGTGCAGGGTTGGTTTGAGAGTGGACTATGTTTTGCATGTTTTTAGCAATTACCTCTATTTTATGAACAAATATAATAGTTAAATTAGTGTTTATTAGTTTTTATTAATCTATTTTAATCTTTAATAACACCTCAAACACTGTCAATACCTCCTTCAATGCATGAACTCTTAAGACTGCCAGTATTAGACCTTGACTATGTTTTCTTCTTATAGGTGTAAATTAGGGTTCATAAAGGACTATATATGCTTCATTTTATTTTATAAAGGTTTATTAATCCCATATTTGATATGGGTGAAGTGTATATATGTCTAAATCATCATGTTATTCTTTTATTAGCTCTCACAACATACCCTATCCCATAAATGAGTTCTCACTACTTGACTGAGACAACTCTTATCTATGGGTGTCTAGAGGGCCTCAACTGAAGTAGATAAGATGTGAAAATACCTCCTTTATCTTAAATTTAGGTAAAAAACCATTTTTATGACATTTAATTCATCTTATTCCTCTTTGGATTCACAAACTATCATATCTCCATTAGACTAAGAAAACTACCTTCTTTGACAACTATAGGTGTACATTACCTAATTGACACTTTGGTCCTAATTTATGGAGATATTCATTGAATATTAAAGGTATAATACACTTTTTAATACCTATATTTACCTTATATTTTATTTTAATTAATAATACCTCATCAAAATACAATCTTAAGGTCAATGTCCTATTGACTGAGACACCAACTCTCGTCCCAACTGACCCTTATACGTGGTGTTTTTGTCCTTAAGATCTTGGCTTCAAGTGTTCTAATTTTTTTGAAATTATTTTAGAACTAATTAATATAATTTTATTCACAATTATTATTTATTATTTTTAATAAATATAATTTATTTCTCACTACCTTCCTACCTATTGTAGGTGTGTATTTCCTACCTATTATACAAACTGAGGGTGGTTATTAGGTTTTGAAATTTGTCTTAAGAGTTCCTCATGATGTTTTTCATACCATGAATTATATATTAGATAATTTATAACTATTTTAATGTGATATCATGGTCTATTTTTTCATCTAAATGTGCGAGGGATTTTATGACTTAGACCTGTAGACTTCATTATGGAAATACAGTGCTTTTAGAGGCACTTTGAAGGTCTTGAAACTCAATCTCCATCAAATCTCTACCCTCCAAACCTCATAAAGGTATTTTAATATATAATTAATACTAACCAAGATGATTATGATACATTCAAATCTCATGTTACTATAGTAAATTTTATCCACAAAAACCTTGAGACCCTTGTTTTGCCTATTTAGGGAAAATAGGCCTAAAACCAAATTCATCATGTTTTAAAGGATTTCACACCTCAAGTAACTAGAATAACCTCTTTAATGAGTATTAAATAATTTCATTAAAAATATATCACTCAAATAAATGTTTCTTCATGTTTTCATTTCCCATATTCAACCTCTATCTACTGTCAAGGGCCACATGTAGGTGGTTATTCCCACATACAGGTAGAAAAGTAGATTGTGTAGAGTGAAATGCATTTGTGTTTATGAACACCTCATCCAAAATTACAAAATATACAAATTAAATATTATCACTAATATAATATTGAATAAATATTAAATATTATTCATAGTATAGCATCATCAAGATGACTACTATAGGTGAAGATTGAATTGTACATATGGCTAGTGGGTGTGGAAAAGAGGACAAAGATGGACCAAAAGACCATAATGAGAATATTAAATTGTTTTAAACCTCCCATAATAATTATTTACAAAAATAAAAACTTATTAAAAGATTTAACACACCCTTTCCAATATGAAAATCACCTGCAAGAACTTGGAACAAGGCATGCAGTATGTTGAGTAACTGGTCTACCATGGTGGAGACATGGGCTTTAATCAAAAAATGGAATTGTGAAACCAAAACTTGTAATTATATGAAATAAATTTAATTTAAAAATTTGAGACACCACTTTATATTTATATGAATCCTTTGTATTTAATCCAAACCTCTTCAAGTGAAGAATTGATTGAAGCTATTCATGGTGGTTCCTTCTTGAAAAGTTAGTTAATTAGACTATCAAATAAACACCAAATGTAAAAAAAATAATTAAAACCATTATATGAGGAATCCAAAATTCTCTAGAACCAAAATTAGCAAGTGGATTATATGTATTTTCCCAAATAAGAACAAAACCTAAAGGGTGCATGGATGACCAAGTGGATTTGCATAGTAAACTTAAAATGAATGGTTCATAAAGAATATGGAACAAATATTCAATATAATTATATTAAAATTAAGTTGTATTATTTTACTACAACTTCACCAAGGAGTTTGACCTAAAATCCCACAAACTAACTATACAAAGCAAAAACCTGAGTGTCACTTCAATCTACCAAGAAGGGCAAAAGTGCAGTAGAATGGTTTTGGGCCAAAAGTAGAAATTTAAAAGAAACTCAAGTATATATATGAGTGTTTTGGAGCTTAATAGTAACTTCCAAACCTTTTCCAAGTGACACACTTCTCAAGGAGGCTGTACAAGTGTCATTTGCTTCCATTTCTTTAGGAAACTAACTTTTATCTAAATAACCTACAATATTATTAGTTATGTTAGTTTACTAAGACTTATAAGGATACATGGTACATGAAATTATGCTTATACACTTTCACATTTTCCAAAAACTTGTATAAAACATTAAATGCACTATTTTTTACCCTTAAAATGATCTAAAATGATAAATAGACCTAGAAACTAACAAACCAAAGATAGTACAACATTAATTGACATAAAATAACCTAAAAATCATCCCATGACAATAAATTATACTCCATTATAGTCCTAAACATCAATTTTTTTACTAGGTGTACCCCAATTTGACTAAAAAGTCAAATTTGATCAACAAATTGGTGACTCATAGGGGTAGTATGCTTGTTATACTAACTAGAATAGTAGAATTATTAGTCAATTTTTATTATGGATTCATCTAAGGTTTGAGACAACAAGAAAACTTTGATCATTTACCACAAACCTTTGATCAAGATAAGACACTAATGGCTACCTCTATCACACAAAATAAAATATACACACAACAAAGAAATCAAACACACAAGACATACACATGTGCTCTAGGCACTTACGAGAAGAAAAAAAACTAATATGTATAACTAAAAATAAGCATACCTGCCTCTTGGATCAAAAGGGAATTTTGAAGCATCACCTTACTCATGAGATGAAACATGATGCAAAGCATGTTTCTCTTTGGATTGGACGTTTAGTGGATTAGACTTGTTCTTTGGCACATGTATACATATTCCTCTTGCATCAAAACATATTCAACCTTGTCTTGTAGATATTCAATTTCAACCTCAAATGATGATTGTGTAAGGCGTACCTTCTTGTATTCCATGGTGCTCTCAACAATATTAGGCTTATTCTTAGCTACAAGTTCTTCTAGCTCATTAAGGAGCTTTGAAAATTCTATCCAATATTGATCTTTTCTTCCATGGAAACCTCTTCTTTCACTTTGTCATACACTTAGCCTTCAATTTGGTAAATCTCTCTAATTTCTTGAAATAACTCCATTTTTAGCTTCCAATCATCCTTGTCCTCTTTATCATCTATAACCACTGCATCTTCCACATTCTCTTCTTGATTCATGATGGAATCAAGCTAATTTTTGTTAAGATACACTACATCATTAAGTAGCTTCATGATAACTAGTTCTTCACCAGCAAAAAGAACTTCCTCTTCATGTTTGATTGAACACTCAAGTTTATGTTCATTAGTCTCATAAATAGGCTTATAATTAGCTATGAGATCTTTTGGAGAAGGAGAATATTTAACCAATTCATAAAATTCTTTAAAAAATATATTGAACTTCCTCCATAGATCCTCTTCCTCCTGATCATCTTCAAGAGCTACTTCTTCTACCTTGGTTTCATGAAACTCATCTAAGACTACCAATTCTTAAGAAATGACTTAAAAGTGTTTTACATCCTTTACAACACATTACACTTCATGATTATGATGATCATCTACAACCTTTTGATCAGATTTAGAATATTCTTCAACGGTTGCAAGATCGCCCCTCTCCTTCTCCTTCATGGTGATGCCAACACTAGGCATATTGAAATCATATGTTCTAGCCCAATGAGGCTACCAAGTAGGTAGGTTTTCCTCAAGAAAGATTTTTATTTCTTTATCAACTAGATGATCTTATTTATGTTCTCATACCAAAAGTACATCAAGGTAAAGGGTAATGGGGTGAGGACAAAATAAGATAGTTGGTGGAGGTGGCACATATAACTCAAAACTAGATTGAGGGTGAAGTGTAGGGATTTTTTTATAGACAAACATTCCTTCAAACTTAGAGACATTAGCTATTGGATTATCTGTTTATTCACCAAGGGGAGTACCTATGTTGATATATTCTTCATAATGACTCATGAGAGTCTCTTGATCAACCATGCATTGAATTTGTTCTTCTTTATTTGCTTCTCTCAAGATAGGTTCCTCTTTGAGAAGAAATGAAGTGGATGGCTGATGGATATGCTCATGGATTTGAGGTGAAGGAGTATGAGGTATAGTGGAAGGTGAAGGGATTAAATATGGAGTGTGAGGTGAAGGAAAAGGCTTATTAATGGATTTGGAAAAGAGGAAAGTAATAGTGAGCTCATATGGAAGTGAATCTTTGGGCTGATTAGGAGGAAAAACATTTACATGAGTAGGAACTTCACTTTACCAATGATACCTATTGATGCTTAAAATTTTGTGATTTCAAACACCAACATGGGAAGTTTCAAGAATGTGGGACTTGCGACCTAAAATGACCTCTAGATTTTAAAGAAGCTAGATCTTCTTTATCTCAAATGTATTATGGGAAAAAGGGATAAAAATTAAATGGAATCACCAATGCAATGAAATAAAATTTAACTATGGTGAAGTGCCTGAATATGATTCGTTCCTTAATGCTAAGGACAGTGAAGCTATCTTTAGGACTCAATTACATTAAAGAGCAAACATTGCATGATCAATGTAAAAGATGAAAATAAATAGAATCAAAGGCTCACAACTTACACAATTTTGTAATAACACAAAAAATATCAGCAAAGGCATAGAACTCAATCTTCTTATTAATTTTCTAGTCAAATAAAAGGCATTGATACATGCACAGTTATACAAACTTTTTGAATTAAGAAAACAGAACAAAGGTAAATGATATTAATGGCCATAGCAAGAAAGTCTCAAAAACTTCTTGTAAATCTCTAATAAAAATCTATCTATAGAAAATTCTCTCCCTTTCCTTTATTATTCTTCTTTTATAGTTTTAACCCATATTTATAGCCTAAGATTGGCTCAAGATTTCCCGCATGATCAAATCCCAATGGTCTAACCGAACCAGAACTTAACTAGAAGTGTCTAATAGATGATATCTTTTAGATCTGAAATGGTTAGCCTCTCTACAAGTTCATTGGCTGAAATAGATACTCATAGCATTTCCCATTGTGAAATAGGTGAGGACACTTGGCAGCATCTGCTAGTCCTAACAAGTGACACGTGGTAGCTTCTGCTTGTCTATAGAAGCTTTAGATACCTTTTGAGAGTCCTGTAGAAGATGACACATGGTAGCTTCTGCTGAGCTTTAAAAACACTATAGAAACATTTGGGACTCATTTAGATTCACACAAATGATGACACTTGGTGTGCTTCACTTACTTTTTAAACTCACCTAGGGTCCACCACATTCCTTTCTTAATAATGAAACAAAAGGAAGAAAATGTGGATTTTGACACTTGGTAGCTTTTGCAGATATTACAAGGGACACATGACACTTTTTACATAACTTAGAGAAACATATTATAACCTTCCACATTTGCCACTTGGAACCTTCCACATTCCCTAAGAGAAGCTTATTGAAAAAATCTTTTGAAACTTATAAGAAACTAAAATGCGGATGTTGACACTTGCCAGGCTCTGTAGGTATATAATAGGACACATGGCAATTTCCATGTTACTTAGAGAAATAATAATGTTTCCCAACTGATGACACTTGGCATGTTCTATGCGACTCTGAGACTTAGAAAAAACTTAGGCAAAACAAAAACCCATGCCCATACTCTGTGTCAAAACCTTCACTGCCAAAACTAAAACATGCATGGAACAAAATTGGAACACAACTGAAACTCAAAACAAAATGTAGTGTATTTTACTCTATAGTTCTTGGTGACCCTGAGGACTTTTAAGCTTGCTCAAAAAAGAATCCAAAGAATATATAAGAAATGTGGCAAAAATCACAAATTTTCTAAGGTTGTCTGGTAAACAGACCATTTAGCATTAGATAGTCCCTATTTATTTTACAAATCTTGGAAGGCTAAATCAAGGTTGATGATGTCCTTATGTGAAAAATTATACAAAACATGAACTACAGTCTTCAATTGGAAATCAAGTTGGGCAATGGGGATCAAGACAACTTCCACTTCTATCACTAATGAAGCATCTATTAAACCCTAGAAAATTGATTGATAATTTTGTTTGGCTAACAACAAAGGCTTAATCTCATCAACCATTAACACAGTGTTACTATCAGGAAAAGTGGAGGGAAGACCCAATTACACCATATCTTCAATATGCCTCTTCATGTCTTTTACTCCCTCTTTTACCACAGCTAGGAGCTCTTTGTAATTAATTGTTATAGATTTGCAACTAAGAACTTTGTTCACCCTTTTTGTAGCAATCATTATGCCACTAATCCCTACTATCGATAACATTTCATTAGTTGTGTCATATAGATATTTTAGTAGCATTTGAGAATTAGACACTCTCAAAGAGACAGTGGAAAGAGTGGCCTAGATTGAAGTCTCCACCTTTTTGCACAATTTATATGCATTTAGTCAGAAAGTTAGAGAGGGTCTGAGCTAAGTAATCTCCTTAGAAATTCTTTTCCATACTAATACATATAGCTCCTTGACCAGGTTCATAAGTCCCACATTTTCTGGACTATTAGCTAACTCAAGTGTCAATTTTTTGTTATTTGTTACTCAGCTTGAAGTTGGGCCTATATGGCGGTGGTATTGTTTTGTTCATTCATTAGCTTTTGTTGGAACTGAGTGACCTATTATAGGTTTTCTTGACATTTTTTCTATAGTGTTTCCTTTTCTTGCCTTAGGGTTATCACTATAGCTTTCTCTTGTGTTAGCTCTTCTTTCAAAGAAGCATTTAGGGCTTGAATAGTCTGGTGAATCTGATAAGAAATAGTATCTTGCAATTGTTTATTGAGACTCTCTATTTCATCATTCTTTGTTTTGATTTCTATAGCCAGATTTATACCATTTGCTTTCTCTTGAGCCAGATCAGCCTCCATCTTTTGTAGCTTCTTTGATACTTTCAAATAATCAGTAGCAATAGTTGAAGTGGTTTCATTTAGTAGCTCAACCCTATCCTATGGTCTAAAAAGTGACATATCCATAGCTAATGCACTCATTATATAATCTTGAGGCTAAGTCTACTCATTTGGCTTGACTACATTAGGTGACAAATGAGTCACAGTTAGTTGCTGCTAGATTGTCTCAAATAGTGACCTCATGTGTGGTGTAGCCAAAGCTTTATTAGCTTTCTTCCTTTTTTATCCATCTGGGCTTCCCTAGCCTTCTTAGTAGTGTTTTCTTGAGCTTGGAAGGTATAGGGAGAGGCAATATACCCACCCACAAAAGGATAACTCTGTGGCAATCCATAGAGAATAGTCAAATGTTGGCTAGGGGGAATTTAGGGAGGTATTCTCTTTGGGATAGAGGGGGAAAAGGGAGGCAATGATGTGGCCTCTAATGACATGGTCTGAGTAGTAATAGGTGGGGAAAATTGGGAAATTGGCACATCAAAGGTGGTAGGGGATAATATTTGGCCAGTTGGGATTGGTACCCTTATAGAAGAAGAAAAAGACTGAGAAGAAGGAGAAATAACACGTACCTAAGGAGTTATAGATGTACTCAATGGTTGATGTTGTGAGGGCTCTACCTCCTCATCTGAATTAGGTTAAAGTTTTATCTTCTTATGTTTCCTTGGCCTTTCTTCTTTTTGATGTGCTTCCTTCTCTTCAATGTTTACCATTACTGCTAGTGGTGATTGGACAAAACTGAGAACCCCAAAGGTTGACAATGATGAAGAAGCTCTAGGTGGTGAGGATACCACATTATTTTTTTTTCTATAGTGACTATAGATGAAGTTTGTCCTAGGGTTTAAACTATATGAGTGGATTTTGCTTCCCCCTCTAACTATCCACCCTGTGTCTGTAGTTTGCTTATATCAGGGCTAGAGACAGGAGATGGATGACATTCATCCTAGATTGCCTCCCATTTCTCATCTAAGTTTACATTACCAAAAGGGTGAGTTATCTCAAAAATCTCTTGCCTATATTTCCAATAGGCTTCTATTTTTTTAGGTTTCCATTCTTTGTTTTTCAACACCCTTTTTAAACTAGAAGTCATTCTGATTTTAGGTCAAAAAACTTTTCCTTAACATAAAAGGTCTCCCATGGCTTGGCCTCTTGAAAGGGAAAATCTATCAATTCTACATACAAATCAAGAATATCTTCCTTAAGGTTTCTTCTATCTTCCCAAAAAGGATGACCCTCATGCATAATTTTAGCACCAACCTTGTTATTCTTGACCCATACTTAGGTCATATCTCCATTTATCTTTAATAAAAAAGAAACCTAGGATAGCTAGCTTCCTTAGCAACAAGTGCTCAACATCTCTGACCTCTAGGGCCATGTTTTTATTTACCCATGGAATATCATACATTTTCTTTTTCTTCTTCCCAGTGCCATAATCATTGTCAACCATAGACACTTACAAGGTGACCTTTAAGAATGCTAACCTAGGAGTCAAAATCTTGGGTAGCAACACTAGTTCTCCATTAAAACCATTGACCCTAATGATGGTATGATGAGATCCAAAAAAGTAGTCACAAGGAATAGTGCAATTTGTCATGAGGCCTTTGACACTTGGAGTTAATCTATTTTCAACATGCTCTGGGCTTAGGTGATAAAAGGTAGGGGCAATAAAAAGTTCCCAAAATTCATATCGATCAGATGTTTTGGATAAGATATGTGTCCATGCAGACACAAGAATGGTCCTATTATGACTAAAACTTGTGTCATACATATTCAGATGCATATATTGTGAAAAGATGCCTAAGTTTTGATATAGTATGAGGTGAAACAGATAAGAAGAATACTTGAAAACCCATTCATATTTGTAGTGAGTGAGTTGGTTAACCATTGAATAGGCAATCTGCTTAGAGAAGTCCAGTCGATACTCTTGAGACTTCTACAATTTTTAATCTAAAGAGAATGGCTATTTTCCAATCATAGACAATTATGTCCTCCTTCATTCCAAGAATAAATGCCATCATGGATAGTGCCTTTTGACTAGCCTGTGTAAGTTGTGCCCTTCCTTTTGGTAGCACTGGCACAATGGTATCATCATCTCCTAATTGCAATTTTGATTTGAGAAACCTCAATTGATTATTAATGTTTTCGCATGTTTTCTGCATTTTGGAAATGGTGGGAAATGTGGTTATTTTGTCATGATATAGGGCCAACATGTCACTGATGGCCTTTAGTGTAATTTGCACCATGAATTGACCCTATTGTATGGTGTTTGAGGGTGCATGAAACAATTTTGTGCACATTTCAACTAAGTTAGGGCAAGGATGTACACCTGAGACAATGAATTGTGCCAATTAAGAAGTCCATATCCTCATCCCAAATGTTTCAGATTGTCTAGCCTTGGCCTTCTAGATATATCTTTAGTGTGCCTCTTCTCATAGAGCTTTGCCATACTTTTGAAAGGTTGGGTCTGTGATTCCATCTGCAAAATCCTTCACCTTTTTTGGGTTGATCGCATAATCAACTTTGGGGACTCTAGTCCTTGGATAGGTCCTTAAGGGTTGTGTAGGGGCTGAAGCATATGATTTGTTGTTGAGAAGCTTATCAATGGATTCATAAATCCCAAACCCCTATTGTGAAGACTATGCCTCCTCCATATATATGTTTATATTGGGACTTAGTGAACTTATGTAACAAGTATGGAAGCTTTTAAATAGGGAAGGAACTTTTACTAAGCAAGTTTTGCTATGAATTGAAATGCAAGTAACAGGGATCTTCCTAGCATACGTAGGAAGGGATGAGACATAGTTAAGCCTTAACTCTTGTTATTAGGGTATTTAATGACACATCAGGTCTCATAAATGGCATTACAACTGAAAAACTATTAGTAAATCTTATTAAATTTGCATGGGATAGTGTGTCAGACACATCATAAAAGTGGCCTCATAAAGGTGCCTTAGGGAATTTTGGGGATTTGAGAGAGATTTAGTGAAATCAAGAGTTTTGAAATATTTGAAAAGACTTTGAGCCAAGGCCACGTGTTCATAGAAAACTTATTAAAAGATAGAGTGGGAAAAGAAATGGGAAAATAGAGCAATAAGGAAAGGGAAACTATCTAACTATAATACATGGGAGATACTGCTTACATGAAACATTTCAGGTAGATCCCATTCACAAGAATGTCTTCATGTTTTTCCTCCATCATTTCAAGATCAAATAAATTTTTCTATTTACATGTATGAATCTTATAGGGGTTAGTCCACAATGACTCAAATTTATTGTGTCGACCTGGCTTGGTAGCTCTCACATCCCATTTCAAAACAACTGAGCCTACTTCAAAATGGGGGTTTTAAGTTTTCTTATCGAATTAGTCTTTGATTTTATTTTGATGTTTCATTAATGATTCATGTGTTGTATCCCTCTTTTCTTGAACTTTGAGGAGCTCAACAAGTCTAACTTGCATGGGGCCATTCTCCTCAATTTCAATCTATTTTAATAACTAGAGAGCAGGAATATCCAAGCTCAGGGGCATTACAATAGGCTCACCATAGACCAATTCATATGGGGACATCTTTGTCACTTATTTAGGTGTAATTTTATCAGCCCACAGTGCTATATTAAGCACTTTATGCCACTCTTTGTGATGATTAGCCCCTATTCTCTTAATAAGTCTAATCAAGTTCTTGTTGGTTGATTCTGCCAAACCATTACCCTAAGGGTAATAATTTGAGGAAGTTTTCAGATAGATTCCATACTTTAGTGCAAAGTCATTTATTTTTTCCCCTAAAAATGCCTTAGCATTAACTAAAATTATGGTATGAGGAGGACCAAAGTGAGTAGTGATATCCCCCAGAAAGTCTAAGATCACCTTTTCTATTGCTTCTTTGAGTGGTACTACCTCACACCATCTGGTAAAATAATCTATGGTAGTTAGAATCCATTTATGTCCCATACTTGACATTAGATTGATCATTCCAATGAAGTCAAGACCCTATTGAGCAAAGGGTTCACCAATAATTATAGGAATAAGGGGCATTGCTACATTCCTTCTCTTCCCCACATAATACTGACAAGATTGGCACACTTTGACTAATTGATAAAAGTCTGGAAATAAAGTGGGCTAGAAATAACCTACATGACTTATCTTTATAGTTTTGGTTCTTAAAAAACAATGTCCACCTGAGACTCCATGGTGCATTTCATGTAGTATTTTATGAGCCTCATCTTTCTCTATGCATCTTAAAAGTATGCCATCAGTATTTCTTCTGAAAAGAACTTGGTCAATTAAAAAAATGGACCCCTTGCTGCCTATAGTATCTCCTCTTGTCTTGAGAGAGCTCTTTTGGGAAAATCCAATGTTTCATAAAATGGATTCTATTTGTGACCCAAGAGTTCTAATCAATTTCTTGTATCCTCAATACATTTTCCTTTTCTATTTCTTCAGTTATCATCTTTTCCATATCTTGAGCCATGTATTGGCACAACCCCTTACCTCTGACTAGCTTAGTGGGTCTGACCTCTACATTATACTCAAGGATATTTGTTATCTATTTTTCTCTTTTTTCAATAATTTCACCTTCCATAATGTATTCTCTGACACTATGATGAGCCACAAGTATCAAAATCTTATTTCTTGATACCATATGCCTAAATTTCTTGAGGGATTTTACCATAGCATATGCCTGTTTCTCTAGAAAGTTGTATCTGGATTCATACTCCCTAAGAGTCTTTGAGAAAAAGGATATTGGGTGTTCTCCCTCTTGTTGATCATATTTATATGTTAGGATAGTAGCAACACTGAAATCTCCTCCATAAACATACATTATAAAAGACTTAGAGAAGTCTGGGTTACTAAGTATTGGGGCTGTTGAAATTACTTTCTTAACCTCCTCAAAAGCTTGTCTTCCTTCTGTAGTCCACTTGAACACCAAGTCTTTCTTTAACAAGAGTGTTACTGGTCTCATGAGGCCTACAAAGTCTGATATGAACTAACTAAAAAAATTGATCTTTCCCAAAAAGGACTAAATTGCCTTCTTATTTCCTGGTAGGGACAAGTTCATTATGGATGTGACTCTCTCTGGATCTATAGAGACTCCTTCTTTAGATACTATATGTCCCAATAGTTTGACTTAAGGTACTACAAAGATACACTTCTTTAGATTTAGGGATATTCTAAACTCCTGACACTTCTTAAAAATATATTCCAGATGATTAAAATGATCAACAACATTGTTGGAAAAAATAGTGAGATCATCAAGATAAATCAGAATGATTTTATTTATGAGTTCTCCAAATGCTACATCCATTGCTTTTCAAAAAGTGGCTCCAGTATTTGATAGGACAAATGGCATCTTGGCATATGCAAGCATTCCCCATTTAGTAGTAAATGCAATCTTGTGTTGGTCTTCATTAGCCAACCAAATTTGATTGTATCTAGAGAAACCATCTAGCAAGGAAAATATCTCTGATCTAGCCATAGTTTGTAAAATTTATTCCATAGAGGGTAGGGGATAGTGATCTTTTAGAGATGCTCTATTTAGGTCTCTGAAATCCACATAGAGCTTTATGTCACCATTCTTTTTTCTGACTAGTACTAGATTGGATACCCAGGTTGAGTGTTTGATTGGAAAAATTATTTTAGATTCTAAGAGTTTCTACAACTCATCCACCATTAGATGTTCAATCCTTGGTTTCACTGGCCTCTACTTTTGTTTGATTAGCTTAGATCCTTTAGTCAGTTCTATGGTGTGCTGAATGATGTCTCTATTATAGCCATGAAGGTCTTCATAGGTCCAGGCTATTGCTCTATCATATCTTCCACACAAGTCAATTAGTCTTTCCCTTTCCTCTTGGGTTGTGGAATTTCCAATCTTTAGTTTTCTCCCTTCACTCACTTGTATCTCAGAATAATCTACTTTATTTTCTTGCAACCTTTTCTTCTCTAGGCTTACATCTTCTATATCAAATAGGTTTTCTAAAGTAATCAAGCCTTTAAGAAGCTTATTGGCCTTTAATTGAATAATTTGGTCTCCATATGCTTGTTCAATTTTGGGTTACAATTGATCAACAAACTCCCCTGACTGTTGTAAAAATGAGAGTACCTGAAAATAATTTTCAAAGACTTACCAATTTTCATCATTGTCTGGGATATTTGGCCTTATTATAACTTTGACTAACTCATTGTTGACTAATAGGTCAAATTGGGAGCCAATTTGTGCCATCCTATCTACTCTAAAATTTTGGGTTCTAGGAACTACTTAAATATTGAAAGCTTCAAGATAATCTATTGATTCCCAAATTTTGTGTCTATAGGATCTCATCCTTACATTTTTGGCTATTGCCTTTTCTCTGATTTATTTCACCACTAGTTCTAAATCTCCTTTTACTATCAGATTATTTACTCCCTTTTTCTTAGCTAACATGAGCCCATGTACTAAGGATTCATATTCAACACCATTATTAGTACATGCAAATTGGAAACAGATAGCTCTTAAAATTTTCTCACCATTTGGAGCAACAAGACAAATTCCTGCTATAACACCATTTTTACTTCTAGCCCCATCAAAATTTAAAGTCCAGATTTCTGAGTCCTTTTCATATTCTTGAGTCTTTAGAATTTATTCCCTTAAAACATTTGGGATTTCATGGTCTTCATCAAATATGACATAAGTTCCCAGACCAATAGAGTCATAATTTCCATATGGGTCACTTTGCATCATAGTTAACAACTAGTTATTTTCCTCCTCTTGGTCATGTTCAGTCCAGTCACCTAACTCTTCGACAAAGTCACCTAACTCTTCAACAAAGACCCTTTCTTCCTTATTCAACATAACATGAGGTGCTTCTAATTTTAGGGTTGGTTCATTGGTGATGTGATCCTTAGATAGTAACTTAAATAGTATTTTCATTTTTGTACCATATTTGGTTCTTAGGATGAGGTGAGACCAATCAAGTGACATATAACCTCCTATCTTGGCTGTGAATTATCTAGATAAACATAGGCCAAATATAGGGGGTATATCTATGACTACCACATCTTGATTGAAAATTATATTAGGGCAAGTATACAATTGCAATGGGAGTTGTTTAATTTTCCCTATTGTTTGCACCAATTTCCCATCCAGCTACATAACTCCTCTAGTAAGGCTCATACTTTATTTTTAAAGAATTTATTATTTGTTTGGGCATTACTGTAGTATTGGTCCCTGAGTCTATCATTGCATTATGTAACATTTTCTTTCCAACTATCAGATTCAAATAGAAGGGCTCTGGTTTGGATTTTCTTACCTCTGGTGCATTGTTCAAAAGGGCTATTGTTTGTAGAGGAACCGTGTCTTTGAGATTTTCCTTATTAGCAGGTCCTCCTTTGGTACCAATATGTTTAGGCACTATTTAGCTCTATAGAGCTTCTTGTAATAGTGTCTTTTTCTCAAGAATAGATAACATGTCCCATATTGACACATGTGCTGGGGTCCTCTTCAACTGATCCACCACATTCACTAGTCCTAGTGTTTGGGTTCTTAGATAATAAGGTTACCTTGCTTTTTCTTGAACTTGTCTAGAAATTACTTGGTTCTGCACTAGCTGAGGTATTTCTTATCTAGCAGTTGTGTTTTGATGACCTTGAAATGGAGGAATCCACATAATTTCATTATTTGTGACTTCAGGCCATTCCATCATCCTTTTCTTAACTCTGGTGTAGTAATCTAATTATACCAATGGCTTCTTGGAAGTAGAATCTTCATTTAAGAATACTGACTCTTCATCTTTAACCCATGAAAATGAAGAATGCTCAGGGGCTATATCTTCTTCTTGCTATAAGGACATCCCTTGCATTTGAGCCACTAAGACTAAATTTTGCATACCAAGGGATTGGTAGGGTTGAGTGTCAGAATTATTTGGAAATTGTCCATCCATTCTTCTTTGCTCTGCTATCTTTTGTTGTAGATTACCTATGGTACAATCTCTAGGCATATGAGCATTATTACAAGGGAAACACCAGTCATTGGTGCCATCTACATAATTATTCTATGCTAAAGCAATCCCCCTATTTAGACTAGGGGAACAGTCTATGAGGGTGTAGGGACTGTAACTAATTGGTTTGATGGCTAAGAGTTAGTTTTCCTTTGAGGACCCTGATACTTATTTGGTTGTGGTGGAGGTCTATTCCTTTGGTAGCCTTATTGGGGTCTAGGATAAGGATTTTGCTATCTTTTTAGGTTAAATATCTCATTAAAAAAATCCTTAAGATGTTCTTGACATCATCCATCTCATATGACTAGATAAGGATAGCTACTTTAAGAGGTTGTTGAGGAAATATATATAGAGACATAGGTGGGGCTATGGGTTTAGGGGCTTCTTGAGGCAAAGGTAAGGTAATCTCTAAAAACATAGGTATGGGAGGCCTTGGGGGCAACTTTCCAGCATTCATTAAGTTATTTTCAACTCTAACTGCATAGTCATAGGCTTTTAGTAGAGTCTGACCTCCAAGTGACTGAATCATTACTAATATATCTAAATTTAAGGCTTTAAGATAAAATATTATAGCCATACCTGGTAATGGTCTTGTTCTGGCAGAAATTCTTTCCCAAGTCTTTTGAAATCTTGATTTGAAATCTATCATTGCTTCTTATGGTGCCCTTTTGATAGTAATCAATTGTTGCAACAAAGAAGATTTGTCACTCTTTTCTTCAAATCTTGCAAAAAAAGCATCTCCAAGCTGATCCCATGTAGATATTGTATATGGGGTCAAAGATCTGTACCAGTCCATAGCCTTCCCCTCAAAAGAAGCTGCTAACAATCTTATAGCCACATTCTGCTGTGTGATCACATGTATTGGATAGACATCGAACACATCTTGTAGAGTTTCTTCAGGTGTTTTGAAATCTTCCCCACTGAATTTGGGTAGAGCTTTTTGGACATTTACTGGAATAGGATCCCAAGTGGCTGGTGGTACTGGGAGAATCAGAGCATTGCCAGTGTTCCAATTTACATAATTCCTTGGGGCTATAGGTGATCCCATGTTTGATCTTGGTGTTGCTATAAATTTATTGACCCTTATTCTTGAATTAGTTATCAATGGTGGTAAAATAATAACTGGGTTCACAGTAGATTGAGCTCTTGTTACTGGTTTATAGCTCTGACTCCTTGTAGCTCTCTGTTTCATACAGTCTTGAAAGAAACTTCAAGAGATTGTCCCACCTGGTGTGCCAAAAAATGTTGATGCTTAAAATTGCACTATTTCCAACACCAACATGGGAAGTTTTAGGAATGTGGGACTTGTGACCTGAAATGTCCTATAGATTTTAAAGATGCTAGCTCTTCTTTATCTCAAATGTATTGTGGGAAAAAGGGATAAAAATTAAATGGAATCACCAATGCAATGAAAGAAAATTTAACTATGGCAATGCACCTGAGTATGATTCATTCCTTAATACTAAGCATAGTGAATCTATCTTTACGATTCATTTACATTAAAGAGAAAACAATGCATGATCAATGTAAAAGATGAAAACAAATAGAATCAAAGGCTCACAACTTAGACAATTTTTGAATAACACTAAAAATATTAGCAAAGGCACAGAACTCAGCCTTCTTATTAATTTTATATTCACATAAAAGACATCGATACATGCACAGTTATATAAACTTTTTGAATTAAGAAAATAGAACAAAGGTAAATGATATTACTAGCCACAACAAGAAAGTCTCAAAAACTTCTTGTAAATCTATGATAACAATCTATCTGCAAAAAATTCTCTCCCTTTCCTTTCTTCTTCTTCTTATCTAGTTTGAACCCATATTTATAGCCTAGGACTGGCTCAAGATTGCCTGCATGATCAAATCCCAATAGTCTAACTAAACTAGAACTTAACTGGAAGTGTCTGACAGAAGATATCTTTCAGATCTGAAATGGTTAGCCTCTCTACAATTTCATTGGCTAAAATAGATACTCATAGCATTTCCCATTGTGAAATAGGCAAGGACACTTGGTATGATCATCTAGTCCTAACAAGTGACATGTGGTAGCTTTTGCTTGTCTATAGAAGCTTTAGATACCTTTTGAGAGTCCTGCAGAAGATGACACATGGTAGCTTCTACTGAGCTTTAAAAACACTATAGAAACATTTGGGACTCATTTAGATTCACACAGATAATGAAACTTGTTATGATCCACTTACTTTAGTAACTCACCCAGGGCCCACCACAGTCCTTTCTTAACAATGAAACAAAATGAAGAAACTACAGATGTCAACACTTGGTAGCTTTTGCAGATATTACAAGGGACACATGGCACTTTCTATGTAACTTAGACAAACATATTAAAACCTTCCATAGTTACCACTTGGCACCTTTCACATGCATTGAGAGAAGATCATTGAAAAAATCTTTTGAAACTTATAAGAAACTAAAATGTGGACGTTGACACTTGTTGGGCTCTGCAGGTATATAACAGGACATGTGGCGGCTTCCATGTTACTTAGAGAAATTATAATGTTTCCCATCCGATGACAATTGGCATGTTCCACGTGACTCTAAGACTTATAACAAACTTAGGCAAAATGAAAACGCATGCCCATGCTTTGTGTCAAAACCTTCGCTACCAAAATTGAAACACGTAGGGACAAAACTATAACGCACAACTGAAACTCAAAACAAAATGTAGAGTATTTTACTCTACAATACCCTTGTTTACAACCTATGTAAACCTCTTCTTTAATATGAACAAGCTAATAGGAACAATCTTCAGGATGATAGGAATCATGAAATGAATGATATTGATCATATTGAGGTTGATAGATAGGTGTTTCTTGGTAGCCATTCTCATATAATTGTCTAACAACATGATGTCCATATGGAGAGGGAAATGAAGGACTATAATTCTACTAAGGCTCATAGGAATGTTGAGGAGTAAAATGTGGTTGATAAAAAAGTTGATTGTAAGATTGATACACTTTATAACAAGGCTGATTATAACCATGTCAAGGCTCATTAAGAACTTGTTTCTATTGATGAGGAATGGTACAAGTTTGGAAGGTTTCACCAACTTATAGAGAATAAAACTCAAAACCAAAGTCAACCATGAACCTTAATTATGAATAAATACAAAATAAATTCTCATAAATCATATTCAAAAGGAATACCTAGACTACTTGACTAGCTAATACAACTTTGGAGTCACCATTGATGCTTAGCAAAGATGCCACCAAAGGCTGATTATTGAGAGTGAACACCAAAAATCTCTTAATCTCTTAGAACAAGAGTCCCATCAGGCATGCAAAAAATTGTTGTCACTTGTATTTTTACCCTTTGATAATATGAAAATATCTTCTCATCCAAGTGGAATCTAGAGACTTACCTCATTCCTTAGGCTTCCCACAAGCCTAAACGTGATTCCAATTTGTCACTTGGATGAGAAGATATTTTCATCTTCTCAAAGGGTACAAATCCAAGTGATAATGCCTACCTGACTTAATATGGTAGCATGAATTACTATCAAGAACTAATAAGAATACAAAGTAGTGATATATCATGTGTAATTTTGTTTAGGAATGCGAGTAAGGTGGAGAGTGCTTGGATAATATTTATAAGGTCTACTTTAAGGCCTAATATGAAATAAAAATCTAAAGCCTAAAGAACAAAGAGATAGATGGTGATCAAATAGAATACAAGGTTTATTTTACAAGGCATGAATGGACAAATGAGAATTTATAGAGTTTTTACATGATTTTTTAGGTGTGTTAGCGAAGTTTGAGGTCCTGAGTTGAAGAAAAAAGCATGACATATGGTTTTGAGTTTTCCTTTATGAATAGAATGAGGGATTCTTAACCTAAGAAGGAATTCCATTTGTTCTTTCAAATGTGTAAAATATTCATGAAAAACTAAGAAATTAATGGTATATTTTGAAGGATCCTAGCTCAAATTTACTAGCATTCGATTTGGATTAAGGTCCAAATCCTTATGAATGATCGCTAAGACTATAAGATGGTCTTAACCCTCTCTAAAACCCTAACTATGACATATATGGATGATCTTGTTGGAAATTGATAAAAATGGATTGGATGACCTATTTTTATGATTGGATCATGTATTAGACTCTCTCAATTACCTCCATATGATATTGGTCTATCAAATGTGTAAGTAAACCCTACAGGAAAAGCCATATTTTTTAGAACTTTGTTATTATAGGTAGATTTGACCAAGTAAAAGTTGATAAGTGGATAGGGGTTTAATATTTAGACTTATATATTATGACCATGGTGGTTATAAAGTAGGTAATAGACTTTAAATATGATAAATTGGTCACAGAAGCTGACCTATCACTAAAAAGGCCTAGTGATGAAGACAATGAAAAAAGAGGAAGAAGTGGGTATGAGATTAGGGATATGTTGTCGTGGATTAAGGATGGATCCATTTTCATAGGTTTTTTTTTAAAATATTTTTAACACATATACCTATTGGATATAATATTTGTATATGCTTATATATAAGTAGAAAGATGCTCTCAAACTGACATGTCTAACATAGTGAGGTCAAAATATAGTTAAGACATGATATTGGTCTTTAAGACCAATATTTATATTTGAGCATATAATATATTTGTTTTAATTTTATTTTAGAATTATTAAGGATCATATAAAACAATTGGAATTTCATGATAGAGATTCTATATGTGTTCTAAGTCATTAAATTTAGGTTTGTGTTTTTTATGATTGTGACAATTTTCTATGTGTTAGTAAGATTGATGTTCCTAAGTCATTATGCCTATTTTGGAAGTATATCAAGAAGATGATGGGTTATAAAGATATAATTATATCATTTTGATTTTTTAGTATTCATAGTTATTGCTATCTCAAGTGTTGGAAGTCCAAATATGCATGACTAGTTTCTAAGGTATTTTGATAGACTTGAGTAAGTTAAGTGAAGAGTTATTCCTAAACCAGTATATCATGATCAAATATATACCAAGAATGTGTTTATATTATATATACTCCATGTAATATTATACATGCATCTATAGTGTTGTAAATAGCATATACTGATGTTTGTGGTCAAATTACTAATGACTAAGTTTTGAGCAAACCAATTGTTTTGAGTTAGCTTTTCAAGGAGGTCTTCCTTGTGAGCATAGGAATCCAATAAGGGGTGATTAGTATCTCGTTATGAGATAAATAAAATTAAAAAAACACTAATAAAATAATACCTTAAGCCTATATATTAGTGGGGAGGTTGGTGAATAAAACCTAATGAAGACAACTAAAACATGAAATAACAAACATTCTTCACCTTCTTTGATTGCTCTAAAGGATTCATTTATTGGCTTGCTTGGATTATGCTTTAAAGGCCTTTGTCAATGGAGATTGGATATTCTCCATATCCTCTTGGCATCATTGGCTTTGGCTTGTGAATCTTGACTCAATATTTTGACATAATAACACTATATTCAAAATAGCTTTGAAATCATTTGTGCATTATAACTTTGGCTTGAGAGAGCTTAAAATTATGAGTATGAGGCCTTATATTTATATATTTTTCAAATACTCTTGGATCAACCTTGACTGTCCATCTCAAGATGAAGATGCGTGGCTTTGATTTAATCTAATTAAGTAAATAAAATATATAAATTCTCTCATCATGATTTGGTAATAAGGGACATTAATAAGGTATGGGAGGGCTTAATCAGATATTTGTTGCATTTATGGCTTATGGAGCCACCTCATAAAATGATGTCACATGATGATGCAAATATTAGAAACCAAATTCCAATAAATAAACACTTAATAATTTCCATGGAATTCTTAATTAATATCTTGATTTGATTTAATTTTCCTAAGTAAGATTTAAATATTTTTAATACAATTATTTGGAAATTGGTGCACAAACTAATCAAACTAGTCCAAATGTCATATTATTGGGTCAAAATTTGATTGGAATTGAATTAGAAGTTGATGCTAGTTACATACATACCACTATCCCATTTAGGACATTGTTGACATAAAATAACACATGCACATGTCATGTGATTCTAAAATAGGGGAATTTAGTGGTTTAGAGTATCAAATTACATTTTTGGCATTTTGGCTGAAAATGATTCAAGAATAACCAACTATTAAATAAAATGCATTGCCCGATTTAGGGATATTATGGCCAAAATTTGCACTCGTATATGACAAATTTGAACCATATAGTGTATTTTAGGCCAAATTGTGATCTTTGATAGAATTATGTCTAAATCTTGGTAAGAGGTCATTGGTGGCCAATTTTAGGTGTCTATAGTTTTCCCTTATTTGGTAAGGTGTTTCAAACCATAGGTAAAGTAATGTCTTCTCAAATAATGAGAAAAGTACTGAATGCCTAAAAGAAGATGATGGTTGAATAAAAAGTTCCCAACAATGTTTGGGAAGCCTAGGATGATGACCCCTCAAGGGAGTGACGATCACATGTTTGATGGATGGTCCCTCAAAAATAAAAAATAAGAAAGGTGGAATTAACCCATGGGTGAGATTAATGCAAATGAGAAAATGATTGCATGTATTGATTTTAAAAAGGTACTGATTTACCTAAAGGTGGTTATAATCAGGAATAAAGGTCAAAATAATGATTTCCCTATAGGAAGTTATAATCATTAAGAGGACCTAGATTGTATAAAGATGATGTTTGATATGGTTGTTCCCTAGTAGGGTAGATTAACAATCATGACTCAAAGATAGAACCTATTACGCATATTAAATATGAGTGGGCATAAACATAGATGTGATAGTCTAATGACTAAAGAATCCATAAATAACCAAGCATACAAGGATACAAAATGATGAAAGAGATGAATAAAAGAATAAGATTGATCATTGGAAACGATTCAATTATACCTGATAATGTGGAGATGTATGTCCTTATTAGAATTAATACAATTAGAATGGTCTATGGGTTGGTTTGATCAAGATGGGTAGAAGTATTTGCCAAGGCACCAAATAGAAACCTTTATGCATCCATTGCTTATACAACCTCTTGAGATGATTTTTTTTGTAGCACGTGATGGTAGGCATCATGATAGAACACAATGAGGACTTGTCCAAAATATTCATAAAGACTAACTCCCAATCCAATAAGCAATTGAAAATAATGCACCATTGATAAAAACAATGATGATGATGTTGATGTATGAATATGGATGGATTCAAGTATAAATGTGTAAGGAACCACCCAATGAATGCTTATAGACTTGAATTGAGGCAACGATATGGAAGGCAAACCAATAGGAAAGAAAAAAAACTAAATAAACCAATAAAAAACAAATAAAAGACAAACAAACAAAAATCCTAAAAACAAAATAAATATAAAGTATCCTATAATGGATTTTCCCTAGTTGGGCAGATCAAGGATAATTGACTAGACTTAGACAAGACAAATGTTTTTGGATTTGAAAATTTATGAATTTTTTTGTAACTTTTGGAGTATCTCATCTTGATTAGGAATGATGAGATAATAATGGTTAGATCTCATAAAATGGTGAGAGTGTGACTTAGGTTACTTGAAAAATGGAGAGATCACTCTAACTTCAAAGGATGATTATAAAATGGTGAGAGCGTGAAAACTTAAAAGAATGCTCGCAAAATGGTGATAGCATGAAAACTTGAAAGGATGATCAAAAAATGGTGAGAGCATGAAAAATTTGAAAGGATGCTCACAAAATGGTAATAAAGTGATGGAAAAGAGGGAATGAGATGACCTCAATGTGAATCAAGTATGATCCACATAACTCCAAAATGTCCCTAGATCATAGTAGTTCCACCTTTCAATGAGTAATTTAATTAGTGTAGCAACCAATTTAAATAAAATAGGCATAGTTGGCATAATGGCACAATAAGACATAAAAGTGGCATGTTGGTATGTTAAGGCATGATAAATAAATGTTACCCCTAATTTTCCCATAGGTAGTTATAAGTAGGATACAATGGATCATATCAATGATTATAATTTTCCCATAGGCAATTATAACTAGTAAAAAGATCAATAAAACATGGATTTTCCCTAGTATGCAATATAATCAGGCTCACATAAACAAACATGAGTAGAAGAGAAGAATAAATGAAGGATGTAACTACCAAATTTTAATCATACTAACCGAAAATACTACCTCTATCTAGATTGTTTGAAACAACTATTGAAACAAATATAATTCTCTATGTTGAAAACATGAAACCAATGGATAAACCAAGGTGAGATATTCTAAAATATGATGGATCAGAACATGATTTGGTTGATAGAATGGAATGTGAGGATGGATAAGTGATAGGTTGGTAGGATGTGATAAGAAGGATGGTAAGATGATAAACAAGAATGGTTAGAGGGTTTCTCCCAAGTGGTAAGGTGATAGGAAATGTATGCGACAATGGGAAAAGGAATGGTAAATGAAATGGTATGGTACATGTTTGTGTTTAGCTAATGATTATTTATTGGGTTAGATGTGTTTATCCTAGGTGTTGTTTTTGGATTCTATTGTTCTTATTGATGGGGAGATGCACATCCTGATAAATAAATGATACAAAAAAAATACTCAATCATGTTAATTATTATCCCATACCTCATTTGAATTGCTCCTCTATCAAGAACTGTCTATAGATTTAGATACCAAGAATGTTGTTATGATATTCATTGGTCATTGATTTTGTTTCATTCAAATGCTGAGATAAGGTATATTTTTAGCCTCTAAAAAGGAAAGTGTGGACATGGATAGTAAATAGAGATAATTTTGGATGATAGGTTTGATTAGGAAATGGAATGGTGGAGGATAATGGAATGAATGATGGTGTGGAAATAAATGAAGATTAGGGTTTTTAGGCACACATAATGTTGTTGATTCTAGATTTGACATAACATTGGATGTGGTGGGACCAAAGAATTATGGATATTCTCTTGATAAGACCACCAAATTCTTTTGTTGTTTAGGCCTAAGAGTAGCTACCATCTGATTATACTGTAGATAGGAAGCTATTTTTATTTGATCTTTGATAATGTTTTTATCAAGTAGTGAAAGACTATTATGCTTATCTATTGGCACCTCAAAGGGGCTTTCAAAAATGAGGTTGTCTTTATTATTCCATAACTCATTTGAGAAGGTTTTGTTAAGGAATGTTGAATTTTGACTTTGATTTTCTTCTAGTGACTCTGAAAAAGTTTCACTAGAATATGCTGAGTTTGAAATTTGATTATCCCTTAGTGCCTCTAAAAAGGTGTCACTAGGAGAGTGTTCTTCTACAAGATTTTGGTATTGGCCTCCTTGTTGTTATTCTTCAATTGATATGTCACCCTAGATTTATATTAATAAGGTGTGATTATGTTAGTCCAAATCAACACTTGTAGGAGATGGAATGTTAATAATGTTATGTTGGTTGGTGGTAATGGAATGGGATGAGGTAACACAATCCTCATAAAAGATACTAGGAGAAATTGTGTTGATGTTGAAGTAATAATCCTTAAAAAATATAAAAGGATAACAAATGTATTAAAATTTATCTATGAGGAATGCATAACCAATTTTGTAACAACCACAAATGTATTTTGATTCAAAATTTGATTCTGACTTAGTGGACTCTGAATCTAATGTTGAGACTGATGTTAATTTTGCTTTTGATGCTAAATCTAATGTTTGTTCAAGAATAAAACTTGAATCTAATTATGACTTTTCATCTAGTATGGAAGTTTCTATAAATATTTCTATTTGAATGCTTGGTTTTGGACAAGTAACATCCTATGATGGTATAATGAGCTCCATAGAGACTAGTTCATTAGAGTGGAACTCCTCAATAATGGGACAAAGGTCAAGATACATCTCCTTAGTGATAGGATCATCGAGGGGAGGGTCTTGAAAAATAGGAATATGATTAAAATTTGATTCATCATAGGTTGACTTACCATAAATGGTTGGTTAAATAAAAACATATTGGATAGGCTAGTTTTCTTAGTCTTGGTTTACAATTATTATGAAACACTAGTTTTGAACATAGCTTTAGTTGACTCTTTGAATGATTGGCTTAGTTGAGGGACTAATTAGATTGCTTTTGGTTGTGATTGGATTAGTTGGGGCATTAAGAGGATTGGCTAGGGTTTTGATTGGGTTGGTCTAGGTTATGATTAGATTAGTTAAGGTTGGGATTAGATTGGCTGAGGTTGGGATTTTCTAAAGTGGGGAACAACTAGTAATGGATGAAGGATGGTTGGTGGTAAGATAATGGGTGGTCGTTATGGAGCATAGTTTATTTTAAAAGCTATAGGATGATGTCCTAGTATAGTAATGATACTCTTTAGATGTTGTGGAGCTTGGTATCTCACATAATCTAAAAGATGAGGTCCTATGAGGACAAGTTTTACACATTGTGGAGCTTGGTAGCTCACACAAACCAAAATACTAGGTCCTAAAATGATAAGTATAGGGTGTTGTAGAGGGTGATTAATAACCCAAGCCAAAGCATCCAAATCTTTGTCATAAACCATATCATTCCATTCAAGGTCTTGAGTTAGATTATAAGTCAGTTCTTGTCTTTATTCCCTATATTGGATATTGTAAGGAGGGTGTGGATCCATCTCCCAAATAACACTATGTATAGTTGGGACTTCAACAAAGTGGTCCTCACAAACCACTTATTCCTCAAATAGGTAATGATTATAAATATTTTGTGTATCCATTCTATCATAATTTTGACTTTACATTAATCCACCATAATTGTAGCTAGACACATCTTCATCAATGATGAAATATCCAAAAGAAAAAAAGGCTTAGAGCTATACAAAATATTAAAAAAATGTCTGAAAAGACAAAGGGTTTAAATGTGATCTAGCTTGGTCAAGGGTGGATCTAAATTTCCAAAAGGTCTGATGAAAATATTTGGTAAAAATATTATAACATTAGTATGTCTAACATTAAATGTTTCACACAAATAAGGTCAATTAGATGAACTAAAAACAAGATACCAAAGTCTAGGTGTAAAGATGTTGTAAATAGGTCTAAACAAGGAAAGGGAAATGTTGCTAGGTTTTTTGTCCAAATGTAGAGTCAAAAGCTAGGCTCAAAATAGGCTGTGCTAGGAATTTTATCCAAATTTGGCATCAAAACCTAGACTTGAAATAAAGGATGATGATTTTAAATCTAAAAAACATGGAAAAATTTGGTGTAAACAAAGAAATTTATTCTAGACATAAATGTGTTCTCATTAGTGAAAACACTAAATAAAAGGCACTTGAAGATGGACTAATTTGATCAAATAAAGGTACATACAATAAAGTTTCTAAATTTGAGTAATGGATTAAAATAAGTTATACAAGCCAAAAGAGAAAGATCTATGTATCAACACCACAAATTTAGGCTTAAACATAAATCAATCAATGTTTGAATCCTAACTTTGGAGATGTGAATCAAAGACTCAACTATTGATGACAATAATTTAGGCAAATTTGAAAGGTGTAACAATACTAAAACAAAGATCTAAAAAGGATCAAATGATTTGTTTAAATAATGATGATTGGGATGTGAGATAAGACAAGTGTTTTTAAAAAAATTGGGTAGCATAACGACATTAACACTCCTAAAATATATGATAATGGTTGATGTTTCAAAGACATCAAAATCACAAGACCTAGAATGATTTGGGAAATATAAAATTACCCATCTCAATCAATTACCTAGCTCAATGTTTTGACAGGAATATTTGATCATTTAAAATCAAGGTGCCAAATTGATGTCATATCACCTCCTCAAATAATGGAGTATTATGGACACAAAACTTGTTCAACACATAGTTTAAATAACAAGTTTTAGTTTTAACACCCCAATCAATAAAATGATAAAATATGACTATGTATATCATCCTAAAAATCCTATCAAGGTGTGGTAAAGTGGGGTTGAATAAAACTAATTGGTTTTAAATTTTCAATATTTATCCCATGTGTACACACTTTGACATATGCACACAAGAGAATTAACATATCAATTGGTTCAACATCAATTAACTTGTTGTGAAAAGGTCTAGTCCTTTTCAAAACCACTACATTCATCACTTGCTTTTTATAGTGTGATGTCCATATAGATCATATGTCTTGGGCTTAACCAAGCACTAACAAAGATGGTTTAACCTCTTAAACCACCATTGTAGTGAGGCAATCCCAATTTATATACCCCTCATGGAGAGGGGTTAAACATGATGTTGGGAGATGAGGCCCTAGATCAAAGCTCACCTATAGAACTTATTAGAGCTGATGAAAAACCCCTCATAAGCCAAAATTTATGAAATGAAAAACTAAGTAAAAAGGCTTTAAGGTTATTTCTAGATCACCCAAGCCATACGAGTCTTAGGGAGAGCCTTGATAATGTCCTTTTTATGCCTTTGGACTAAGGCAAAATTTGCAATAAAATGGTGCTTTTGATCCCATAAGTTCCCTATAGGGGATGGGGTGAGAGCATACATAAATATATTTCTTTTTTTCTCAAACAAATTCTAAGTAATGACTTAAACAAAACAAAACATAACTTTGAAGTGAGTTCAATTTTAGATCACTGAATTGAAATGTTTGCTGGTGTTCTTTGGCCCCTTAGCCATAAGTTACAAAAATAAAAATAAAAATTACAAAACATTTACTATAAATAAGCAAATTTTCTTTTTAAGGAACGAAAGGACATGTTCCTATCTCTTTTTAAGCATCCACATTCACATGTGTGAGTCTAAATTATGCAATTTTATTTTAAACCCAAATTCAAATGTTTGAATTTAGCCTAATTAATTTTAAACACAAAATTTAAATCTTAACAACCATTGAAGCTTGAAAATTGGTGTTTAATGTTTGCCTTCACCCTATAAAAATAAAAGAGTAACCCTCTGATTAAAATAACTTATTAGTGTTAACAAATGAAGTTTGGATTTGATCTCTCAAGTTTTGGATTAAATTAAGTGTAATGGTCATCAATAGTTACACATAAATATAAATGGTTTAAAGGTAACCATCACTGATCAGTTAGAAGTAACCATTAGTGGTTAAATAAAATCACTGTTGATCGATAAATGATCATTAGTGATGACCTATTAACCCAAAGGCAAAACCACAAAAGCAAACACATTAGATTAGATAAGTGTTAGGAAAAGATCAAGAAAATATGAAAAGAAAAGATTAGTTAATGAGTTTAAATTCCTTTTAATACTAGAAATAAAGAATGTGTATAATAAAACAAGTCAAAATGTATGTTATTAGTCTGTTTCTACTCTAAAACCCAACCATTGGTAGTTAAACCTAACCATCTATGGACACATCTAATTGTCAATGGTCCCTATATAAACTTGTGAAGATGAAATATGGCCAAACAAATTTAGAATATAAATTTTAAAATGTTTCAAGCCTCCAAATCTTAGTTTAAGACTTACATATTGATCTTCATGGTATGTGTGATGTGTCAGGTCCCACCAGGTGTGCCATTTGTGAACATAAGAATATACTAAGGGGAGATTAGTATCATGTTAGTAGATGAAACAAAATCATAAAACACATTAATAAAATAACACCTTAAGCCTAGACCTTAGGTGGGAGGTTGGTGAATAAAACCTAATGAAGAAAAAACTAAAACATGAATAAATAACAAACTTTCTTCACCTTCTTTGATTGCTCCAAAGGATTCATTCATAAGCTTGCTCAGCTTGTGCTTCAAAGGTCTTTGTCAATAGATCTTGGATATTGTCCACATCCTCTTGGAATCTATTGATGACGAAAATTGCACTTGATCTTAATCAGTCAACAATGGGAAGTTTTAAGCTGTGAGATGTTACGGCTTGAAACAACCTCCAGATTTTAGAGAAGTTGGTCTCTTCTTTTGTATCAAGTGTTGGGGGAAAAGGGATAGGAGATTAAACAAAAATGTAAATGTAGGAATTGAAACCTAACTATGGCAATGTACATAAGTGTAATACTAATCCTAACCTAAGCACAATGAAACTATTATAGGATTCAATTACATTTAAGAGCAGACAAGTGCATGATCAATGTAAAAGATTGAAATAATAGAAACAGAGGCTCACAACAGGGAATTTTTTTGCTGAGATACAGAGAATGTCAATAATGGCATAGTGTTCAATCTTTTAAATAGAATCTTCCAATCACATAAGAGGTGCAAAAGTCACGTATAGCTATGTAAACTTTCCAACTCAATAAAACAAGACAAAAGCAAATGACATTTCTAATCACAACTCTAAAAAATCTATAGTATAGACTACTTTCCAAATGACACAGATAACACCAACCAAGGCATGGAGTTCAAATCTTCTTAATTCATTCAGCCACATAAAAGGCACAAAAGCGTGCATAGTTACATCAAATTTACAACTCAAGAAAATTGAGATAAGAGCAAATGATATTACTGGTCAAAACTCTAGAAAGTCTAGAACTATAGAATCCCCCCCTTTTTTACAATTCTTCTTCTTTTATAGCCTCAAACCACTCCTTCCATCTCTCTCTTTCCTATGTAATTCCACTCTATCCTATGCTCACAAGGAACAAAATAGATAGTGCTTTCAATGCCTCAGATGTATCCTAGTCTTATCAAGAATTGCCCTAACTACGGCATGGTGGTTCATGTTTAGTACCTTCCTTTGTGCCTAAATTTCTCACTCCATCACCTATTTAGCCACTCAACTATCTACTCTACCTCTACCTATAGGGGACAAATAGATGTCCCTTTAATGCTTATAAGCCCGAAAAACCTATCCAGTGTACTGTTCTATCTACCAGCAATAACTCTCACTAAGTTTCCCTCCATCTTTATTTTAACAGATAGATAGACACTATATTTTGTTGAAATAGAAGAGGACACTTAGTCAATCCATGAAAATTATCTTTATGGTCCAGAAGGCACCAAAGAATGACACTTGGTACTTTTCACTTTTTCTATATTCTGCTCAAGAACGCTCTACCTTTGACACCTATCACCATCTGCTTCTTTGATACTTAGTAGTTTTAACAAAATAAAAATCACCACATTCTTTGCTCGAGCAACTTTTCAGGAGGGGATGGAAGCACGTGGTGGTCTTTGCATGTTGACACTTGATGCTTCCACAGTCCTTTGAAATAACATCTAGGACCCACCACAATCTTTATTCAGCAATGAGGCTTGAAGATGGTCTCTCAAAAGTTGACACGTGGCGACTTCCACTACTTCTAGGAAGATACTTGGCATCTTCTACTTCTCCTACTAGGGGTATGTGGTGCCTTCCACTTTTTCCAGGGATGGAGTAAGAAGGGGCTCAGAGAATGACACTTGGTAGCATCCACTGCTTTATGGCACTTTAAGCAAAATAAAATGATACCTTTATGCATTGAATCAAAGCATGAACCCAAGAGTCCTTCAGATGCCAACATGTGGAGGCTTTCACTTTCATCTAAAAAGGTAGCTCAAGGCCTTCTATGACTACCACTTGGCACTTTTTACTTTCTCTACTGCTTAGCTCATTGAAAGTCTTTGTTAAAAAATAGAATGAAAATTTGGAGCCTCTATGAGATGCGGATGCTGACACGTGGTGTGTTCTACTTAGCTACTACTGGGAATGTGGCACATTCTATGGCCTTCTCAAAAGTTACAAAAGGGGGCTCAGAGGATGCCAACTAGCTGACTCCGTTGCTCAGAGAGTGACACTTGGTGGCTTCAACTTGAATTCAATACTTAGGCTAAAAATGAAATGAAAGAAACAAAAGGGGAAAAAGGACTTGTGACCGGAGAGTGACACTTGGTAGCTTCCACTACACCTCAACACTAAGACAAAAATGAACCTGCCTTCTACTCCAAAAATCTACTGCTACACCCAAGGAATGCAGGAACCAAAATTGTAGTGCTCGACCCAAAATTTAAATATGACATATAGTAAAAAAAATACTCTATGGTTACTGGCAACCCCCAGGAATTTTGAGACTACTCAAAAAGAACCTGACTCTCGCTCTGTCAAAATTTCAAAATTTCATAGCTTTAAAAGTGTTGTCTGGTAGATTGACCACTCATGGTAAGATAACCCTTCCTTGTTCTACAATTTAATGAAATCCAGATCAAGGTTAATGATATCCTTGTGTAAAAAGTTTTGCAGGACTTGGACCATGGATTTCAGTCTAAATTCCAACTAGGAAAAAGGAACTAGGACAGCTTCAACTTTTGAGACTGAGGAATCATCTTGCAAGATCTAGAAAACTATTTGATCCCTTTGTTTAGCTAGCAGTAATGGTTCAATTTGGTCCACCATGAGCACCATCTTTGCATCTAGAAATGGAGAAATAAGGCATAGCTGCACCAAATCTTTAATATATTGTCTCATCTCACCGATGCCTTCTTTCATTACTTTGAGATGTTCTTTGCAACTATTGGCCGTGGCTTCATAACTGAGCACTTCATTGACCTGTTTCAAGGTAGCCATTTTGTCAAGGATCCTTACAGCTACCAATGTTACATCCATTATGTCATAGAGCTTCTGCAACAATGAATGGGAGTCTGTGATTCTTCTGGAGACTATGGCTAGAGTGTTCTGCATTGAATTCTCCACCCTCTCACACAATTGCTATGCATTAAGTAGGAAGGTGAGAAATGGCCTGAGCTAGATAATCTCTAAAGAGATTCTCTCCCACACTGACTCATAGAGCTCCTTCACCAATTACATTACTCTGACACCTCTTGGCCTATTAGCTAGCTCAATTATTATTTGCACCACCCTCTATTGCTCTGCATGAAACTGGGCTTGAAAAGACGTAGCCTTGTTTTGCTCCTCCATCAGCCCTTGTTGTGATTGGGTAACTTGTAGTTAAAGTCCTTTGACTCTTTCCTAAAACACTGCATTCTCCCACCTAAGGGTTATTGCTACATCTTTTGCAAGTGTGAGCTCTACTTTCAATGAATTGTTTTGGGCCTAGACTGCCTGTTGAGTTTGGAAGGAAATAGTATCTTGTAACTATTTATGCAGACTAGCTATTTCATTGTCTTTCTTGTTTATTTCTTCCACTAAACTATTATAGTTTGCCTTTTCTTTAGCCAAATTGGCCTCCATCTTCTATAGTCTTTTTGATTTATTCAGATAATCTTCTATGACTATAGAAGTGGATTTGGCCAACAACTCAACTCTATTCTAGGACCTGAACAGGGACATGTCAATGGCCACTGTATTCATCATATAGTCCTCAGGCTACATTTGCTCACTCAGTTTGTCGACATTGGGTGATAAATGGGTCACCATCAATTGCTATTGAATAGGGTCAAATTATGACTACAAATGTGGAACAATCAGTGCCTTATTCTCTTTAATTCTCTCCTTCTCCACCTAGGCCTCTCTTGCCTTCCTAGTAGCATTAGCCTATGTCTGGAAGGTGGAAGGGGATGCAATATGCCTTCCTGTGAAAGGAAATCCTTGTGGTAAGCCATATTGGATAGCCATTACTTAGTTAGGGGTGAGTTGTAAGGGCATCTTTTAGGGAATAGAGGGGGAGAAATGGGGAAGCATTAGGGCCTAAGGCACTAAGTATGAGGTGAATTGCAAAATTGAGATGACAGTAGTAGCGAGAGGTGTCATTTGGCTAGGTGGAGGCACCACGCTGATAGGGAAAGGGGTAGATTGAGAGGGAGGAGGGGAAGTAATACTTACCTAAGGGGAAGTTGTAGTGCTCTGCACTGGGTGATATGAAGGCTCTTCTTTCTCCTTTGAATCCAAATGGAACTGCACTCTCCTTCTCTTCTAGGGTGTTTCTTCTTTTGGTTGCATTTGTTGCCCTTCCACCTCTGTAGTTAATGGTGGTGCTTGTGGAGAACCAGGGACTTCAATCACTCCTAATGATGGGGAGGCTTTTCGTGGTGAAGAAACCACACTCCCTTGTTGTTCTCTAGTAGCTTCAACTTGCTCTAAAGTTTGTAGTTGTTGGCTTGGTCTTGCTCCAGCTTCCTACTCTGTCCCGAGTGTTGACATTTGGCTTTTTTCTGGGCTAGATGCAAGGGATGGATGCCACTCATCCCAAAGTTCTTCCCATATTTCATTTGAGTCCATGCCTTTGAAAGTGTGGGTGGTTTGGGAAATTTCCTACCTATATTTCCAATAGGCCTCAATTTTCTCTGCATCCCAACCTTTATTCCTCAATGTCCTTCTCAAACCAAAAGTCATTCTAACTTTGGGATCATAATCCCTCTATTTATCATAGAAGGTTTCCCATGGCCTATTCTGTGAGGGGGGGCAAATCTGTCAGTTCAACATAGAGACCAAGGGCATCTTCTACAGGGTTTTTCCTGGTCTCCCAAAAAGGGTGGCCTTCATGTGTAATCCTAGCCCCAATCCTATTGGTCCTCACCATGAAAGCTATATAATAAGCTAGGTCATAAACCCATTTGTCCTTGACTAACAGGAACCCCAAGAAGGCCAGCTTCCTTAGTAGCACCATCTCAACTTCTCCGGCTTCTAGGCTTATGATGCCTACCATCCACAAGAGATTGTACATTTTCCTCTTCTTCTTCCTAGAGCCATACTCATTATCAACTATCGACACCTATCTAGTGACTTCTAGGAATGCTAACCTAAGATTTAAGGTCTTTAATAGTAACACTAGTTCTCCACAAAATCCATGGACCCTTATGGTCGTGTGATGGGACCCAAAATAGAAGTCACATGGGATTAGGTAACTAACCAAGAGGTTTGTAACACTTGGGAATAACCTATTTATGACAGGCTTAAGGCTAAAGGCAATGGAGAACAAGGGTAATAAATAGTTCCCAAAAATCATATGGGTCACTAGTTCTTGATAAAACATGTGTCCATGCAGACATGGGAATGGTTCATTAGGGGTTGAAAGTTGGGTCATATAGGTTTAGATTCATAAATAGGGAGAAAAGGTTAGGGTTCTAATGCAACATAAGATGGAATAAAAAGTAGGAATACCTGAATACCCCTTTTGACCTGAACTAGGTTAGCTGCTCCACCATCAAAAAGGCGATGTGCTCTGTGAAGTCTAGTCAATACTCCTGCGTCTTATCAACCATCTTTAGCCTAAAAAGGATGGCCATTTGCTCTACATATACTACCATGTCATCCTTCATGCCAAAGATGAGAGTCATCATTGACAGCGCGTCTTGGCTAGCTGGTGTGAACTGCATTCTTGACGCATGGAGCATGGGTACCATTGAATCACCATCAGCCATTTGTAACTCAGACCTAAAAAACCTTATCTGAGTGTTAACATTCACCCATGTCCTTTGCATCCTATCAATAGTGGGGAAGGTGGAAGTATTATTGTAAGGTAGGACTAACATGTCCCTAATAGCCTAAGGGGTGATCTACAACATGAAGGGGCCTTGTTAAATGGTGCAAGATTGTGCATGGAGCAAGTTTGCACATAATTCAATCACATCAGGGCATGGATGCATGACTGGGACAATGAATTGAGCCAATTGTGAGGTCCATATCCTCATTTTGAATTTCTCATATTACATTGCTCTATCTCTTTGTAGACACCTTTAGTGTGCCCCTTCTCTTAGGTTTTTACCACTAGCTCTTTGGAAGATCGGGTCCACAATTCCATCTGCATAGTCCTTTACCTTTGAAGGGTCACTCATTTGCCCAACTCCTAGGACTCTAGTTCTTGGATAGCTCTTTGATGGTTGTGAAGGAGATACAACATATGATTTACTAGCCAGTAACTTGTCGAGATACCCAGGTGTCCCTATTATTTGTTGAAGATGATGTTCTCACCATCTCTATATCTCTTGTATAATACCTGGTGTAGGAGCCTTGTGCAAGATAGAACATGCTTGCTGAAACCAACTTGACTTAGGAACTAACAGGCGTAATGAGCAGGATATTTTTGTAGGTGCAAGAATGCTTGAGAGTTTGTAAACTTTGAAACTTGCTATAGGATATTTATGGGCCTATCAAGTCCCAAATAGCATTAAATTTGGGTGACCATTAGCAAATCCTGCTCAATCTTCAGGAATCAGTGAAGTGGACACACTATGCAAGTTGTGGCGCAAGGTACCTTAGGGATCTTGAAAGATTTGGAGAAGCATTTGATGTGGCAAAATTTTAAAGAATTAAAACGTCTAAGATGCCAACTATACATTTAAAATGCTTATTTTAAAAGAAAAGTGGGAAAATAATGTAAAACAAAATAATGCGAGAATGGGAAACTACCTAACTACATTAATTGATCATCCTTATTTCCTTTAGAGATCAAAAACAAACTTTCTAATGTATTCTTTATGACAAGCCAACTTATGTTACCATACCAATGATTAAAAAGAGTATATCTTTGATGGAATGTCCTCTACACTGGCCACTCAGATCTACCTACATTCAAATGAGTCTGAGTTGAACATGCTTTTGACATCCATAAGCTCTTTTTGTCCTTAAACCCATCGAATACTGGTTCTTCATACTATCGTGTGTCATCGAGAAATCGATGGCTATTGGTTCTTCACTTTGTTCCTTCTAATATCCATCATCTTTTGGCTTGTCTCCTTCAAATTCCAGCTCTATTACACCATCATGCTCCTTGATGACTTCATCCTCTTGAAAGGATAAATCCAAAATCTGACATTCCTTGTACATAATCAGTTGAGTTTCAAAGTTATCTTCTCCATATCTGGCCAATCCATAGCCTTCTTGAAGGATAGTATCACCTGTCTCAATGACTTGATCGAGGGAGTGTCCATGCTCCTCCATACCTTCTTGCAAAATGATAAAAAAATTAGAAATGATCTCCTCCTCATTAGAGGTTAAGACAAAAGCTTGTGACTTATCCTCTTGTTCATCAGAGGAGGTACCTATGGTGATTTCCTCCTCATCTGCACCCATAAAATCTTCTTGACTAACTATGAATTAAGAGCACTCCTATACATACTCATTTGCTTCCTCCAAAACATATTCTTCTTTAAAAAGGGATAAAAAGGAAGGTTGTGATGAAAAATAAGAAGCTTCTTGAGGAATGGTAGAAGGGACTTGAGGGGAAAGTGAATGTTTAGAGTCTTCTTCCCATGCTGCTATCATAGACTCTGCATTATTGGGAAATTAGTCTTGACAGGTTTGATTTGGCTCATGAATAGGGGTGGCATATGTTTGATATGGAATTTATGGTGTTGGATATGCAGGTTGATAGATTTGGTAAGGTTATCTCTCATGAATGCTCAACTTCTCTTCTAGAAATGCAATCAATCCACACACATCTAACATCTCACATGTAAGCCCTTGCCAATTTGCTCTTTCAATAGGATCTCATTCACTTTTAATCAAATCTACCACATCCCTTACTTGATGGATGACATGATAATGAATTTCTTGGTCATATCCCCTTCTGTTGTCAAGCTCTAACACATATTTTTTAAATCCCAACAATGCTTTTTTGAAGGTGAAAATAAGGTTAGATTGAACATGGGATGTGACATGTTAGGGAGACTGGGCATGAGGTTGGTATAGCTCATGACCATATGCATCCTTGTTACTTGACATGATTCCAGGAGAAGCTTGTTCTTGATTAAAAATATATGAAGGAGAATAAGACCCATAGCTATGAGTAATAGAATCATACATACCAAAAAGGTGATTTCTTGATGATACCAAGACTGCTTGATCATCTAATTTGACTCAGAGTCGTTGGTGTTGAAAAAAAACCTCCAAAGGCTAATTGGTCAAAGAACACACCAAAAATTCTTCAACTCATTGAAGATCGGTCCCACTAGGCATGCCAAAAACTGTTGATGACAAAAATTATGCTTGATCTTAATTAATCAACAATGGGAAGTTTCAAGCTATGGGATATTGCAGCTTGAAACAACCTCCAGATTTTAGAGAAGATAGTCTCTTCTTTTTTATCAAGTGTTGGGGCAAAAGGGATAGGAGATTAAACAAAAATGCAAGTGCAGGAATTGAAACCTAACTATGGTGATGCACCTGAGTGTAATCTTAATCCTAACCTGAGCACAATGAAACTATTATAGGAATCAATTACATTTAAGAGTAGACAAGTGCATGATCAATGTAAAATATTGAAATAATAAAAATAGAGGCTCACAATAGGGAATTCTTTTGTTGAGATACAAAGAATGTCAACAAAGGCATAGTGTTCAATCTTTTGAATAGAATCTTCCAATCACATAAGAGGTGCAAAAGTCACATATAGTTATGTAAACCTTCCAACTCAAGAAAATGAGACAAAAGCAAATGACATTTCTAATCACAACTCCAGAAAATCTACAATATAGACTACTTTGCAAATGACATAGATAACAACAACCAAGGCATGGAGTTCAAATATTCTTAATTCATTCATCCACATAAAAGGCACAGAAACATGCACAGTTACATCAACTTTACAACTCAAGAAAATTTAGAGAAGAGAAAATGATATTACTGGTCAAAACTCTAGAGAGTCTAAAACTATAGAATCCCCCCCTTTTTTTACAATTCTTCTTTTTTTATAGCCTCGGATCACTCCTTCCATCTCTCTCTTTCCCACAAAATTCCACTCTATCCTGCACTCATAGGGGACAAAATAGATGGCACTTTTAATGCTTCGGATGCATCCTGGTCTTATCAAGAACTACCCTAACTGTGGCATGGCGGTTTATGTCTAGTACCTTCCTTCATGCCTAAATTTCTTGTTCCATCACCTATTTGGCTGCTCAATTGTCTACTCTGCCTCCACCTATAGGGGACAAATAGATGGCCCTTTAATGCTTGTAAGCCCTAAAACCCTACTCAGTGCACTATTCTATCTACCAAGAATAACTCTCATTGAGTTTCCCTCCATCTTTGTTGTAATACATAGACGGACACTCTGTTCTGTTGAAACAAAAGAGGACACCTAGTCAATTGATGAAAATTCTCTTTATGGTCTAGAAGGCACTGAAGAATGACACTTGGCACTTTCTACTTTTTCTATATTCTACTTAGGAACGCTCTACCCTTGACACCTGTCATCATCTACTTCTTTGATACTTAGCAATTTTAACAAAATAAAACTCACCATGTTCTTTGCTCAGGCAACTTTCCAGGAGGGGATGGATGCACATGGTGGTCTTTGCATGTTGACACTTGATGCTTCCATAGTCCTCTGAAATAACATTCAAGACCCACCACAATCTTTATTTGGCAATGAGGCTCGAAGATGGTCTCTTTGAAGTTGACACGTGGTGACTTCTGCTACTTCTAGGAAGATACATGGCATCTTCTGCTTCTCCTACTAGGGGTATGTGGCACCTTCCACTTTTTCTAGGGATGGAGTAAGAAGGGGCTCAGAGAGGGACACTTGGTAGCATCTACTACTTTATGGCACTTTAAGCAAAATAAAATGATGCCTTTATGCATTGAATCAAAGCATGAACCCAGGCATCCTTTGGATGCCGACACGTGGAGTCTTATGCTTTCTTCTGAAAAGGTAGCTCAGGGCCTTTTGCGACTGCCACCTGGCACTTTCCACTTTCTCTACTACTTATCTCATTGAAAGTCTTTGCCAAAAAAATAGAATGAAAAGTGGGTGCCTCTATGAGACACAGATGCTGACATGTGGTGCATTTTGCTTAGCTGTTACTGGGAACATGGCACATTCTGTGGCCTTCTCAAAAGTTACAAAAGGGGGCTCAGAGGATGCCAACTGGCTGACTCCATGGCTCAGAGAATGACACTTGGTGGCTTTTGCTTGAATTCAATACTTAGGCCAAAAATGAAACAAAAGAAACAAAAGGGGAAAAAGGACCCATGATCAGAGAGTGACACTTGGCAGCTTCCACTGCACCTCGACACTTAGGCAAAAATGAACCCGCCTTCTACTCCAAAACTCTACCGCTATGCCCAAGGAATGCAAGAACCAAAATTTTAGTGCTCGACCCAAAATTTAAATATGATGTAGAGTAAAAAATACTCTACACATAGGGTTTGAGATCTAATAGAAGACTTCCAGGTATTTGACATTCACTTCAATGCTAGAGGAGTTAATCAACATGTAGATAGGTTAGTTGCTATTATAGCATAGTGTGATATTTTTTATGAGCTCAAATACACTAAGGAACAATCCTAAATTAATGTTGTATGTAGGCCATTGATCCCTAATAATGAGGTAACTTGTCAAGTATTTGATAGTGATAAATAGATTGCCTATTTCCTACAAAATGAGGTAGAATTCTTCTAAAAAAACCATAATAAATTTTAATGCCAATATGAAGACCAAATTTTCCAATTAAAATCAAATAATTTACCTAAGGGATTGGTAACTTTAGATATAATATTTAATTAGGATAATCATCTGAGAAAAGATAAGGTAAGAATATTTACTAAAAAGGAACATTATGAATAAATTACCATAGCTAAAGATAAACTACTTAAGTTTAGGAAAATTGAATAGTAAGGATGAGAGAGAAGCTTCCATATCATTTTGAAAGGATTTTATGTATGTGTTTTCATGGGAATATTATTATTTTAAGGGGTTGTATCCTAGGTTGGCACAACATATGATAGAGCTAGAAGAAGATTCCAAATCTATGAGGCAAAAAAAGACCAATCAACCCCAAGGTTAAGATCCTTATGAGGTAAGAACTTACAACATTTTTAAATCCAAAATAATCTTTCCCATTAAATGTTCTACATGGGTGGTAAATTTTATACCTATGAGTAAAAATAATGGGGAGATATGGTTGTATGTATATTTTAAATATCTCAACTGGGTGTCATTAAGAGTCACTACCCTCTTCCCTCTATGCATCAAATTTTGCATAAAGTTTTAGGTTCATAGAGGTTTTCTCTACTTGATCTATAATCAGGGTATAATCATATATTGGTGAAGGAGAAAGATAATTACACAATTTCCTTCACAACTAAATGGGGTACCTATGCATATAAGAAAATGCCTTTTGGACTTTCTAATTCTAGAGCTACTTTCCAAATGGAAATGGATGTGGCTTTCCAAGGACTCATAAGTAAAATGGTACTTTTTTATATTGATGATATTAATATGTTTTCTAAAGAGACTAAGGATAATTTGAAATGCTTGAGATTGGTATATGATAGGTGTAGACAATTTGGGGTCTCTTTGAACCCTAAAAAGTGTATCTTTGTAGTGCATGAGGGAAGGCTTATTGGACATGTTGTATCCAAGGAGCGACTTTCTATTTATTTGGAAAGAATAGAGGTAATCCTTGATTTTTGTTTGCCTAAAGGTAAAAAGGGATTCAAAATATTCTTGGGAAAGATCAATTTCATTATGAGGTTCATACCTAGATTTGTATAATTAGTAAGGTCACTAACTCATATGCTCAAGAAACATCAAGATTTGTCATGGAGAAAATAAGGTAAGAGAATTTTTAAGGCCATTAAAAAGGATATTATTCAAGTTCCTCCCTTACTCAATCTTTATTTTACTAAATATTTTTCATGTATGCCTTCTCCACATGCAATACAATTTTTTGCATGCTCATGCAATAAAATAGTGAAGCATTATAGCAACCTATTGATTTTTTTAGTGAAAAATTGGAAGGATATGATGATAAGTATAATTTTTTTAAAAAACATGTTTTTTTTTTAATTTTTTTATAAGAGGCTTGAATAAATTTATACATTTGGTCTCTAACAATAAGATCCTTCTGATGGTAGCTCATCATAGTGTGAAGGATTTTATTCGTAATAGAGACCTAACTAAAAAGAGGGTTGGTTGGGTGACCAAATGCATGGAATGTGTTATATAAGTAAATTTTAAAAATATGGTCATATTTAGGGGAATTTTGAGCATATTTTATCAGATGTTAAAGAATAAAAATAAGTGATTATGATAGTCTAGGATACTAAATGTGTAATTGAAACTATCTCTCCTTCCATCTAGACACAAGACATATCAAGATTATTCCAAATAGGAGAGTGTCTTATAGGCTTAAATGGGATAAATATGAAACATTTTAGGATTAAATATATCCCTTACATCTTTATTGATATATTACTCTTCAAAAAGGACATTAGAAGTATGTTTCTAAGATGTGTAGAAACTAATCAAATAGATAAATTATTAGAGTAATTTCATGATGTGCCTTCAGGAGGTTAATTTTTAGCCAAGAATATAGCATAAAATATCATAAGCACTATATATTTTTGGTCTAATTTATTTAAAGTCTCACATGCATGGGTTATAATATGTTCCATGTGTGCAATGTTTATCGGCAAACAAAGACTAGCTGCCATGCCTTTGAAACATATTCAAGCTGAAAATCCCTTCATGTAATGGAGCTTAGAATTCATTAGCATGATTCATCCTACATCAAGTGATGTACATAAGTGGGTTTTTATATCCACACATTACCTTCCCAAGTTAGTGGATGTAGTTTCACTCAAAAAAGCAAATGAGAACTCAAATTTAGAGTTCTATGACATACTAGTAACTCATTTTGGAGTTCCTTCAACCATCATATTAGACACTATTTTAGATTTCACTAGTGAAAAGGTATGTGAGTGGGATATTGATCATGGTATTTATCTCAAATATTCATTAAAATACTATCCTTAGAGTAATGTACTAGCATACTTCACTAATAAAAAATTAATTAAGATGATCAAGACAACAATGGAAGATAATCAAAGAGGTTGGGATACCAAGTTGAAGATTGCCTTATGATAAAATATGATTCCTCAAAATAAATCCATTGGTCACTCTCCTTACCTATTTTTTTATGTTAGGAAAGCAAGGTTACCCATTTCATTGGAACTTTTAGCCTTGGATCTTACACATTAGCTAGAATTTATAGAGAATAATGCAATGAAATTAAGAATGAATGAGTTGAGAAAGTTAAAGGAAACAAGAGACAATGTTATGAAAACTATTTGGTACAAAAAATACCAAGTAAAAATATATTTAAATAAGAGAGATTCATCCAAGACCTTTCATCAAGGTGACATTATGCTCAAGTGGGATGAAGATCATGCTAAACCAGGTAAACATTCCAAATTTGATAGTCTTTAGAATGGTCTATATGTCATTACTGGTTGTAAGGAGAGTAATGATTTCCAATTTTCAAATTTAAGTGGTGAGGAGATCCTTATTCCTATCAATGATGTGTTCCTCAAGTATTATTATTGGGAGAGTCAATCCTGTTAGACATAAGTGTAGTTCATTCCTCTAAGTGTACATTTTTTGCATGCTTGTTAGTTGTTGTTTAGCTTTAATTATTTGTTTTTGTTCTTTGTTTTGTGTCTTATTTGTTATTTTTATGTCAATTTTGAAAGTTTTTATATTTTTTGAGTTAGTCCAAATTCTTATGTACCAAGGAGATTTTGAATTTTCTTAACCAATAGGCTTGTCAACCCTTATGAGTCACAAAAAATGTTATCAATTTGACCTGTTAAGGCCAAATGCCAACCCCTACAATTGAAAATTTGTCACAATCATCATAGTGTTCATTAAATATTAAGTTATTGTAATATCTCAATGCCATGTCAATGGGGTCAAGTGTCATATGATGTTTTGATAGAGAATTCAATTGGTCTTGTGAATTAAAGTGCCCTGATGGAGATGTGTGAAAGGTGGCAGTTGATAATTCATTGTGAATTTATTTGGCATATTTATATTCAGGTATGAAATGAATTATAATCTTAAAAGGTGTGTTTAAGATATATAAAATCCTCATTCAAGTATTTTAGGAAGTCTATAAGGTATTATTCATGGTGTTTATTGACAATTATCCTTGTAAAACGTTGTATCTTACCTAGAAAGAGAGGTTTTGGTATTTAAATGATAAAATTACACATTAAAAGGCCATTAAATCAATAATAATACTTTAAAACTTCTTCATATTCATGAATTTTGTTTAATTCAAATGTTCATACTTTGAAATTATTTTCTCATGCAAGCATAAAGTGTAGTTTGGCATCCAAGAGCTCCCACATGCAAAATATGCTCCTATTTTGATGTCAAAAGACTTATTTGTTTTTATAATCTCAATATTGACTCATATTATTTCCATAAATTTGTAGTTTCAAACTTGAAGTATGAAAAAAATGCAAAAGAAAGGCCATTTTCATGTGTTTTCATGTAGGAGTATCAATTTGTACAAACTTTTCCATACAAAAAAGGTCAAGATTTTAAATAAGATTTCATGATGGGTGTTCCAAAAAATATTTAAGGTAAAAAATAGTTCATATAGTCTCAAAACCAATTCCCAAACATCACCTAGTTTCTTTGTAAATAGAGAGAGCCCTTCAAGTTTTGAAATGTTATGGCCATGGGAGATAAAATCAAAATCTAGAATTTTGGGTAGATGAAGGGGTCTCAGAGAGATTACATATTTGGTAATTGGTTCTCATTTTTAATTTATATATTTCATGAACCATATGTAACAAGATAAGGTACTTGCTATGCCTTCTTCATTCAAGCAAACAACTAGTTTTTTGAGTTTTCTCCTCTTTTGGGCATCCTGATAGAAACATGGAAGTTTATGTGTAATTAAATTAATTAGATATTCACACAAATTAATTTTATATTACATAGATAATAAAATATGAGATATTACATAATGATAATTGATAACATAATAGAATACTAGATAATATAGCAAAGCCACTTCGAGGGGGAAACCTCCACAACAATGCACTAATAGAAAAAGTACTTTACATGATGATTAAAGACTAACCACTACCTCCTATATATAGTCTACTTAGCTAAGGTTATTCCATAGGCTGACCAATCTAAGTAAATAAAAGAGGTATGTAAGCCACAAGTTGACCACACAAATCCTTAGACATATCAATGATTAAGGGCATAACAAACCCTTCCCCTTCAAAAAAATGTTGTCCTCAATGTTGTGGCAACTCTAGATGCTATTGAAAAAATGCTTCATCCTCCCAAGTTGAATCTTCACATGGTATATTCTTCCATTTTATCAGGTTTTCTATAATTGCTCTAAAATGCAGTTGCTTGGTGTGCCTTTGAAGGATCACCTCAGGATCAAGAACAATTATACCTTCCTCATATAATTTTGGTAATTATTTTTGAATGATAACTCTATATCCAATGAATTTATTCAAGCATGATACAAGAAATACTCGATGTATTCAAGTGGATGAAGGAAAATCTAAATTATAAGCCACACTACCAATTTTATGTAAGATCTAATAAGGCTCAAAATACTTAGGGGACATCTTGTTATCATTTTTTGTTGCTTCAATGACATACATTTGTATGGATGTAAGGAAAAAAATACCTAATCACCAATTTCAAAATTCCTCTCACTTATATGTTGATTTTCTTGTTGCTTCATGCGATTCTAGGCCATATCTAAATTTTCATGCAAACTTGCAACAACCTCCTATTGATGGTGAATATGTTCTTCAACTACACAAACCTTAGGATGGACCTTTTAGGTTGAAGTGATGAATGGAAGGTGGTATCCATATAGTGTCATAAAAGGACACATTTTGGAAGAACTATGAATAGAATTATTATACCACCATTCAGCAAGTGGCAGCCAATGAACCCATTTATCCTATTTATTAGAAACAAAATAATGGAGATATCCTTCTAGACATTTGTTGACTACCTTAGTTTGTCCATCAGATTAAGGATGATAGGATAAACTATAAGCCAATTGGGCACCTAAACATGTAAATATCATAGTCCAAAAATTACTAGTAAAAATCAGATCTCTATCACTAATAATGATCTTAGGAGTCCCATGTAGTTTATGAACTATATTGAGAAAGTAGAAGCTACTATATTATAAAAAAAGGTTGGGATAATGAAAAAATATGATCATAGTTATTGAGATGATCTAAAAAAACCATGATACCATTTTGACCATCAAATCTTGGTAACCCTATAATGAAATCCATAGATACCTCTTCCTAATGCTAGCTAGGGATAGATAAAAGCTATAAAAGACCTAGAGTTTTGATGGTTTTGCCTTTGTTTTGTTGACAGATCATACATTCGGCCATGTATTTTTGAACATTCCCCTTGAGACCTTCCCAAAAAAAAACCATAATTAATTTTGTGATAGGTTTTCAAAAATCTTGAATGACCCCCACTTGGAGTTGCATGAAGTTCTTGAAGGATTTTTTTGTAAAAGATGAGAATTATTACAAAGGTATAATCTATCTTTATACCATAATGCATTACCTTTCCATTTGAATTTTTCAAATCTACCTAAACCTTGCTAAATATTTTGAATCAAATCATGAGTAGTATTATCACGTTCCCATTTTGATCATGTTTCTGGATAGTGCATCTGCCACCACATTGTTCTTGACTTTTTTATAGACTATTTAAAAATCATAGCCTAACATCTTGTTACCCATTTCGATTGTTCTTTATATGACAACCTTTGTTCTAAAAAATATTTAAGACAATCATGATTAGTCTTTACCTGAACGTGATGACCCATCAAATAAGATCTCCATTTTTTTAATGCATATAAAATGGCCATCATTTCCTTCTCATATATGGGCTTGTGCTGATTTTTACCCTTGAGTTGATGACTTTCAAATTCCAATGGTCTAACTTTTTGCATGATTACAACACACATACCATACCCAAATGCATTACATTCAACCACAAAAATCTTTAAAAAATTAGGAGTGGCCAATATTGGATTAGTGCACATAGCCAATTTCAATTGTTTAAATGCCTGGGTAGCTACATCAGTCCATTAAAAGGAGTCTTTATTTAATAAAGAGGTAAGTGGGGATGTAATACTACCATAATTTTTGACAAATCTATGATAGGAACTAGTAAGCCCCAAAAATCCCCAAAGTTACTTGAGTGTCTTAGGAATTGGCCAGTCCACCATTGCTTGGATTTTTTAAAAATCCACTTTCACTCCTTTATAAGATACCAAATGACCCAAATATTCAACCTCACCAACTCCAAAATTAAATTTGGAAGGTTTGGCATATAATTGATTTTACTCCAAAATGGAGAGTACCTGTTTCACATGTTGCAAATGGTCTTCCCAATTTTTACTATAAATGAGGATATCATCAAAGAATACAAAAACAAATTTCCTAAAAAATGGCTTAAAAATAGTATTCATCAAACTTTGAAAAGTAGATGGTGCCTTTATTAGACCAAAAGGCATAACCAAAAACTCATAATGGCCCTCATGAGTCCTTAAAGTGGTTTTGGGTATGTCTTCATCATGGATCTTGATTTCATGATACCCAAAATGAAAATCTAACTTGGTAAAATAAAGAGCATCATTAAATTCATGTAAAAAATCATCAATGACAGTTATTGGAAACTTATCTTTGATAGTGTACTTGTTGATTTCTCTGTATTCAGGGTACATCCTCTAAGTGTCGTTTTTCTTTCTCACCATGACAACTACGTAGAATATTTGATTTGGATATGGTGAATGGTTCATACATCCAACATCTCTTCTACCATATTTTCAATTTCACTTTTTTGGGAATAGGGATACTTGTATGGCCTGATGTTGGGTGGTGTATTACCAGTAATAAGTGTGATAGCATGATCATGTGTATGACTAGGTGGAAATCCTTTTGGCATGTCTCCAAAAACAATAGAGTGAGCATCAATTATTTGTTGTAAATCAAGAGGTGGAGATTGCTGAGTTATTTGTACTTCCATAGAAAACAAGCAAGCTACAAATCCTTCAACAACCTTATAGAGAATCTTTATCATTTGATTGAAGATAAAAAGTTGGGGAGATTTATAATTTAAAACTCTTGGCTCAAATGTCCTTTCTTTAGAATCAAAATATGTGAATAATTCTTGAAAATTCATCTCAATAGTGCCCAAAGTGGTGAGCCACTAGACTCCCAAAACAATATCAGCTCCACCCATCAGAATAACAAACATATGAGAATCCACTAAGTAGTATCCCATGACCAACATAATACTATGACATTTTCCTAATAGCTGATAGTATTACCATCTACAATCAAAACATAAAATTTTAGACCTAGATAAATGAAATAGTTCAAATGAGCAACCGAATTAATTAGATGAAGTTGTGTGTGCTCCTAGAATCAATCAAGATAGTGACCTTCTATTTCTTAAGGAAACCCATCACCTTAAGAGTTTGGGTAGTACTAATACCTAATAGGGCATGACATGAAATAATAGGTTGAGAGTCTTTAAATTCCTCCTCAGGAACTTTTACATATGTATCATGTACTTTTGCATCATCTTCATCATCATTGGCACCTTCAATGTAAAATAGCTTAATTTTAGCACAATGATGTCTTTGCTCCATTTTCTATCACAACCATAACACAACCTTTTGCTTGCTTCTCCTCAGTTTTTCATTATATTAATTTGGTGGGTTATGGAAATGCTAGTGTTAAAAAGTTGTGATCATGACCAGTAGTGAAAGTTTTCCTTTTGACCATCTCTTTTTATTCTGTCATTAATGCCTTAGGGATAGCTTCTAATACAGATATTCGGTTAAACATTTGAACCTTGTATTGGATTCTATCTTTGAGGCCACCCAAAAATAGATCAGTCGAATTCCTCTCAGTGATATCTTCCACTTGTAAGGAGAGATTATGAAATTAATGAATATAATGCTTCTCAATTCCTATTTGCCATAGCTTGGTTAATTGGTTGAAACAGTTCATAGAGACATTATTTTGATAATGAGATGTTAACTCCTTAGTAAAAATATTCCATGCAATAGGAGCACCATTATTTTTATTTTGATCATATAACCAGTGATACCAAATGAATTGCTCAAGATCCATATACAAGAATGCCACCATCACCCTCTAAGAACTAAAGGTTTGATGTAGCTCAAATAAATTATCAATTTGGGTAATCCAAGTGAGAGGATACTTACCATCAAACTTATGCATGTCCACTTTTAGCAACATCAATTTCATACTAGCATAGGAGTTGTTGAGAGGACGATTTGAATGTTGAAGTGGAGGGTTGTTAGGCTGAAAATGAGATGTGAAGGTAGCTAATTATGTAGTTATATGTTTTAATTCACTGTGAACCCCATTAATATCTTCATGCATCCTTAAAACATCTTCTTGGACTACAATAAAGTCATCATGTCTCACCATGTTTTTTATGTCCTCTTGAAGCTAAAAAATCATGGGATCTGAAGTTACACATTCCATGTCATTGGCAGAAGGAGTCTTAGGAGTTTTTTGTGCCCCTTTTCTTCCCCAAGTTGAATGAACTTCCATAAACAAACCCTAGTAGGGTTTTGACCCCAAAAAAAAAGTATACCAAGAAATGGTACCATTGCAATCACCTTGTCAAGATGAATCTAATGATTACCTTTATGCACTAGAGTAATATTTTTGGTACCAAAAAAGTGTATCAATAGAATATACTATTGTGATCATCTCACTGAGATGAATCTAATGACTGCAAGTGTGCGAGGGGAAAAAAAATTTGGGCTTTTTTTTAATCTTTTTTCAAAAAGGTGTTTTGACCAATGTAATGAAATCACATAGATATTTCCATAGAATGATTTTATATTATTTATAATAAGAAAATATGAGAGATTACACAGTGATAATTTATAATACAATAGAATATTGGATATTATAGTAAAGCCACTTCAAGGGGGAAACCTCCACAATAATGTATTAATATTAAAATACTTCACATGATGATTATAGACTAACCACTACCTTCTATATATAATCTACTAACCCAATTTTATACCATAAGTTGATCTATCTAAGAACATAGAGAAAAATGATAAGTAAATAAAAGAGGCATCTAAGCCACAAGTTTGCCACACATATCCCTAGACACACCAATGGTTAAGGACATAGCAAGCCCTTCCCCTTCAAAACAACATTGTCCTCAACATTGTGGCAACTCTAGATGTTGTTTCACAAATGCTTCATCCTCCCAAGTGGCATCTTGACATGGTAGATTCTTCCATTTAGTTAGGTATTATGTAATTTCTCTAGAACATAGTTTCTTGGTGTGTTGTTGAAGGATCACCTTAGGATCAAGAATAACTATACCTTACTCATCCAATTCTGGTAATCTTTTTTGAATGGTAACTCTATACCCAATGACTTTCTTTAGGAATGATACATGATATATTGGATGTATATGAATAGATGAAGGAAAATCTAACTTGTAGGCCACACTTCCAATTTTTTACAAGATCTAATAAGGCCCATAATACTTAGGGGATAGCTTGTTATCCTTTTTTGTTACTTCAATGAAATTTTGTTGTATGGATGTACGAAAACAAAGACCCAACCACCAATGCCAAAATTCCTCTCACTTCTATGTTGATCTACTTATTACTTCATGCAATTTTCGGCCATAGCTAAATTTTCATGCAAACTTGCGAGGACCTCTTATTGATGGTGAATATGTTCTTCAAATTCATGAACCTTAAGATGGACCTTCAAGGTTGAAGTGATGGATGGAGGGTGGTATACATATAGTGCCACAAAATGAGACATTTTGGAAGAACTATGAATAAAAGTATTATACCACCATTTAATAAGTGGTAGCCAATGAACACATTTATCTTATTTATCAGAAACAAAACAATGGAGATATCCTTCCAGACATTTGTTGACTACCTCAGTTTGTCTATCAAATTGAGGATGATAAGATAAACTATGAGCTAATTGAGTGCCTAAACATGTAAATAACTAAGTCCAAAAATTAATAGTAAAAATGGGATCTCTATCACTGACAATGATCTTAGGGTTCCCATACAGTTTCTAAACTATATTAAAGAAAGCAGAAGCTATAGTACTAACAACAAATGGCTAGGATAATGAAAAGAATGAGCATACTTACTGAGATGATCTAAAATAACCATGATAGAATTTTGAACATCAGATATTGGTAACCCTATAATGAAATCCATAGATACCTCTTCCCAATTATGGCTAGGGATAGATAAAGGCTATAATAGACCTATAGTTTTGATGGTTTTGCTTTTGTTTTATTGATAGATCATACATTCAACCACATATTTTTGGACATCCCCCTTAAGACCTACCCAAAAAAATCTTGCTTAATCCTATGATAGGTTTTGAAAAATCTTGAATGACCCCTAATTGGAGTTTCATGATTATCTTGAAGGATTTTTTGTTTAAGAAAGAAATTCTTACATAGGTACAATCTATTTTTATACCATAATGCATTACATTTCCATGTGAATTTTTTAAATTAATCTAAAACTTGTTGAAGATTTTGAATGAAATCATGAGTATTACTATCATGTTCACATTTTTATCATGATTCCTCTAGCCAATCTACCTAAAAAATTGTTATCACACATAACAATGCCTCAACTGATTCATCTTTTTTGGATAGTGCATCTACCACCACATTATCCTTGCATTTTTTGTATAATATTTCAAAATCATTGCCTAGCATCTTAGTTACTAATTTTTGTTGTTCTTCAAATGATAACCTTTATTATAAAAGATATTTAAGACTATCATGATTAGTTTTTACCTAAAAGTGATGACCCATCAAATAAGGTCTCCATTGTTTGACTACATGTAAAATGGCCATCATTTCCTTCTCATAGATGGGTTTGTGTTGATTTCTAACCTAGAGTTGATGACTTTAAAATTATAGTGGTCTACCTTATTGCATGAGTATAGCACCCATACTATAGCCAAATGCATCACATTAAACCACAAAAGTCTTACAAAAATTAAGAGTGGCCAATAATAGAGTAGTGCAAATAGCCAATTTTAATTGTTCAAATGTTGAGGTAGCTACATCATTACACTAAAAGGAGTCCTTCTTTAACAAAGAGGTAAGTGGGGATGCAATGCTACCATAATTTTTGACAAATCTGTGATAATAACCAGTAAGCCCCAAAAATCCTTGAAGTTACTTAAGTGTCTTAGAGATTGGCCAGTCTGCCATTTCTTGGATTTTTTTAGGATCCACTTTCACACCTTCATAAGACACCAAATAACCCAAATATTCAACCTCACCAGCCCCAAAAGTACATTTGGAAGGTTTGGCATACAATTGATTTTGCTCCAAAATGGAGAGTTCCTATTTCACATGTTGAAAATGGTATACCAATTTTTACTATAAATGAGGATACCATTAAAGAATACCAGAGCAAATTTCCTTAAAAATGGATTAAAAATAGTATTCATAAAACTTTGAAAAGTAGATTGTACATTTGTTAGGCCAAAAGGCATAAACAAAAACTCATAATGGCCCTCATGAGTCCTAAAAGTAGTTTTGGGTATGTCTTCATCATGGATTCTAATTTGATGATACCTACAACATAGATCTAACTTGGTAAAATAAAGAGAACCATTCAATTCATCAAGAAAATCTTTAATGACAAGAATTGGAAACTTATCTTTGATAGTGTACTTATTGAGTTCTCTGTAGTTAGGGCATATCCTCCAAGTATCATCTTTCTTTCTCACCAAGACAATTGGTGAAGAACATTTGCTTTGGTTATGGCAAATGATTCATGCATCCAACATTTCTTAATGGCCTGATGTTGGGTGGTGTACTACCAATAATAAGTGTGATAGCATGATCATACATGCGACTAGGTGGAAGTCCTTTTGGCATCTCTCTAAAAATAATAAAATGAGCATCACTTATTTGTTTTAGATCAAGAGGTGGAGATGGCTGAGTTGGCTATATTTCCATAGAAAACAAACAAGCTACAAATCCCTCAACACCCTTATAGAGAATCTTTGTCATTTGATGGGAGCTAACAATTTGGGTATATTTATACTTTAATCTTCTTAGCTCAAATGTACTTTCTTCAGAATGAAAACACATGAATAATTCTTGAAAATTCATCTAATAGTTCCCAAAGTGGTGAGCCACTGGACTCCCAAAATAGTATCAGCTCCACCCATTGGAATAACAAACATAATAAAATCCAATAAGTAGTCTCCCATGGCCAACTTAATACTATGACATTTTTTTGAATAGATGATAGTACCACCATGTATAATCATAACCTAAAATTCTGGAGTTGGATAAATGAAATAGTTTAAATGAGTAGCTAATTTATTGTGGATGAAGTTGTGTGGTTCCCAAAATCAATCAAGATAGTGACCTTCTAGTTCTTAAGGAAATGCATCACCTTAAGAGTTTGGGGAGTATTGATACCTAACAAGGCATGGCATGAAATAGAAGGCTAAGAGTCTTTAGATTCCTCCTTAGGAACTTTTACCTCTGCATCATGTGCTTCTACATCATCTTCATTATCATTGGTACCTTCAATGTAAAATAGCTTCACTTCAGCATAATGATGGTCTTTACTCCATTTTCTATCACAACCATAGCACAACCCTTTGGCTTGCTTCTCCTTAATTTATCGTTGTGTTAATTTGGTGGGCTATGGAAATGATGGTGCTAGAAAGTTACGATCATGACTAGTAGTGATATTTTTCTATTTGACCATCTCTTTTTCTTTTATCATCCATGCCTTAGGGATAACTTCTGAGATAGATTTTGGGCCAAACATTCAAACCTTGTATTGGATTATATATTTGAGGCCACCCAAAAATAGATCCATCAAATTTATCTCAGTGATATTTTCTACCCATAAAGAGAGATTCTAAAATTGTTGAATATAATCCTTCACAAATCCTATTTGTCACAGTTCGGCTAATTCACTGAAATAGTTCTTAGAGACATTATTATAATAATGTTTTGTCAAATCCTTAGTAAAAATATTCCATATAATAGGAGTACCAATATTTTTATTTTTAGTACACAACCAATGATACCAAACGAATTACTCAGGTTCCATATATAGGGATGCCACCATCACCCTCTAAGAATAAGGGGTTTGATGCAACTCAAATATATTCTCAATTTGGTTAATCCAATTGAGAGGATATTTACCATTGAACTTACACATGTCCACTTTTGGCAACATCAGTTTCATACCAGTATGGGATTTGTTGAGAGGAGGATTTGGATGCTAAAGTGGAGGGTTGTTAGGTTGAAATTAATATATGAGGGTAGTTAATTATGTAGTGATATACTACAATTCACTATGAACTCTATTAATCTCTTTGTGCATTTGTGAAACATCATCTTGGACTGTGACAAAGTCATCATGTCTCACTAAGTTTTTTTATGTCCTCTTAAAGCTAAGAAATTGTTAGATCTGAAGTTCTAGAATCCATGTCACTGACAGAAGTCTTACAAGTTTTTGGTGCCACTTTTCTTCCTCAAGTTGAAGGACCTACCACAAAAAAACCCTATGAGGGTTTTTACTTCAAAAAAAAGTGTACCGAGAAATGGTACCATTGTAATCACCTTGTTAAGATGAATCCAATGATTACCTTTATGCACTAGAGTAAAAAATTTTATACCAAAAAAGTTCATCGATAGAATATACCATTATGATCATCTTGCTGAGATGAATCTAATGACTTCAAGTGTGCAAGGGGAAAAAAAATTAAGACATTTTTTCTTTTAAACAAAATGATTCAATTAATACTGCATTGACGAAAAAAAGTAATTCTTCTCAGATTGCAAGTTATGTTTTTTCACTTTCACTGTTCCAAGAAGCCACACCTCACTAGATCCAAAAATAAATGCCACATGAAACTTTCACAAATAAAATATTGGATACCACTTGTAATGAAATTACTTATATATTCACACATAATGATTTTATATTAAATAGAATAAGAAAATATGAGAGATTACATAGTGATAATTGATATCAAAATAGAATACTAGATAATATAGAAAAGCCAATTCGAGGGGGAAACCTCCACAATAATGCACTAATAGAATAATACTTCATATGATGATTAAAGACTAACAACTACCTCCTATATATAGTGTACTAAGACAAGGTTATTCCATAGGTTGACCTATCTAAGAACATAGAGAAAAGTAACAAGTAAATAAAAGAGGTATGTAAGCCACAAGTTAGCCACACATATCCCTAGACACACCAATGGTTAAGGGCATAAAAATCAATACTACACTGATGGAAAAAATTAATTATTCCTAGATTTTAATTTATGTTTTTTTCTTTCACTATTCCCAAAAGCCACGCCTCGCCAAATCCAAAGAAAACACCACAAGAAACTTGCCCAAATCAAATATCTGATACCACTTGTAATGAAATTACTTAGATATTCACATATAATTATTTAATATTGCATAAAATAAGAAAATATGAGATATTATATAGTGATAATTGATAGTAAAATAGAATACTAGATAATATAACAAAGCCACTTCGAGGGGGTAACCTCCATAATAATGCACTAATAGAAGAATACTTAACATGATGATTAAAGACTAACCACTACCTCATATATATAGTCGACTTAGCCAAGGTTATTCCATAGGATGACTTATATAAAAACATAGAGTAATGTAGTAAGTAAATAAAAGAGGTATGTAAGTCACAAGTCAGCCACACATATCCCTACACACCAATGGTTAAGGGTGTAACATTGTGGAGCTTATCCAAAGTATGAATCACCTTTACATGATAGTATTTATATTATTTTCACATATGTGAGGGTGTTATGGAGATTAAGAATGCATACACTACTAATCTATAGTCTTCAAGCAAATTAAATAAGATTGTACAGTTCATGAAGCATCTAAAAACATCAAGATTTGATGGAATTTTGTTTGTAGGGTTTCATTTATGTCATATGTCCTTCATTAAATCACCTAAAATTTTCCCTTATATCTCATGTCTCACTCACCCATAATAATCCTCAAAATACCCTCAAACTCTTAGTTCATCATATGTTAAGGTATTTTAGCAAATGTTAAGGTTATTACCAAAATCCTAGGTTTCTTTTCCACTATGTATACATCCATTAAGAACCTCCAAACTGTTATATATTTTTTAGGGTATGATTATTCTTTATTAAGACACTTCCATATGTTATTGACATACAGTTCACATGTTATTTTCACCTCCCTCATTTGTCATCCCATTTCACTAACTTTCACATTATCATTCATCACTGTTGTAAATGTTCCACTCCATATCCATTCTCATTCCCATAATCCATTATCATATTAATACATATCCATCCACTTCCACCTCATGTATTCATTATCAGAGGGAGTCAAGAAATTTTGAGAAGCACCATGGTCATGAAAATGTTGTAAAACCTTAAAACCCTACTAGACTATGATGAATGATCACCTACAACCAAATCAAACATAGTCAAGAACTTTTCATGGAAAGTTGTAAGAAAAAGAGACTAGAAGATATCTCATTAAAGGTTTTTCTTTGAACTAACTTATCAAGTTGAAATGAATGTATGAGAGTTTCATGAATATATTGGTAACCTCCTCAAGAATTTTAAGCATCCAATATTACACATAGTCAGTGAAAATAACACAAGAATCTCCACTTACAAACATGCTAAGAAGAAGTGAGATCAAAGATGTAGACAATGAAAATATTGAGTGTTTAAAGAGAGAATGGAACTCAATAAGGATTTCAAAACAAGGTAGGAGAATTTTAGAGATCTTTAAGGTGTGTGTATATATATATATATATATATATATATATATATATATATATATATATATATATATGTCAAGTTCAAGACCTAAAACTTTCACATAGTTTGTACAAGTGCCAAACATTCATATATAGTCAGACCTATAAGGAGGAAAAGATTACTTTCAAGTGGGGAGTAATGAGTCATAGAACACATTGTGGTAAAGTGATGCTCATGAAACTTGCCTCAAAGGAAAATATTTAGTATGTATTAAACTTAAATTATGACCTATATTCATGTGGATATCCACCTACAATAGGGTTTGAAGGGTTTTAAAGTATGCCAGTACTATATCAAACCATGACTGTGAGGGACAGTTGGTATACCTTTAAGTTTAATAATATTTTATACCTAAGGTTGAGAGTAAATAAAGATGGTAAATAATGATAGGTCATCAGGTCAGAATTTTATAATGTTGTCTTAGTTTGTACACATAGTCAACTATCACCTATAACATTGCCAAGGCAAGCCTATCTCTAAGATTGTGAACAAGATGGGTGAAGAGTAGTCTAATGAAATAGTCCCATGATCAAATGAAAGTTTAATATGATAATTAAATGATAAATAGGTTAGGTTATTAATAATAATATCATAAATGGGTTTCAATTTAAATTTAACCTTGAAATGGTCACCTAAATCCATACTAAGGTCAATTGGATTGACATATCCATATACCATAGATAGATGCAATTCAACATATATTTCATTCAAGGAGGAAAATTATGATGTCACCTATGTATTAAAAAGGTAAATTGATAGCTTCATGCCTTCACCAAGTTTAATACCTATACTAAAAGTTTGTAAATCCATGAAGGTAAAGGTACATAGGTATGTGTATGGAATAGAGCTAGTAAGAGCTTAAAAGTGCCCTTGAATAACAAATATAATAAATGAAGAGATGAGAGGATATTATATATTAATTAATATGTACAAATGTGATAAGTAATGATTTATTGGATATTAAACCACCTCCATTTACCCAATCATCACCTATAATAGTGTTGGAAGAGGAAGTTACATTAAGGTCTATGAAGAGAGATGGTGTAGTGGTAGGATGCATATGTTCAAGAAGTGACTAGTGAAGGGTAAGAATCATTGAAAAAGTATTATACAGCCTAATGAAACATTATAAATATTCTTATACACAAATATAAAAGTGATATGAAGCTCAGTCATAGACCTTTTGAGATGCATATGAAGCCTAAGCTAATCTTGAAAGATTTGATTATTGTGGTCTCTATAGCCATGATCCAAATCTAAAAATTGGTAAAAATGAAATTCATATTTGTTTTAATATTTATATTATATCCTATGTTTCACATGATTAGTGGAAGCATCCATTATTTTTTCACAGTATTATGCATGTCTGTTGATAGTTAACAATGGAGCTAGATAGACTTTTGGAGTTCTAATGGATCAGACAGGGCGTTTGAACTCCATGAAATGTTTTTTTAGGAAATAAAAAATGATTTTTATTATTAAAAAACTTGGTGATATTTATCACTTTCTTAATTTCATGCAATTGTGCCCTTGAGGAATAGCTTAGGCAAACAAACTTTAAACCCTTAAGAACCCTCCCACCATGTTCAATTGATCCATGGGATTTATTTAAAACTTATGAGATTTATAATTATGTTGAGACTCTTTTTATATCATAAATGAGGTGTTTATTGGATAAAATACAATAAACGTGTCTTTTTGGGCTCTTAAACCTTCTTTTCTACTTACATAGTCTAAGACATCCATTGAAGCACCACTTCACCACATACACATATTGAGTGATCTTTTGCATGGGAGCTCAAGATATTCAAGATATTTCAATGGTTAAATATAAGTAATAAATATGGTAATATATTTTTCATCAGGTGTCTATATTTTATCAACTATTGTTAAGAATTTTTAGACCCCTAAAACCCTTGTAAAACCCTAAAACATAGCTGATGGAATACATATGCCTTGATATGAATTCTGATGAGGTGTTTGAGATATTAAATGATTGTTATGGTATTATTAACTACCCTAAGAATATCCATATCCTATTGGTTGGCACATACAAGAGCCATGCTATGTAGACTATCTCAAAAGTCTATTTTGAGCCTATAGGCAAGAAAATGAAAGATGTTTGATTATATAATCAGTTTTAGAATGGATATGGGATTATAAAATGCCTAAATAGACTTAAAAAAACCATATATTGGGATATTTTTGATCTTTTCCACATACAAATAGGTCAGGTTGTTAAAATAGAGAGTTATGTGCATATAGATAGAAGATGAATAGATTATTTAAGATAAAACCACAACTCCAAAAGACTTAATAGAGATTATTTAGTTTATACATAGTATATATGATCCATAAAACTCCTCATTAGTTTAATAATATTAAAAACCCCTCATACACCTATGTTTTTCTATTGATATCATTAGATACTGCCATTAAGAAGGGGCAGTAAGAGGAAATGTAAAGTCATGAATTCACTTAAAATATTCATGATAATAATCATAAATATATTAAATAGGTTTATTCATAATTTTATCCATAGGAAAAGCATTATAAGTGATCATCTTGGCTTTAAAACACCAAACATGCTTAGAAAGCCTGTTTTCATCTCCCAAATGTGACTTTAAATGCTCACCATGGTAATTATATTTTTCATGGGATGATAATAAATTTTGGAGAGGTAGAGCTAATAATATACTAATGTTTTGTGTAATTTTTTTATACATTCAATGTCCAACATCTATGAATCATCATTAAGAGCCATGAACAATCTAAACTCCTTGTAAAAACCTATTATAGACCCAATGGAGAAGAATTGAAGCAAAAGACATCCAAGATGATTTAAGTCACTTTAATACCACATATATAATATATTACACTCTAATATATTTATTCCCATGGCATTTGGTTGTACGGATGGTGTACAAACTTGGCAAAAAATAAGGTTTTGAGAGGAAAAAGTGTAGAAAGAGAGGTAGAAGGTAGTTTAAGGAAGTGAAAATCATTGGAGAGTGACTATTGAAACTTTTTATACCTCTTAAAATCATAATATGATTAAAAAAATTATTATAATTTCTCCTATGAGTTTATAAGAATCAACCAATCCATATGAGTGAAGGACAAGGTGACATAGTAACCTAGTTTGACAGATTTTTAGGTGTTTCTTTCCAAAGAGGACATATTTCATGATATGGGAGGTCATTTAAGGCCTAAAAATAACTATATTTTCATTTTTTCAAATTTTATTGCATGTTATTATGGCCATCAAGTATAAATAGTTAGGCTACTATGCCTAATTAGCCTAATATACCTACTTGGTCAATCAATTAAAGATAAATATGGCATATATGAATTTTGAGAGGGTTAAATTAAGTGATAATCAACACATAACTAATCCTCAAACCACATAACTACCCATTGAGTGTTAATAACATGGATAACTAGTCTTTAAGTGGTAATTCCATGCACAACTAGTTTACAACTACCAATTACATGCATAACTCATCTTGAGTGTCAATACATGAGTTAATTCATCCTTGTGTGGAAAGGTACAAGAGTGATATAAAAAATTTAAGGTGTATCATTATTCAAGATGAGTTTTAAATAGTTAATTACATCTTCAAGTACCTCTTTTCTATACACAAGTTCATGCAGGAGCATCAATTAGGAAGAGACTTCTTGTGGACTATTTGTAGTTGCTTGTAAACTAAAGTGACACTTGAGCTAATGAGAATAGGATGCTCTTGTCTTATCCTCTACACTGTGTTTATTTTTATAGCCTGTTTTTATATATATTCAAGACCTTATGGCTTATTTTTTATCCCTCAGGTTGGTATAAAGAAACTATGATGAAATTGTAAATTTCACCTGAAGTTAATAAGAAAATTGTGTTGTAGACTTATTCATGGTGGTTAGTGTGTTTATTGATTGTTGATTTGTATATAAGTGTGATATTTATATCCTTTTTTAGGTCATTTTATTCACCTAATATTATATTGTCTTCCTCTATATGTCACATGAAGTGTTAAAGTATATAAATTATGTTTCATAGTGTTAGTGTGCAGTGTCTTTATAGACTTTCATTCCTATACCTTCAAGTTGCAGATCTTCTATCTAACCTTCATCTAAAAATCTCAAGTTTAGGATTTTATTAAGAAAGTGTTTTTGATAATCTATTCCATTTTGATTCACAAGTGTGCTAAATTATAAGGTTTGTATAGGATCATTCAATAATAGGTGCATCATCATCATTAGTATAAGCTTCGCTTTCAGTTATCTTTCTAACTCTTTTCACTTCCCAAAGCAAAGTAAGTTTTAGTAATTGATTCAAATTTGATACATTATATGATCTAGCCTCATAATATATAGGTTAGGTATATTTATAGGTATCCCACAAACTTATACCATTCCAATGTTAGTCTAACTTTAAAGGAGATTTGAGCAATTTACTTCAGCAAGGTGCAACTTGGGTTGCTAACACCTACATAATTAGCTGATCAAGAAATTATTACATTTTGACAAGACATATCTATACCTATTTACCATACTTATTTTATATGTTATTATAAGAGGTTTTATATATCCCATGTTTCTAATTTTTAGGATCATGTAGTCCATTGAACACTATATAATGTGACCATTATTAGAAGTCCTTCTAGCACACCATCTCCTAAGATTAATTTCTCCCACACTAATCTCACCAAGGAACTATTTATAGATATATTCCTTCATAAAGAGACACATGGAGAAGGTGAACCTACATAATAGACATGGGTACCTAAATATATGCATACATATTCATAGGATATTTCTATAGATACTTCAAAATTAGCAATAGAAACCAAACAAACATTTCCATTAACACATAAACATTACAATCGAGTTTTCTTATTTCCATTCAAATTTCATTTCATATGGTGATTTATTTATTACCACTATAATATAATCATTTCATTACATATAAATATTTGTTATATAATTCACCATATCCAAACATACATTATAAAAATAAATGCAAGCAACATATACACAATGAATAAATGATTAAAGTAAATTTTTATGTGATTAAAGGATAGAAAATAAAAACATAAAAAAACCATGATACAATTCCTAATTATAATGCATACCATAATTATATGTCAAAATAAAATAATCATTTTCCTATTACTTCTACTTCAAAGTAACAATAGAGCATGACAAAATATATAGTGACAAATATTCTACCTATACAGGCTTCTTGGTAGTTCCACCATTTCATTACACTAGATTCTTAGTGGGGATATACCTATGAAAATCCATTATATGAGATCATAATATAGTTATTTATTTACAAACATTAAAAAAAAAAATTTAAAAAAAAAAACTTCAAAAAATAAAAGGTATTTTTATCATTTACATGTTATATTAGTTCCTTGGCATTTATGTTGTTAGTTCCATATTGGTTTATGGCATATCAATATTTTTTTATATAAAGATGTTTCATGCATCTTATGAGTGTGATTCAGGCATACACATATATAATATATATTTACATTTGTATGTTGGGATTTACCTCTATTCACATCATTGAGATGTTGAAGACATCCACCTCTATGATCACAATACATCCAAGTTATATCATTCTATGGTAAATTTACATTATCAATTTTGAGCTAATATGTGTTAACACATTCCTTTACCCTTGATTATATCTTTCATAGTATACTCGATATGATATGTACTTGACATTTTTTTCTAACACATTTGATCCATGAGCTACTATGATATGTTTATTGTGGTTATTTGTGATCTCCTTTATGAACTTCCTTGAGTATCTTTCCTTGTTATTATCTTATTTTTTAAGCATTCAAATATGATCCACTATTTTTTGCCCATGTCCCTTTAATTATTATTTAGAATTTGAATATGTCATTCTTATTTATATGTATAATTGACTAAGTCATGTACGTCTGATTGTGTAGCATTTGAACATGCCTTTGTTTGTGGTCAACTTGGACCATTATCTTTTGACCTGATTTTGAGGGTTCTTGCATGTGTGATTAATTTATTTAGTAATCTTGCAATATATATATATATATATATATATATATATATATATGATCTTCATTATACATCTTAGGCCTTGATGTGTTCACATTCTATGTGGTTCAATGATACATTTACCTAGACATGATCTCATATATGCTACATGGTTTATTCATAGTTATATGGTTGTTTTATTATTTTTTTAAGAGGTAACTACCAATTTTTATTCTTCCCTTACCACAAATTAGGGACATATCACTAGGGTCATGTCATAAAGGCATGTATTCCAGACACATTATATTTTTAGATTCATTGAGGGGTATATCAAAAAGACATGGCTTCAACACATTCATAGTTTCAAATATAGAGTGGGGGAATTCTTTGGAAACATATTCTTCACACTTTTTTAGTGTTCAACATACCTAGATTATAGTAGGGACATGTTTTAGAAACATGTTCTCCACATTGGAACTTATATTAGTCTTCATATTTATCCATATATAGTGAGTTAATGACTTGGAATCATGTTCTCCATACATACACAAATTTTTGAATTGGATAAAACATAGTTATATGATTTAGATACACATTTGTGGCATAATTATATACATTGGTACCATTTTTATACACAATTTCATCATGAGAGATATATAAGGTACATATGTTGTATAATGTGCACCTAATATTGTAAAATCCAAAAAAAAATTGTATTCTAAATATTTTTAGGGATAATCACAACCCACCAAGTCAAACTATTAAAAACTATATTGTGCCAATCAATTGTAGTAGTTGGTTCACTTTTTGGTATTGTTGAGATGATTAAATGACTAAATAGTTCCAAGATTTTAGGTTTGACTTGATTGTATCATCTAGCCCTACCATTTGGATAGTGTGAGTCAACTTGGTTGACTCACACTCACCAAGTTATAAATATTATTAGGTTTCATGGTTAATTAGAACTCAACTACCAAGTGGAAATTCATATTTTCTCCAAGGTTGGAAGCATGGTCTCTCTCTCTCTCTCTATATATATATATATATATATATACATATATATATATATATATACATATATATATATATATATACATATATATATACATACATACATATATATATGTACACACACACACACACACACACACACACACACACACACACACACACACACACACACACACACAGATATATATGTCAATTTATATATTTATATTTGTCCTAATATTAGTTTTGATGATTCATAATGTTACATATTTCAAATCAAGTTATCAATACAAAAAACAATTACATTAATACATCGGTGTAGTTCGAAACATTGATCTTTAAAATTTCAAATCATTTAAATAAATTAAATTTTAGATTATATGCATTGGTTATATATTGTAACATGCTCTTGGTTTCAAGTTGGTCACCAAAAAAACACTCAAGTTAGACACAAGAAAAGGTAAGGTCTATTATATAAACCCACGTACACATTTATTTCATTTAAACTAGTAATTTCATTATTGTATTCAAGGGGTAAATGTAGATACTATTTATAAAATATATAACACCTCAATATTATACAATTGGAAAACATAGACCTTGGATTTTTCTCTTAGTTTTATACCTTTCCTACTTCTACAAGCCTAGCATTTACTCTCTTGTGCCCCTTGGCCTATCTCTTAGTCTGACTAGTCTCATGTTGATGACCTAGGCCCTATATATTCCCCATAATGCTTAAAACCTACTATCTTATGCCTCTAAAATTTTAGCATTTACCTATTTTCCTACCCCATAGACACTTGTGTCCCTAATAAGCACTTACATCAAATAAGGTGTCTTAATTTGATGCAAGTGTTTAGTTCCCTAAAGTGATCTAATTTGAAAATGAAATGTATCATAATGCTCAATCTATGTGCTTTAATGTTATTTATTCTCCAAATGGATTGTTATAAATATAAGATCAACCCTCACTCAACTTAGCATAGACCAAGGTAACTTATTAAAATAATTCAATCCAGTACTCAATAAATAAAAACTTTCCTATTTTATCTTATTATAATATCAGTCATAGGAGCATCACATACTTAGGTTTGAAGTAATGAATGATCAGTCGAAGAGCCTAATTTTTAGAATTACAAGATAGATCACTATTTTAATTTCTTTCCACATATCATGATTCACACACAAGATAATATGTACAGAAAAACTACATAATTTTGAATCCCTCTTCATAGTATTGGCTATATAGGTTGTGTTCATTTATAGAGGGCTATTTGGGTAAGCTTGATGCCATGTGACAACTAACCCAATTTTTCCATAGTCACTATGAGGATGAGGAGCTAAGGTTGTCCTATTTGACAAGGAGTGATAATCCATAACCCAAATTTGAATGCACCAGAATGAAGAAAAAAATCCTAAAAGCATATAGGTGGTCACATACTATTTTAGAAGGTATTCTATAAAATAAACTTGCATTTAACCTAGACACTAGCTTGGACATAATAGTCCTAGGATGATGTAAGTCTTTAAGGCTATACAGAAACTTAATCAATAATTGGGTGACTCTTCCAAAATACTCTTACATTCTAGTTCTTACCTGTTCCAGATCCATATTTAAATTAGCATAAGAACTAGCTAAATACCTTATTTATTTCTTACTATCATATATAGCATATCTTTACTTTTAATTTTATCATATATCAGTATAATAAATTTACTATATGTTCTATTTTAATTTCATAAATAATTATTTGGATATAGATCTATTTATCACCCTTGTGTTTATTAATTTATATATTCTTAGCCCTATATACCCCAATATATATTTTTAGGGCATTTTATGTAGCACAATCATACTTATAACTTGGTGAGTGTGAGTGAACCTAGTCAACTCATACTATCAAAATGGTGAGGTTAGATGATACAATCAAGTCCAACCTAAAAGCTTGTCAAGATTGAGTGATTTAATCATCTAAACCATACCAAACTTGAACCAACTAATGCATTATATTAGCTTAGTATAGTTCATGAAATTCTAACCCGGTGGGTGGTGACAATCTCTGAATGTGTTTAGAATCTAAAATTGATTTGTACTTTAAAATATTAGGTACACATTACATAACATATACACCTTAGATATGTATCATGCTTAAATTATGTAGGAAAATGGTACCAATCTATATAATTCTACCATAAATATGTATCTGAATCATATAATTGTTCATTTTGTCTAATTTATGAATTGTGTAAATGTGGAGAATATGATTCCAAATCATGGCCCCATTATACATGGAGAAATATGAAATGTGATATAGGTGTCAATATGAATAACATGTTTCCAAAAAAATCTCCCACTGTATATTTGAAATTGTGAATGTGTGAAAGCCATGCCTCTATGAAATGCCGCCATTAATTTCCCCCTTGAGGTGAGGGAATAATATAAATTATTAGTTACCTCACCTCAAAAGGATAAAATAACCATATGAGTGTGAGTGAAACATGTATCATATAGGATAACTATTTGAGGTAAATGTATCATTGAAGTGAATATAATGTGATCACATGAAGGCTTAAGATGCATGATGAAGATCATGGCAACATCTAGATAATAAAACTACAATCTCAATAAGTAAATCAAGAACACACACAAGAGGAATAAAAATCATGTCAAAATATAACTATCTAAGAAGAGCACAAACAAAGGGCATGTTCAAATGCCACACAATCAAATAGATGCAACTTAGTAAAATATCCATAAAATAAAGAATGACATATTCAAATTTCAAAGAATCAACAAAGGCATGGGGGTTACAAACAATGGATCATATTCAAATGCTCAACAAATATTCTTATAGGAAGGCAAGACACTCAAGAAAGTTCATAAAGGAAATCATAGGCAAGCAACATAAACATATCATAGTATCACATGGATCAAATGTGTTATCAAAAAAATGTTGAGTACATAGTATATCAAGTACATTGTGAAAGATATAAACATGGATAAAGTCATGTGCAAGAACATATTAGCTTTAACATGATAATGTAAAGTTACCATAGAATGATATAACATGGATGTATTGTGATCATAAAGGTATATGCCCCTAACATTATATTGATGTGAGTAGAGTGAGATCCCAACATCCAAAAGTGTATAGATCATGTATCTATGTACGCCTGAATCAAACTCACAAGATGAATGAAACATGTGTATATAGAAAAAACTAATATGCCATCTACCAACATTTCCATAATAAAATATATTACAAAGAGCTAATGGAAAATTTAAATGCTGAAAATATTTTTGGCATTTTTAATTTTTAAGTGTGGACAACATGTTTGCAAATCATGTCCCCACTATATATCTAAAACTATGAGTGTGTCTAATCCATGTCTCTATGACATGCCCCCAGCTAAATCTAAAACTCTGATGTGTGTGCAATCCATTCCTCTATGACAATAGCCCATTGATATTCCCCCTTTAATGTGAGGCAAGAATATAAAGTGGTATTGACCTCACCTCAAAAGGATAAGATAACCATATAATTGTGAATAAACTATGTAGCATATAGGAGAACATGTCTAGGTAAATATACCATTGAAGCACATATAATATGATCATATCAAGGCCTAAGATACATGATGATGTTAATGTCAACAACTATATAATAACATCACAAGATTAACAATCAAATCAAACACACATATATACATAATAACCCTCAAAATTAAGTCAAAAGGCAATGGTTCAAGGAAACCAAAAATAAGGGGCATGCTCAGATGGCACACAATCAAATGGACATGACTTAGTCAAATATCCATAAAATAAATAATAACATATTCAAATGTCCATACAACAAGAAATTACCTATTCAAATTTCAAATAGGAAACAAAGGCATGGGGATTTCAAAAAATTGAGCATATTAAAAAGCTCAACAAATAAGACAATAACAAGGCAAGACACTCATGTAAATTCATAAAGGAAATCATAGGCAACTAGTATAAACATATCATAGTATCCCATGATAAGATTAGCTAGAAAAAATGTCAAGTACATAACATTACAAGTACAATGTGAAAGATATAGTAATGGATAATCATGTTTAAGTAAATATTAACTAAACATGATAATGTAAAGTTACAATAGAATGATATAACATGGATGTATTTTGATCATAGAGATAGATGCCCCCAATGTCCTAGTGAAGTGAGTAGATGGAAAATCCAACATCCATAAGTGCATAAATCATGTATATATTTATGCTTATATCACACTCAAAAAGAAGCATGAAACATGTGTATGTATAAATAATATATATTTTATCCATCAACAATAAAGTAACACCTAAATGCCAAGGAGCCAATACAATATGTATATGCCAAAAATATTTTTGGATTTTTGAATGTTTTGGATTTTTTAATATTTTTCCAATATCAGAATCATTTTAATCAAGGAATTAATCATTGTCAAAAGGTGTAGGTCCACTTGAAAATAGTTTTAATCTTTATTTATATTAATTTACTAACGCCTTTTCAATATTTTTATCTAATGGTTTACCTAAATCCAATGGTGTATGAAACTAACCATACCCATCATGTTATATACAAATCTCTATATCTATATCAAGAAAAGTAATATATATATATATATATATATATACATATATATATATATATATACATATATATATATATATACATATATATATATATACATATATATATATATACATACATATATATATATATATATGTATATATATATATATATGTATATATATATATATATATATATATATATATATATATATATATATATATATATATATATATATATATATATATATATCTTGGAATTCCACTCAAATATCCAATTTTTTCCAAAGTTTAATTTAAAATATGGTTCATAGTTTAATATCCATATGGCGAAAGTTTCCACATGTGTGCCATAGGTGATAGTTAATCAAACGTATCCTAAAGTTTTTAGCATCAATGGAGAGTATATTATTTCATTTGTAGTATGTCATAATAGTATTATAAATGTGGTTCCATAATTTATATCTCATTTATTATTACCAGAATATAGATGATGGCAATATACCTCATTAAAATTATTTACAATAGTTAACTCTTCATGCTTTGGTCACTTGGAGTGATAGTTATCTTATGAAATATAAGAAGGATTTTACCTTTTTTGCATTTCAAACATAATGTGTATACATCCTTCATTCTTATATTTATAAATTAATCTATTTAATGCATCAAATTTATTAGTATTATGTCTAATGATTCAATGATAATTATAATATGGTACTCACTTTTAATTAGAAATATATGGTCTAATCTATGTCCAGTAGAAGGTAAAGAAATCTTTCTATGTTCAAGTAACATATGTTTAGAATTAGTATTTACATTAGTTAAATTAATATTTACTCTTAATTATTTAATGTATGGTTAATACAATTATTATTGGTTAGTAGGTTATAATAATATATTGTTGTAAATAATATATTACATATTTTTGGTTAATAGGCTAATGGGTGAGATTTTGTCTGAGTTAGAGTATCCCAATGTATATGAAATGTCTTCCTATTAAGTATGTAATATGTACTTTAAATTATATAATATAAAATATATATTATGTGTTTAAATATTTTCATGTGTAGTCTTTGTGTTTATCTCCATTAAATCTTTGCATGAGTTAAATATTTGTGTAAAGCTACTATAACAACAATAAGTGGTATCAAAGTAGTTATGAAATATTGAGTATTGGTAGTGGTAGTCAATCTTATATGTGTTTCCCCTATATATGAGACAAATTTTATGCAAGATAATTATATTTTAGGCAACTGAGTTTAATGTTTTTAATTTAAGTTTATGCAATCATCTAGATTCTTTGTATTTAGCTTTTTGTGTGGGGAAGGAGTATCATGTAGATCTAATAATTTCAAATTATGTCTACATTATTCACCATGAAATTTTTATTTTTTATTATTCGTTCATCAATTGAATGTTCTATTTAATAATTGCACCTATATATTATCATACAATAACAAACCCATGTTGAACTTTCCAAGTGGTATACCAAGTCAAAATTCTTGTATCTATTATAGGTATTTATTAACAAATGCCACACTCTGAAAGGGAAGAAATATTATACTTTTAGTGTCAAATCAAATCATATTCTATGTACCATGCATTTCAAAATTAAATGAATATTTTGTTTGTATAGTTATCAAGTTCATAGATATAATACTATATACTATATTCCATCTACAATACTTATGAACTTAATCTCAATGATGCCTTCATGATTGCAATCCTCCTAACAACCTACAAAAGTGCAGATATGTATAAATTAAACCAAAATTATACCACATGTGGATATTTTTTAGGCTATCCCAAAGGTGCATAAAATGGAAAGTCTGTCACCATTAAAGACAAACACAAATATTCAAAAGCTCATCTATTTCTACATGTGTTCAAAGCTTTGGTTATGTCTACCCATTTTTCAAGTAGTTAAGTTTTTTTAAGGTTTAGTCAAAACATAATTTATTAATATTATGTCTTGATTAGATTCGTCTATTTGTAGGTATAGTCATTTGTTTCATTAGAATGTCTTTTAAGTTTTATATTTATGATTATAAAAATTTTACTCATTAGTTTTGTGTTTGGTCCTACTTATTTTTTTGGTCTAGTTATTTTTGTATTTTTTTAATAAATAACCAAAAGTATCAATTAGATTGTCAAATCCAATTTTTTATTGTATTTTTGTCATTAGTTTTTTGGTCATAAAAATAATAATGAGTCATTGTCAAAATTTGTCATTTTATGTCAATTATATCTTGTCAAAGTTAATAACAATGTCATGAATGTCAAATTCAATCATTGTAATGAATGCATTTTAGGTGGAAATTTACATCCATGTTATTTCACATTATGAGGGGGGTGGGGAGTTATAATAAACCCAATGTGGAAACTTTTGAACCTCAAAAATAAAACGGCTAAGTAAGTATCTTCTCATGAAGGAGGATGGAGGCAACATATGAGGGAGCTTTTCAAAGCCTCTCGTCAGTCACCAAAGATGAGGCTAATATGATTTGGTAGAATTTATTTTTTGTGGTGTGGATTTTAGTTTTTTAGTATGGTGTGAAAAATAAAAATGTATGCATTAAATTATTATTTACTTGTGATTATTCCCTATTTAACCCATATTTTGGAAGCATTGTATATTGTTGCTCAAAATGTATTATAAAACTCATGGATTTCATTGAAGCCCATGAAGAATGATTATAATCACAAGTCATTGTGGCACACCATGGCCAAGGTTAGCTCCATTGGTGACACATTGTAGTGTAAGAATGATATATTTTTTACCATGTTCAAACTAAGGGGGAATATTGGGAATTAATATTTACATTGGATAAATTACTATTTTTTATTTTCTATTTACTATATGGTTAATATAATAATAATTATTATTTATTAGGTTAAACAAATATATTTTTGTAAATAATATATTATGTATTTGGGTTAAGAGGTTATTAGGTGGGATTTTTTAGGGATTAGTGTATCCCTGTGTATAGGAAATGTCTTCCTATAATGTATGTAATATGGAAGTTTATATATGGAATATAAAATACATATTGTGTGTTAAAATATTTTCCTATGTACTTTCTATTTTTGTCTCCATTAAATATTTGAATGAGTTAAATATTTTCAAGAAACTCTTATAATATATTTAACATTGATAATTAGGTATTTGTAGTATCATGTTGTGATGTGATCTATAAATCTTATTGTGAAACCTACTCCACATTGTTTAGATGATGTACTTGCATTTGACCTTTCTATATTTGACTCAATGTTTATAACCAAGAAAGATGTATGGAGTAACAAGTATTAACATGATTATCTTCTATTTTTTCTTTTCCCTTATATGGATTCAGGTTTATATTTTATGTAAGTGGATTTATTTTATATGTACCATAAATTGTAGGTTCAAATACATTATGTGAAAGGTGATCAAGTCAATTAGATTCTAGTTTTTGCATTTTCTCATCTATCATATCATAATAAATACAATAATCACTTTCATAGTAATATGAAACCTAGCCATCTTTCTACTCAGTATTGACCAATATATGAAGCTCAAATTTTGGATACTATTATAGTTTTATTGGATCTTTTGGTAATGGTTCTTATTCATTATATGAATTTATGTGTACCTTAGTATTTATTCCCTTATTTGCATCTAGAGATGATGTATCCATTGTACTTTAGTTTCCTATTTAATACATGTGTATATTCTCGAGAGTAATGTATTATTTAGGTGGTACCACTATGGGAAGGCCTTAAATTTTGTAATGTATCATTTTGAAAAATTTGAAAGGTGCATCATCATCAAGCATGATTAATAATGTCCCATCTTGTATGAATTTTACACATTGGTGCATTAGTGTATCCAAGGTCTACCCATGGATAAATTATAGTCTAAAGATTTAGACATTACCTAAAAAGTAGGATAATCTATTTTTTATCCAAAACTTACATCCAATGTGATTTGACCAACTAGAGGACTATGTGACTTATGGAACCTTTTTATATGAATAATTATTTTTTGAAGAAGATTGGTACTAATAACCATGGTGGTTAGTAAGTTTATGCTACAAATATTTAGGCCTGATCCATTATCAATGAGCACCCTTTTGATTCCATTATTTTTCATGGTCACTTGTATGAATAAATGAAAATCTTGATTAATGATATCTTTAGATGTTAAATATATTAGATAAAAGGTAATGATATTTTAATTTTTTTTAAATCTTTCATGATGTCTAAAAAATAAATGGGCTCAATATTACTTGGAACTTGGGTTTCACATAATGCCTCATATAGGATATCTTTATGAATAGTGTATTGATTTAAGAGTTGAAGGATTGAAATTTTAGGATGTGTATTGCTCAATTAGTTGATAAAGGTTATATTCCTTAGGTTTGATCATAAGCTTAATCTTAAGAGGCACATGTTGTACATTAATAGGTGGGAGACTACGTTGAATAACCTTACCTCTTTTAGTAGCAATAGAATGGATTTCAAGACCCAAAATAAGTCATGGGTAATTGATGGGTGCAAGATGGTAGATTTCATTTAAATAAGGATTAGGTAAAATAAATGGTTGAGATCATGCAAGCTAGATTCTAGATAATGGATCTATAATATTATAAAAGGAATTAAAAAGATATATCAAGTGTTTTCTCCATTTTATAACCATCTTATGAAACAAATTCAAATAACGTATACATAATCAATAAATAACTAAAAGTATATTTTCATGTGAAGAAAGGATACCAAATATAAACCTAAAAAAGACCATGATACAATTCCTAATTATCCTATACACCATATTCATATATCAAGAGCACCTAAACATGTTTTTATTATTGCTACTTCAAAAAAACTATAAAGTATGGTAGTTTATATAGTGATAAATATTTCACTAATACATGATTTTTGAAAGTATCACCAATTTATTTCACTAGGCTTGCTATGGTGAGATACATATCAAAATACGTTGGATGAGATCATAGGATAGTTATTTTTTTGCACATAAAAAAATTAAGAATTCAAAAATATAAAACCATTTTAATCACTTTAATGTTATGTTAGATCCTTGATATATATGTTGTTATTTGCATATTGATAGATGGCATATCAGTATTTTTTATATACATGTGTTTCACAAATCTTTTGGGTGTGATTCAAGTGTATAAAAATATATGATATATGAACTTTTGTATGTTAGTATTTCCCTCTACTTATGTCACCAAGATGTTAGGGGCATATACATCTTTGATAATGATACATATTTGAGATAATATTTACTTGCACATGCCTTTATCCATGCTTATATGTTTAACATTGCACTTGATATACTATGTACATTAAAATAATTTATAACACATTCGATCCATGGGTTACAATAATATTTTTATGTTTGGTTATTATTGTCACTAAATTTTTCACCCTTGTAGATGTATTTAAATCCTAATCCAATTGATTTAAACAATGGGGTTAACCTTAGACCTATGGGTTGGTTATAGTGTGGGTAAACCTCTAGTTAAAAGGTATAGATCCCTAGATTTGCCTTGATTGCTCTCTTACTAACTAGTTGTTGTATGAAAAGGGATAATATACTATCTAAATGCAATAAAACTAGAAAAAATAGGTGATACACTAAAATATTTTATCTAATAATATACTATGATTTCACTTAAAATATGTATAACTACAATACAGTCTATGATTCAAGAGAGAGATTCTCACATAAGTATTTAAACCTAGAGACTATGTAAATATAACATACAAGGTGAGAGATTCAAAGGACTAATAAGACATTACTAAAAATATAATACTTATCTAAAAAAACACACTTCAATGTAATCTAAGTGACCTTCATGAAGATAATTTATCCATACCTAGGTGCACACAAGTAGGATAAGGTACAAGGACAAGAAATTTTCTCACCAGAATCTATCAATAACTCATTCAAACCACTAAAATATGAACTTGGAAAGATTTAACTAGATTATATTTATTTTCTCAAGGCAAATATGAGTAATTAAAATATAAATTATCCACCTACCTTTCTTGTGGATAGATTACAATGCCAAAACTAGGCATATTTATAACACCAATGTGTGTGTGTGAGAGAGAGAGAGAGAGAAATGCCATGCCAAGAATGTAATATTTGGGGGTTAATAGAATAGATAAATATGATTAGATTAAACATATTTAGGAGGAATAATATTAATTATTTAAAAAAATTCATTTGATCTTCAAGTCTTTTATAAACTACCTTCAAATTAGGAGTCAGTCCTTGAGGAATTCATAAGCCATCTTCAAAATTGATATGATTTATTATAGAAAGATTATTCAATTATCTTGAGAATGCATGGATTTACATGTGAAATTATGTATTGACACCTCACCAAGGTGTATGAATCATTATCTACTCTTGAAATAGTCCTTCTTGAAAGGGGGAGTTAGCTTAACTCATGAGGTACATTCTATGATCTTGGGTAGTAAATAGATCATCTGACTCTTATTGTAGAGATTTTAAATAAATAATATAAGCCTAAAATATAAATTAACCACATATTATGTTATTTTAAGGACCTAATTAGACCTTGAAATGCTTTTCATGCCTCTCAAATATTCACTTCACCATTGACTATCTAGCACTAATTAGCAGTTATGCCTAGTTGCACATATTAGTTCATTTAAATGGCCACAAGAACTAAAAATAAACCTATAAAAATGATTAATATAATTATATAATATATAATTAAAACATCATCCTATGAACAAGGCCTTCTAGTCATCACAAAACTATTATTCTTTCCAATCTAGATGACTAGGTCTCTCAATCCTAGTACATCTCAAACTACCTTCTTTGTGTAGATCTGTAGGAATAGTTTCATGAGTGGATAAAAGTATTTTGTTCCATAAGGAGTTATAAAACATTCCATATTACTTCTTAAACTAGCTTTTAAGCATTCATTCATGTATTTACCCTTCAAAATCATCAAAACTAATAAAGAGAGGGCATTTAGTATGTTCATAAATGTGACATCAGCATCAAATTTCATGGTGAGGATCACTAGAGAGATATTCATAGTTTTAAAATGTTTATAGAGATAAAAAATTACATTTTGAGTCATTAGGAGACAAATCTCTTACATCTCATTCACCGAAGGGTTTTAGTAGAGTTTAAGACCTATTTGGGTTCCTAACAATCATAAAGCACCGACCATCAATTGGTCTCATTCCACTTGGAAAACCTTATTTAATAAATTACTAAACTATTAAAAATGGATCATCTTCCCATGAAAATTTTTATGTATGATGTGAAAGTATGAAGTTGTTCCTTGGGTAGAAGACGTAGTGTTCTTAAACTCGAGAAAGGTTTAATTTGAATTTTAGGCCTTAAAACTCAATGTTACTATTCTAAAATTGAAAAAAATAACAAAAATAATACTCCTCATAGTTATTATTATTTTTAAATTGTTATCACTCTATTATGTTCATTTTGTGCATTTGTTAGGAAACTTGAGGTTATAGGTCTATCACCTGCTTTTTAGCACTTAAAGGAATTTGGATTGAAAAATGAGGTTTTATGCATCCTAATAGTGTATTGAGACATTTTATATGTTTATGAATTATTTAAAGGGATATAAATGTAATTTTACATTCCTATTGTATGTTATAGGTTCAAATAGACCCCTGGTCTCATTATTATCCCTTACCAATAGAGTGGGCAAGGTTTGAGATAAAATAGTGAGTATGCATATTGACTATATGGATTTGAGGTGACCATAGATGTCTTGGTACACTCATTTAAATATTATATATTAATTTTTAAAGTCTACTTATGCCTATATAGGCCTCAAAACTCCATCTCTCTCATGATTGACTAGGTATGCCTATGTGTGTCCTATGCTTCATTAGGTCCAGACTAAGTTTTGTCCTTTTCACCTTTGTTGTCATGTTTAAGGGTTATATAGATGCATTTATAACATTAAAAAATAATTCACAAAGTTAATTTCATCCCTTTATACCTCACATAAGACCTTTCATTCTTAAATGAAGTGCAAATTATCTTGAAGAGCAGACAGACTTGTATGTATAGATTGAATGTGTGTGGAAACATTGGACTCAGTTTTGATCATTATTCTAACTTGTTTAATTTGGTATCAAATTACCTTATGACATTTTTTTTCAACTGAGATATACCTTAGTGTCTTTCCATAATTTTATGTCTTACTCAAGCTTAAGACTATCCTACCTTGACTTGTAGTCTGTAGGTGTTTATTAGGCTATTTGATTGTATTCTATGTTCTATACCTTTCCTTCATATTAATGATATTATTTTGGATATTTTAGATTTTTTTAATACATATTGGTATCTAATCATATCTCAAACATACTCTGCTCTCTTTCCTTAGGCTTGAAAATGAAATGATCTTTCAAATAGGACTATAGGTGCATTATCACCATGACCATTGAGTAATGAGGAATCCTATCATCATGAGACTTTACTAAAACCTTATATGGGTTATGTGGGAGGTGTGTTCATGTTTTAGGACCATAGAGAGTTTTAAATGTTTACTAGTCACATTGAAGGCTCCATCAAATGAAACAAAACTTTAACATAAAGAAACATGGAGGTTTCTTCCATTTTCATACATTAGATGAGTTATAATGATGCCAATAGAAGATATCTCAAACCTTCTTCAAGAACCTAAAACATTTTTTCTACAACAATGAGTTCATACTTGTAATAATATTTCCCATAAATCAAGGTGGTGGGGTTTGGAGCCTTCTCCAAGTAGTTAACCTTCTTAACAGTTGTTCGTAAATGATAGGAGCCTAACCCAAATACCAATGATATGAATCTCAAGCCTATCGGGGTCCCCATACTTGGTGAAGATACTAGGATCCATCTCTTTATAGTCAGTACAGAACTAGCATTCATACATGACCCTTGCAAAGCTACCCAGGGACTTGATGAAGTGAAAATTAAGTATTTTTTCCTTTTTGAACATATGGAACCTATCTAATTTTTTAAGAGTAAATATTAAGGTGGAGAGTCAATTTTAATATGTTCACTCTTGAAGATGACCATACAACTAATCATAAATACTCATTTTAGCTCGATTTATCCTTCTTTGAGCATTGAACCTGTAGGGTCTAACTAACCTCTAACTTGATATAATATTATAAATGTTATAAAACAACTTTTCATGATTTAAAATTAAAAATTGGGTGTACCATACTTTATATTTATCTTGAAATTGACTTTATAACCCTTAAGAAGAAGTTTCAAGTGTAGAGAAAGCTAGAAAAACTAGATGACCTCATGGAGTTGACTTTTCATTTGACCAAGACCCTAAAAGAATTATATGGACTATATTTCACCCCCTATGACATATTATGAAATAAATAAACTTTTAAAATACACCCATTTTCCATAATATAAACCTTAACATCCCCAAAAACCTTAATTTATAATAATATACCTTAATTTCTTTAAGGTGACTAGAATGTGTTTAAACTCATGATTTAGAAATACAAGGTAATATATATGCTATGGAAACCTATAGAAACTTATATGATAAGGAGAAAATTAAACAACCTTGGCCTCATAGAGTTCAAAATGTTGTCACATTTTGATAACATTCTTGGTGACTTTTCGGACTAACCTTCTTGCTAGTCTATCAGACTAGTAGGCTTTCCTAAACCATTGGGAAATGGATTCCTAGTAGAGAAGATTTTAAATAAACTATATCAATATAAAGACAAAATAAATGAATCACATCACACAAGGACAATAACCACACTATTCTCAAATCATTTAGGTAATACCACACAATAAAGACTTAAAACAACAAACCAAACAAGAAATAAATAAGTAAATGTTCATAAGGACTTATTCAACACACACCACGCACCTACTTAGAAAAATTAATAACCTTAATATCATAATAAAATGGATTCAAATGGATCCCATTTATATGGATATCTAACTCCTCCCCATCCATTCTTGAAAATTGGAAGTAATTTTTTTGATTGAACATGATGATGATGTATGGCCCACTCCACAAACTGTCAAACTTGGTGTGTCTCCCAAGCTTTGCTATATCTTAATCCTACTTTAGTAAAATATCACCCTATTGGAAAAATCTTAGAGTTGATTTTTAAATAAAGGACCTCTTCATTATCACCTGATGATAATCCATGGCTTTGTGAGCATTGTTTATTATCTCTTGTAGCTTTATCAATTATGTCAGCCTCACCTCTATTGGAGTGGTTTCATGAAATTATAACTTATGTGCCATCTCTAAGGTGGATATCTCTTATAATATGGATATTATGGCTTCCATCCCATAAATAATAAGAAATTTATAGTTACTTTTTAACTATTTATGTGTGATCCTTAGCTCATAGGGTTGTCTTCAACTTAGTGTGCCAAGCTCTTTGGTTACTCTAAAAATTCCCCTTGATGATCCTAATTATGTTCTTATTACTAGAATCAAACAACACATTAACTTGAGGGTAATATTTGGATGATGTACTCAGATGTATACCATTACTACTTTCCCAATCAAATGTCTTAACACCCATGAAAGTAAGTGCATTATCTCAAATGATGGCAAGAGCTTCAAACCTTATAAAAATACCTTCATATAACTCCAAAATGGAACTCCCATTACCCTCATTCAATGTAACTACTTCAACCCATCTTATAAATTAGTTAGTTATTATAAGTATCCACTTGTGGCCATTAATTGATGGATGATTAATTATGCCAATTAATTCAAGACCCCATTGCATGAAGGATCGATCCATGTGAATGGGTCTCAATGGAAGAGCTAAAAGTTTTTGTTTGCCTAAAAAATCACATTGAGGACACCTTCCTAACAAAACATAACAATATTTAAGATGTTAGGATAATATTATCCTACCCTTGTGATCTTTTCATCTATCATCCTTGGAGAGAAATGACCTTCTAAGAAACACACCAAACTTACCACTATCAATGAACCTAAACAATACACCATTTATATATTTTCTAAAAATCACACCATCTACAAGACAATAAGTAATAGTTTCCAATCCAAAATATATTATTTTGGGCCAACTCAATCCATTAGGGCACTCACCATTTTTAAGGAATATGATGATGTCTTGTGTTTAACTTTGTAGAGGTGTGAGATCAACTAGTTTAGGGCAATATTGATTGACCACCACTTCATCTTTTGGTTCATGGAGATCTGAAGCCAAGTGATCACATAAGCCTTTACCTTTTACCAACTTGGTTACCTTAATATAAACATCATACTTCATGACCTTTGTAGTCCACCATGACCTCTTTTCATTGAGATATTTACTCTATAAGAAATTCTTGGTGCTATGATGAGAGACCATGAGGTGAATTCAATTATTTGAAACCATGTGTCTAAAATTATTTAAACCTTTTACAATAGCAAGGACTTTTTTCTACACAAATGTATATTTAGCTTCATAATCCTCCAAAATTTGACTAAAAATGTAATGGGTTATTCAACACCCTCATCATTATTTTTTATAAACATAGTTTAGATAGTGAAAATGTTAGAAAATGTATATAAGATGAGTTCCTTAGAAAAATAAGGATTTACAAGAGTGGGATCTTGGGTAATTGCTTGTTTAATGGATTCAAAGTTATTTTTACCTTCTTTATTCCAAGTAAAAACTTTATTCTCCTAGAGAATGGATGTGATAGGCTTCACAAAAAATTAAAAACTAAGTATTAATAGTATCATAAATTTTATCCTACCAAGAAGCTTTGGAGTCCTTTATTGTTCAAGGGAAATGATAGGCCTAGAATATCCTCTATCCTTTCAGGGTCAATAGCTATACCATCCTTGGAAATAATGTGTCCTAGAAGCTTACCTTCATGGATAAAAATTATTCACTTATTTGGGTTAAGATACACCCCTCAAACCACTACCTAAGCTACTTCATGTTGTCATTTTAATCCTTTTAAAACATGGTTATATCATCAAGGTACACTAGCAAAATCACATTGGTTAGGCCTCTAAAAGCCATGTCCATTACCCTCTAAAAAGTGGCATAAGAATTTGATAAACCAAAGGAAATTTTCCTATAAGAAAAGGTCCCCCATTTTTATTAAATGTTGTCTTGAATTGACCATATTCATTCACCAAAATATTATTATAACTATAATATTTATCTATGAGTGAGAAGAATTGGGAAGCTAAAACAACTTGTAAAATCTACTCTATAGGGGGCAAGGGGTAATGATCTTTGAGTGACACACTATTTAGGTCCCTAAAGTACAAAAAAAGTCTTATTTACCCACTCTTATTTATAATGGATACAATATTAGCTACCCAAGTTGAGTTTTTGATAGGGAAAATTATCTTAGATGCAATAAGTTTGGTGAGTTCCATTCTCATGAATTGCTCAACTTTAGGGTTAATATGCCTTTGTTTTTGCCTAACTTGTTTGAATCCAAACTCTAATTAAATAGTATTGTGGGAAAGTATGGGGAAAATAACTTTTATATCCTTATATTTATAAGAAAATATATCATGGAATTCACTACACAACTTAATGAATGTTTATTTTTTTAGATGGAGAACATATCTTGCCTAGTTTGAGTATCTTGTCCTTTCAGATTAATACCCTTTCATAGTTCTCTTCTTTTGTAGACATACCCACCTTATATTTATTATTTTGTTCATCCTCATTGAATATGCTCTCCATAAAGACCAATCCTTTAGGTATCTTTTTTTTTTCTTAGCTATACAATATGGGCCTCATACTAATCATGGATATTTTTTAACTTCTTGAAGAGAACTCAAGTTTCCAATTGTAATAATTATATGATATTCTTGTCACTATGAAACACTTTAAAAAATAATTAATTTTTAGGAATGGAAGGAATCATAATTAACTTGATTTTGAATATTTACCTTCCTTATTTATGTTATTAGGTGTGTCAAATTGTAATCCTATAGTAGCTAACATGTTAGCATGCTTGTTTTATTCTATTGGGATTGGTTCTATGTTGAATGCACTAAATTATTCAAGTAAATCCCACACCCTATGATTATAATAATTAATAAAAGGGTTCTTGGTTTCACTTATATTACTTATTTGATTCACAATTATTTTATTATCTCCATATACTTAAAAATTCTTGATTCGCTTCCTCTTTGCCCATTGAAGACCATGGATAAGGCCTTCATACTCAACCACATTATAGGTACAATTAAAATTGAATATATATGAAGAGTAATAAATATTTTTAGATGGGAAAATAAACATAACACCAGATTATACATCAATATTTCTCCTTGAACCATCAAATAATATCTTCCACATTCTATCACTCTCTTCCTCCTCCTTCATAAGTGAAGGTATAGGTGTTCCTTCCTCATGTAGGAAATACACCCCAAAATTAGTATCTTCCATGAAAACATAGGGGTGATTATAATAGGTATTATTACCATATTAATCTAAGAATATATCATAAATACCTTCAAGAGGGTAAGATTCTCTATCATCCATGGCATTCTCTTTTCACTCACTGATAATGTAATTCAGATTTGAACTAGTTTCCACATATGGTTCAATATGGAACTTGGAAAATGGGTTTTTTATTATTATCACCATATATCCTTAACTAATTATAAAATACAATAAGTTATAATAAATAATAACATACCCTCCTATCTTGGTGGTGAAATCTCTTGATAGGAAAATAGTAAAATGTGAAAGTAGATCCACCACCACTATGTCTTGTAAAATTGGAAAACTTTGGATGTTATGTAATAACACTTTAAAAAATTTGATGACCTATTTAATTTTATATTATTTCATTAAGTCACATAAATAATTTTAAATACAGTTCATACTTCAAACCCAACTTATCTGCAACTAGTTTAGGCATAACTAAAGTGCTTGCCCCACTATCCACAATGCAATTATGGACCAACTTATCTCCCATAATGAGTGTAAGTTAAAAAATTATGGGTTTTTTGTAATTGGTAGAAGATTAAACAATATGATTAGGTGTATTTGTGAGGGATACACAAATATTATTTTATCATTGGGAAGGAATATGATGTTGAGACTATTGATCTCAGAGTAACTCCTTTTGACTAAGCATGTTGATTATTTCCCAAAGGAATATTCTTATCTTTTTATTATTTAAGGAGTAAATAGTATTCAAAGAATAAAAATTATCCTTTTGATTCATCCTATGAGGCAATGAATTACCTTGAGCTTGAGACATTAAAGGTTAGATCATCCTTCCCAAGTTATAATTTTGATGGGGTTTTAGACTTGTACAGGCTACAACATTTGCATTTATACCTTATTCCCTTGAATGGGGGTTGTTTAGAGTTATATACATGTATTTATAATCTCTCAAATCTATTCTATTTAAAATTATGTTGGATGAAATTGAGGTACTCTGATTTAGAACAAAACTATCCTTAGTTTAGTAGTTTATAAGGCTTATTCCTTGTTGCTACACTCTCCACTTGGTTTTGATTTCATGGATCCATAAGATTATGATGTAAAGTGAGTATTAGGTCCTAATTGAGCCACCAAGTCTTGAACTTATATGTAATTAACATTCATGACCTAAACTTGAGGCTACCCCCAAGAATTTGGACATTCTTCTCCTTGAACTGAGTTGCTATGGACTAGCACTATGGCTCATGTGGTGGGAGAAAAATTTATACTATAAGAATTCAATGACCTATTAAAATTAGATTAAATTTATCCCTTCCCTTGACCAATATACTATGGTGTAAATATTTTTACATATGTAAGGTAATAGTAGGAGTTTTGGTAAGCTCTAAATTGTTGATTTGATTACCTAGTTTAATATTTTAAAGCCTTATACTTTGCTTGCCAATCAATTTCATCACCTAGTTTCTTTGAATTAGGTTTAAAAATTTTATTTGGATTTGAAATTGGAGTAAGTTTTGGAAGATTATGAAGCATTTTGGGCAAGTTAGGCATTGAGACCTTTGGAAGTATTTTACTAGCTTAGTTCAAACCATTCTCAACTCTAACATACATATACATATACACATATATATATATATATATATATATATATATATATATATATATATATATATATATATATATATATATATATATATATATATACACACACATACACACACACACACACACACACACACACACACACACACACACACACACACACACACACACACACACACACACACACACACACACACACACACACACACACATATATATTATAGGCATCAGGCAAAGCATATCCTCTCATGGACTGCAACATGATAGATATATTAGTCCCAATAGCTCTAAGGTAGATTGAACAAACAAAAATTTTAGGGCATCTCATGGGAGGTGGAATCCTATTCGATGCATTTTTAACCTTTCATTGAAATCATGCATAGATTCCTTAAGCCCTCATTGAATGACATTGAACTAATGGATAATTTATTTATGATCACTTTTATCCTCAAAAATTTTAGTCAAAGACTCCCCAAATTCATCCCACATAGTAATGCATCCTCCTAGAAAGGTTCTATACCAAACAAGGGCTTTTCACCTAAAATACATGGTAATAAATCTAATTGTTATGTTAATTTGTGTAAATTTATGGAAATTGTAGATGTTAGATATGTCTTTAATGTATTCACTTGGGGTGATAGGACATTCCCCATTGAAATTAGGGACACTATTAGTGTCATTAGGAGGGATATCATCATAAGAAACAAGTTTTATTGCATTTTTAGTATTGAAATCTGGCAAAGCACTCTACTTAGACATGTTACATTCAAATTATTCTTCACACTCTTACTCTTCTTAACTTTCAAAACCTTTCTACTCTTCAATCTCTTCTTTGAGATTCTCAAGTGTCAAGAAAAGATCAAGGTAATAAGCTTCAATAAGAGGCTTAGGATGAGGGAGTGGATTTTTAGAATGAGAACCTCTACTAACAACTAATTTAGTAGTGACCATGAAGCATAAACTGATCTAGCAACTGATCTATCAACTGATGTTGTCTTATCATAACTAGAATTCACCTTGAAAAGAAGTTTTTAGGAAAAATATCCCTCTAGGTATGATACAACTATTATCACTCAATTTTTTACCCTTGTAGATGTAGTTAAATCCTATTCCAATTGAGTGAAACAATGGGATAATCCCTAAACCTATGGGTTGGATATAGTGGGGGTAAACCTATAGTTGAAAGGGATAACTCCCTAGATTTTTCTTGATTACTTTCTTACTAACTATTTGGGGTATGAAAATGGATAAGAGACTATATAAAAGTAATAAAAATAGAAAAAAGAGGTGATATATTAGAATATTTTATCTAATAATATGTTATGATTGCACTTAAAAGAGGTATAACTATAATGTGGTCTATGCTTTAAGATAGAGTTTCTCACATAAGTATTTCAACCTACAGACTATATACGTATAGTAGATAGGGTGAGAGATTCAAAAGATTGATAATACACTATTGAAACTCTAAAAACTTATCTACAAGACCACACTTCAATGTACTCCAAGAAACCTGAAAGAAGATGATTTATCCATACCTAGGTGCACACAATTAGGATAAGATGTAAGGACAGCAATTTTATCACTAGCATCAATCAAAAACTCACTCAAACAATTGAAATATGAAATTAGAAAGGTTAAACCAATTTTAGTTAATTTTATCTAGACAAATATTAGTAAAAAAATTAATAGGGATTTGCCTACATTTCTTGTGGATATATTACAATGCCAAACTAGGCATACTTATATCACCAATAAGAGATAAAGAGATACCATTCCAATAATGGAATATTGGTAGATTAAAAGAATGGAGAAATATTATTATATTTAGAAGATTTATTAGGAAACATCTAAAGTCTTGAAAAATTTTCATTCGATCTCCAAGTCTTTTGCAAATTTCCTTCAAGTCAAAAGGAGTCAATCCTTAGGGATTTCATAAGCCTTCTTGAAAAGTCATCTGATTTATTCCAAAAAGCTTCTTAATTTATCTTATAAATGACTGGATATCCATGTATAATTATGGAATGACACCTCACCAAGGTTTATTCATCATTATATTTTCTTGAAATTGGCCTTCTTGAAAGTGGGAGTTACTTTAGCTCATGACATGTAGTATGTGATCTTGGAAAGCAATGAGATCATCTTATTCTTATTATAAAACTTGTAACTAGTAACTCTAAGCCTAAAATATCCCATCACCACCTCTTGAGATCTATTAGGGACCTAATTAACACCTTACAATGCTTTCCATGCCTCTCAAAGTTCCACTTCAATGTTGGATGTCTAACACTAGTTAGTAGTTTAGCCTAGTTACACATAATAATTAATTTGAATGGCCATAAAAATTGGAAAAAAACATAAAAAATAATCAAATTCATGTTATCACAACCAATAAAAAACTTAATTCTATGAATAAGGCCTTTAAGGCATCAAAAACTATTGTTCTTGCTAATCTAGATGACTAGGTCTCTCAATCCTAATATATCTCAGACTACCTTCTTTGTTTAGACCTGTAGGAAAAATTTCATGAGTGGATAAAATTATTGTGTGACCTTGGCAGTTATAAAACATTTCATATTACCTAATATAATTATTTTCAATTTTTCATTCATTTCTATACCCTTTTAAATCATCAAAGCTAGCAAAAGAGATGGCATTTAGTATTTTTATATAGGTGACATCAACATCAAATTTCATACTGAGGAGAATAAACGCGATCTTTATAGGGTTAAAAATTTTCTAGATCCAAAACAATAAAATTTTATTCATTTGTGGATAAATATCTTACATTACATTCACCCAAGGGTTTTAATAGGGTTTAAGACCTATTTTGGATCTTAACAATCATTCATAATTCACTCTCCATCAATTGGCCTCATTCCACTTGGAAAAAATTCTTGACTAACTTAATAAACTATTAAAAATGGATTAAATTCCCATGTAAAGTGTGAGTTATGATATTAATGTATGATGTTTCTCCTCGAGTAGTGGACTTAATGTTCTCAAACTTGAGAGAGGTCTAATTTAGGTTTTAGGCCTCAAAACTCAATTCTATTATTGGGAAATAGTTAGACACCTCCAAAAACAATCTTCCTCATATTTATATATTATGTGGAAATGGTTATCACTCCACTATGTGTTTTTGGTGCATTTGTCAATAAACTTGAGGTAACAGGGTTGTCACCTCATTGCTAGCCTTCAATGGAATTTGGATTGAAAACTAAGGTTTTGTGAATTTTGAAAGTACATTGATACATTTTATATGTTTATGTATTTATTCCATGGATATCCATGGAATTTGACATGTATATTTTTTATTTTAGGTTCAATTACACCCCTAGTCTCAAGAATATCCCTTACCAAAGGAGTGGGTGAGATTTGAGACAAAATATTGAGTATGCATGTTAGTTTTATCGGTTTTAGGTTACCATTGATGTCTTTGTATGACAATTCAACATCTTCTATACCAATTTTAAAAGTGTAATTATGCCTATAGAGGCCTCAAAACTCCATCGCTCTCATGATTGGCTGGGTTTGCCTATGTGTGTCCTATGCTTCATTAGGTCCAAATTGAGTTTTGACCTTTTCACCTTTTTATCAGTTTTGAGGGTTATATTTAGGTTTTAGTAACATTATTAAATGATTCACCAAATTAATTTAATCCTTTTATACCTCAAATAAGACCTTCCATTGTTAACCTAGTCATAAATACTCTTGAAGAGCAGGTAGACCTCTATGTATTGATTGACTGTGTGTGGAAACTTTGGACTATTTTTTTTTCAATATTATAACTTTTTTAATTTAATATCAAATCAAATTATGACATTTTGTGTCAAATGATATATACCTTAGTGGATTTTCACCATTATGTGTCTTACTCAAGCTTAAGACAATCTTACCCAAACTTGTAACATGTAAGTGATTGTTAAGGTATTTGAATATATTTTTTGTTTTAAACCTCTCCTTCATATCTCTAAACTTATTTTTTCTCTTTTATATTTTTTTTAAATACCCATAAGGATCTAATCATCTCTCAAGCATACTATGTTATCTTTTCTTATGCTTGAAGATATAATGATCCTTCAAATAGGTGTGTAAGTGCATTCTCCCAATGACCACAGAGTCGTTATGAATCATATTATCATGAGACTTTAATAAAAACTTATATTTAAGGTTTTTTCATGTTTTATGACCATAATAATCCAAAAAAGTTCATTGATCACATTAAAGGCTCCATCTAATGAGATAAAACTATAACATGAAAAAATATGGAGTTATCTTACATTTTCATACATTAGATGAGTTAGAATGATGGAAATAGAATACCTATTAGACCTTCTTCAAGCTACCACAACATTATTCTATAACAAGGATTTCATATTTACAACAAGATTGACTAAAAATGCAGGTGGTGGGGTTTGAATCCTTTTCTAAGTAGTTAATCTTCTTACCATTTTTTCATAAATAATAAGAGCCTCACCAAAAGAATAATTACATAAATATCAAGAATATTTGGGTCCCCAAAACTTATGAATAAATAACGATCCATGTCTCTATATTTTATATGAAACAAGCATTCACACATGACCCTTGCAAAGCTTCCAAGGGACCGAAAGAAGTGAAAATTATGTATTTTTACATTTTTGAAATTTTGGAACCTCCCTAAAAATTTTAAATTCTTTATGAATATTTATATTCACTTTTCATATGTTAATTCTTTAATATGACCATATAATTGATCATAAATACTCCTTTAGCTTAATTTCTCCTTCTTTGAGCATTAAACTTGCAGTGTCTAGCTAACCTATGACTTGATCTAACATTAAGACAATTATATAACACATTTTCATGATTTAAAAGTACCTCTTATATGTACCATAATTTATAATTATCTTAAAAATGACTTTAGAACCCTTATGAAGGAGTTTCAAATGTAGAGAAAGCTAGTGAAACTAGATGACCTCATGGAGTTAACATTTCATTTGACCAAGACCTTAAAAACTTATATGGACTATAATTCACACCTTTGATATATTTTTCAAGAAATAAACTTTAAAAATACCCCCATTGTCCATAATATAAACCTAAACATCCCTAAAAACCTTAATTGATGCTTAAAAAACCTTAATTTCCCCGAGGTGACTAGAACATGTTTAAGCTCATGATTTAGAAATGCAAAGGAATATATAATCTATGGAAAACTATATAAAATTATATGAGAAGGATAATAATAAAAAACCTTGGATTCATATAGATCAAAATGTTATCACATTTTGATAACATTCTTGGTGACTTTTTGGGGCAACTTGCCTATTAAGAGGCTATGAGACTAGTAGTCTTTCCTCAACCATTGGGAAATGGAGTCCTAGAAGAAAAGATATGAAAAAAACTAGATAAATATAAATATAACCTAAATACACCACACCACACAAGGACATCAACCACACTATGCTCAAATAATTTAGGTAACACCACACAACAAAGACTCAAAACAACAAACTAAATAAGAAAGAAATAAGCAATTGTGCATAAGCACTTATTCAACACACACCACACACCTACTCATGTACATGACTAAAATTCATATCATCATTATAATGGATTAAAATTGATCCCATTTATATACATAGATAACTCCCCCCCCATACATTATTGCCAATTGGAAGGAATTATTTTGCTTGTACTTGATGATGATGTATGGCCCACTCCACAAACTATCAAACTTGGTATGTGTCCTAGGATTTGATTTGTATTCATCCCACTTATATTATATATCACCATCTTCAAAAAATCTTGGAGTTTATTTCTTATTAAATGACCTCTTCATTATCACCTGATGATGTTCCATGGCATTGTGATCATTTTTTCTAGTCTCTTGCAACTCCATCAATCATGTCAACCTCACCTCTATTAGAGTGTTTTCAAGTAATTATAACTGATGTTACATATTTAAGGTAGGTATATATTTGGATATGTATATTCTATATTCTATCCCATAAACAATAATAAAAGGAGAGTTACATGTTGACCTTGTATGTGTGATTCTTTCAACCCATAGGGCTATCTTCAACTTAGTATGCCTAGGTCTTTGATTTCTCTCCAAAGTCCTCTTAACAATATTGATTAGGTTTGTATTAGTAGACTCAACCAACCCATTACCTTGATGGTAATAGTTTGATATTGTACTCAAATATATATCATTACTACTTACCCAATCAATTATCTTAACACCCATGAAAGTAAGTGCATTATCTGAAATGATGGTAGAATGAGTTTTAAATCTTGTAGTAATTCCTTCATATAACTCTAAAATGGAACTCTAATTGTAATCCTTCTATGAAAATGCCTCAACCCTTCTTGTAAAGTATTCAATTTCTATTTGGATCCACTTGTGTCTATCACTTAATGGAGGATTTATCATGTTAATGAATTCAAGACCGCATTACATGAAGGGTTGATCCACTTTAATGTGTCTTAATGGAAGAGCTACATGTTTTTGTTTACCTAAAAATAAATCACATTGAGGACACATTAATACCCAAGCAAAAAAAATATTTTAAGAGGCTCGGACAATATTATCCTTCCCTTATGATCTTTGCATTTGTGGTCCTTAGATAAAAATGACCTCCTATTTCTCCATTATGAAACTTTTCAATTAATACACCAAACTGATCATTGTCAATACACCTTAACAATACACCATTTATATATGTTCTAAAATTCACACCATATACAAGATAATAAGGAATAGTTTTTAATTTAAAATATCTTCTTTTGGACCTCCTCAAGCCACTAGGGCACTCACCATTTAGGAATAATGTAAATATTTCTTGTGTCCAACTTTATAGAGGTGTGAGATCTGTTGGTTGAGGGTAGTCTTGATTAACCAACAGTTAATTTTTTGGTTCATGGAGATCTAAATCCAAGTTCTAACATAAACCCTTACCTCTTACCAACTTTGACACCTTGATATAAACATCATACTCCATGACCTTTGTAATCCACACTTCCCTCTTTTCATTGAGGTCTTTAATCAAGAGGAACTCCTTGGTGTTAGGATGAGATACCACGATGTGAGTTCTATAATTTGAGACCATATCTCTAAACTTATTTAAACCTCTTATAAAAATAAGGACTTGTTTCTCCACAAATGTATATTTATCTTAATAATCCTCTAAACTTTGTCTAAAGAATTCAATAGGTTGTTCAACACCCTCATCACTATTTTGAGTAAGCATAATTGAGATAGTGTCAAGGTTATATAATGTATAAAAAAATGAAGTCTTTAGAAAAATTAGGATTTTAAAGAGTGGGAGCTTGGGAAATTACTTGATTAATGGATTCAAAGTTGTTTTTACCATCCTTGGTCCAATTAAAAACCTCATTATTTTTTAGCATGGCTATGATAAAATTTACCAAAGATGTAAAACTAGGTATGAATCTTCTCACAAATTTTATCTTACCCAATAATCTTTTGATTCCTTTCTTTTGAAAGGGAAATGATATGCCTAGAATAACATCTATCCTTTTAGGGTCAATAGCTAGACTATCCTTGGAAAAAATGTGTCCTATAATGTTAACTTCATAGATAGTAAAGATGAACTTGTTTGGGTCAAGAGACACCCCATACTATCTAAGCCTCTCAAAAACCTTACTAAGATGCTTCACATGGTCATTTTCTCCCTTTGAAAACATAGTTATATCATCAAGGTACACTACCAAATTATCATTATTATGCATTTAAAACCCATATCCATTACTCTCTAAAAAGTGGCACCATCATTTGACAAACCAAAAGGAACTTTCCTATAAGTAAAGGCCCCCCATTTTTTATTAAATATTGTATTGAATTATTGATCTTCATTCATAAAAATTCTATTATAAATAGAATATCCATCTAAGAGTGAAAGGGATTGAGAACCTGAAATAACATGCAAAATATTATCCATAGAGGGTAAGGGGCAATGATCTTTGAGTGACATCCTATTTAGGTCCCTAAATTTCACACAAAATTCTTATATCCCCACTATTATTTCTAACAGGAATAAGATTAGCTAACCAAGTTGACTCTTGATATGGAAAATTATCTTATACTTAATAAGTTTGGTGATTTTTTTATAAACATAATATTTTTAAATTTTGTCAATTATTGATGTTTACTATCTTGTAGGAACCTATTGAGTCTCAATATTTCTGAGTGCACATCCTAAGAGGTGTATTGGGAAAGGGGTAGGAAGACCATTAGTGATTCATAAGATTTTTATCCCTTATTTCCACATATTATTAATCCAACCAGCTCCTAAAATCATTCTTCTAAGCTTGGCCTCCTCTTTTGCAAACTCTAGTATTTTATCATCTTCATTACCCCTTTTTCTATCCTAAACCTCTATATGATAGTTTACATTACTATGTCAGATGTGTTGACCTTGTACACTTATTGACAAAAAATATTTAGGGTCTAGGCCGACCCCTGACTGACCTAGTTCATGACCTATTAAGTTTTTATCAATAATGATACTAGGTCTACTGGGTCGACCTTGTCAGCCAAAATTTTTAGAAGAGTTTCAAGTTAGATCTACCTATATGAACACATCCATTTTTCCAATCTTATAAATTAGACAAGAGTTATTATTCACTTGTGTTTCTTAACAATCTACTCTTCCACCATTCTACTTGATGAGTCTTACGGTTTTTACTTAGAGAAGAATATAATCTTATGGAGAAGTATTGGATGATTTGGCATATCTTAGTGATCATTATAAACCATAACAACCTCTTGAAAAACACCTTTGGCCAAGTGAGAGATTGATTCTCAATGGGTTCATCTTCTCAGTATCTCTAACTTTCTTATCTATTTATTAGAAAGAAGTAGCATAAGTAATGGCTTTTGAATAATATTTCTCTTCCTCTCCATGCATTAAGCTCTTACCTATACATAGCTTAATTAGGATTTTATTATGCATGTTTTATTTCATTTATGTTTACTAAACTCCAACTTTGTGCCACAAACTTTGGTTATCACTAGATTATATTTTTGATTTACTTATTATTGTTATAGTGAATATAAAAACATAGGAATTAGTTAGTGTTATTGCATAGTTTTTCTTGACTTGAGGCTTCAAAATCCTCCCTAATGATATTACTATGATAATAGATCCCTTGACTAGGTTTATCATATCCATATTGGTTATGTTCCCAGTTATATAATGTATCTCCAATTTGAAGTGCAAGTAATATCTCTTTTCTCCAAGATAGGATTTATTTATAAAATGAATGAATTTATCATTACATACATTCTAGTGAACCCAAATTGAATCTAACTCTTATAGGTTTTCCTTCACATTCTTCATTTCTATTATTTTATGACTTTTTATATTTGTAATACTAGTTTAGCTAGGTTGGTATAGTTATAACTTATATACATAGGTTTAACATAGTTGCATCAAGATGACTATGTTCCTTTTGTGTAGGTGTTCATTAAATATAGGTTATTGGATTGAGCAAGTTGACATAGTACTTTTATTCAATTCTAGATAATAGACTATGTTAAATAGTTTAACTTAGTCTCTTATTTAATTATAGAACAACAAATTAAGTTGTGAAGGTTGAATATAGTATTACAATAAAAATCTAGATAACAAACCAGGTTGACTAGGTCAACGTAATCATATTAAAAGGCTTTAGTAAATAGTGTCTTCATAGAACTACTTTGACCCAATCAACATAGTTGACAAAAATTTCCATGTAGTATTCAAATCACTTCAACATAAATTTCAAGTCCTCAGCATCTTCCAACCCACTAAGGTTCCTTTCTCTCTCTCTCTTTCAAATTAATTCTTCATTACAGTTATATTTTGCACAAGCTTGTAGTCTTCAAAACTACAATCCTATAACACACTAGGTCAGCCTGGTCAACATAGTTTTGTAGTATGTCTTTTATCTTAAAGAATAAGTTGACTTGGTTAACTTAGTTCTTAAAAACTCTTAATTCTAAAATATAGTATCTACATTATCAACATTGTTCTTTAATCTTTGCATATAGTGTCACATGAATTGACTCTATACCATGCTTAAATTATGAATTAACAACTATATGATAGTACATAATTCACACTTTCATTTTGAGATATTTACATGCTCAGAGTAACTCGCATAGTCTAATTAGATATTTTTTCAATATACCATTTAATTACACTATTTTATCTTTTTGAACACACTACCAAATCACATAATTTGAAAATGCATTTAAACATTTGTCTACCCAAGGCCTACCTACTTGGATTTCATCCCCAAGGGGGAAGTTGACTTGGTTTTATGTCTAAGTATAAATATGTGGTTAAACATTTGTCTACACAAGGCCTACCTACTTGGATTTCATCCCCAAGGGGGAAGCTGGCTTAGTTTTATGGCTAAGTATAAAAACACTTGACACCCTTATCATTGCAAGATTTTGAAGTGAGGGGGTAGGTCCCAATACCAAGTTAGTACCATTGCTAACATAGATCCCTTTTATCCTAAACATTCTAAAATTATCCATCAATTGCTTTCTAGTTCCCTATTTTTAGCCAACATCCCTATCACACTTAAAATAACACTTTATAATAATCTAAAAACAATCATGATGACCACTTAGAATTTACTTTTTAGTTGATTTCTTGATATCTGATCATTGTATGTTTTATTGCAAAAACTTCCATTAGCTAGCATTAGTGCAAGGTTTTATGTTGTGGACCTCAATTGGATCATTCTCATTGATCTAATTTATTATGTGTTTGATTTTATTTCTTGTATCAATTACATTTACAATATTTTACCTATTTTCAATACATTATCATTTTGTTAGACAAAGTCTCATATAGACTATATTTTTCCCAACCTATAGTACTAAGTTGACCTAATCGACTCTATATCCCTTTTGTCAGTTAGGTTATAGTACTAAGTCAACCTAGTCAACTTTGTAACCTTACCAACTTATGTTTTACCCAATTTATAGTACTCAATCAACTTAGTTTACTTTATACTCTTATTGTTGACCCTTTTCTCTTATCTAAACAACTTAGTTCTTTGTTTCTCTTTCCTTAGCATTTTATTCATTTCCTCAAGACATCATGAAATCCCCTATTAGAATCTTCTTAGACAATTGGAATCCATTTAGACTTTATATGGGATATCCATTTCTCCCTTTATTTTTCACAAAAGAGAACCCTCACTCTTAGATCACCTCTTCCCCTCCATCTGTGGATTGTAACATGGTTCAAATCACACCTTAATATGCAGTAGGTGGATTTGATCTTTTCTGTACCCATCAAGACAATTCTTATCTTCAAGATTTTCAAAATAATGTGGGATAAATTGACACAAGTTTATCCAACAATCCCACTTGTAATCCACCTTCTAATAACCCTCCCCCTAATACCAATTTGGGGAGTTCTCCTACAAAAACATACCTACCAATAAGTATGAATCAACTTCTTGCACAAGTCATAAAATAAATGAAAGTAATGAAAACTTCAAACACCTCTCAAATGATGAAATTAAAATGTTATTTGATCAACATGGCTAATCAACCTTTGGTTCTTAACTCTCAAATCAATACAATTTTTATTCCTCCACCTCTTAGAGATGCCTCAATAAATGTTATTACTCAACCTATTATGAATAAAAAATGCTTCAAAAAATCCAAAATAAGACTTTATCTCCTTTGATCATGTCCATTGATATTGGTAATATATCTGCAACTATAAATTACAATGGTACTAAATAATATGCATCCTTTCTCAAAGCATCCAATAATATTTATATAAATTGGATCCAGACTAATAGCTTTAGAACCACTAAACTACTAGTTAAAGCCTTCATTGGTGATGTATTGGAATGGTACAACCAACTTCCCTAACATTACATTTTTCAACTTGAGTAATTAGACAATCCTTTAGTAAAATATTTCGAACATAATGACCTTCCTAAAAATTGCCTTAGCCATTTCATCAATGTTAAGCAATCTCCCACTGAATCAGCTCATGATTTTATCAAATGATGAAAATATCTAGCTCATAAGGTAGACCATAACATGAATTATGATAATTTGTTTAAAATATTTGTAACTAACTTAACTCCTTCACTTCAATATAAGGTTTAAATGTTTTCTCCTCAAATGCTTAAAAAATATCTTGACCAAACCAAACTTCAAGATTTATTCATGAATCAATTTGAACCTAATACTAAATTTCTCAAAGGATCTTCTCAAACTTTTACTAATTCCATAATCGACAATACTCCTCAAATAAAACTAGTAATTTCCAAAGTTAACAATCTCCCATCTTCTCACATACCACTAACTATACAGTAAATGAAACAATTTATACTGCCTTCCAAACCATTTACTTATCCTAATAATCCTCCTAAATGGTATGAACCTAATAATTTCTTTTGGTTTCATGTTGACATTGGTCATTTATATTAAAATTGTTGAGGGATAGATAAATTTTTTATCTCCTACATGCTTGATGATTCCTTGAATCATGAATCTATTATCCAACTACATCATCTAGAGTACAACACCACTTCTCAAAAATGAAAAGCTTCTAAAGATTCTTCTTATAATAAAAAAATATTTTTCCACATCTAATCATAAAAAAATTACCAAGGATATTTATACTATTGATGCTAACTATAGCCAATATTATAAAATTTCTTAATATGTTAACAGAACTAAGGTCAACTATCATCACAAACTAGCTCACAAAGATCCTATCACAAAACCTAAAAACCCATCTTTGTAAGAAAAACTTATTAAAGATATTACAACCACTAATTTATCTTTGGAATCCCATAAGGAACCAACTCCTTCTTTTGAACCCCCAATAACTTTCATTCCTTCAAAATCTACCTTACCTTCCAAAACATGCACTAGTTCTTATTCTAAATCCCATTGGAACTTTCTTGAAGAACTTAACTCCATTCCTTACAAGATCCCACTTATGGAGTTATTTTTGACTTCACCTTATCATATTAATTTTCTCATGCAATAATTATAATAAATTGAAGAACCATATTTTATAGATGAAGTACCACCTCTATTGAGCTTCAACTTACCAGTGTGTATACCATTAAATCCATTTGTTCTTCTCAACTATTCATTGAATTTATTGAATAATACATTATTAATAATGAGGTCCTTTTCTACACTGATGATCCACCCCTATTCATTAAAATTTCCATTAATACTACCCTTATTCATAAATTTTTAGTTGATGAAGGGTCCAATATTAATATGACATTTTTGCAGCTTATCCAACAACTTGGCTATAATAAGGATAATCTTAACCAAACCCACCTTACTTGTTATGGATTTGATAAAACTAATCAAACCCCACTTATTTCCATTTAGCTTCCTCTAACAATTAGACCTAAGAACATTCAAACTAAACTTATGGTCCTTGATTTGCCCTTATCTTATAATATATTCCTTGATCATATCTGGACTCATAGAATATAGGCCATTGCTTCTTTTGGTAGCCAATGTATCAAATTCCTACATAATGAAAAATGGTATAAGCATTAGACTTATCCCAACCCTTAGATTATTCAACTTCCTAATCCAAAGTCTCAATATCACATTCATACCATTCCTACCATCAATAGTGTTCCCTTACTTGAGTTCATCAACATCAATCTAGACATACAAGTCACTCTTGTTAATCTAGATGATGATGTACCTAATGACTTGTAACATATTTTCAACACTACTAAGATACCTCCTTATATTTTAGAGTGGCTTCCTCCTTCTTTATTACCTCATGATCAAATTATTCCTCTCATTGATGAGATCACTAAATTTAAACCTCCATCTAATGTTTAGGAACCTTCTTCAAGAAAATATGCCTTCACATGAAATGATCATGGAGTGGATAAATTGTTTTAGGACCCTTTAATCATGTCTCCATGTAGGTTTAGTGACCTCATAATTTTACCTTTTGAAACTCCCCTTGAATTTCAAGCATGTACCATTTATATGACCTATGATGATAACTACATCATGGCCCAAGCTCAATCTTGAGGCTTAGATGTTCAACATTATCAAAAAACCTTAGCTCAAATACATGCTTTCAATTAGGATGTTCACACCATTTCCATATATCTTGAATTAAATCCCAAATGTCATGTACCTCCTATTAATTCTCCACTTATTGATACTCCTTGGGTGGTAGAACAACTTCTACCTTTTGAACCTCCATAAATTATTTCATATTATCTACCACCTATATATCCCATCATTACATATGATTCTTCTCCCATAAAATAAACTAACAACACACTAGTCTCATTCGATCAAACTTTTTTTTCTACTCTTGAGATTACATTAGATGCCAAGGCCATAAATATCTATTAGATACATTTTGAATATGATAGCCATGGTAATCAAATTCTCACTATAGAAGTAGGTGTTTATTACTATAGACCTCTTCACACTTTTCCTAGTGATGAAGTTATTCTTGAATTACTTCATGCTTGAAAACCCCAACTTCCTTGGCAACATCATAAACTTGAGAATTTCATAAACAAAGTGCCTTGGTTCAACAAATTCATCACTAGCATCAATCTTAAACTAATCTAATTTCCTCTTTAAAAAATTCACCATACCACTTCCAAAATGGAAATGTTATGCTTATTGAAGAAAATACTCACATTGAATATGGTACTCCATAAAGCCCTCAACATATTACAAATTCTCATGAAATTTTACCTACCAAACATGATTACTTTTGTTTATTTTTCAATAAATATCATGATATCTTTGCCTAGTCCTACACTGACATGCCTAACATTGACCCTAGTATTGTGGTTCATAATATCATCACTTATACCAACTCCAAACTTGTGCATCAAAATCAACATAAATTTCCACCTTATGTCACAAAGAAATTATCAAAATTCTTGATGCTAAATTTATCAAACTAGTGGACTATTTTGAATGTGTTTCTAACATATTTATTTTTCATAAAAAGGTCGCCATGGTCATTCACATTTGTATTTATTTTTGTAATCTTAATCTTGCTTATCCCAAGGATAAGTTTCCTCTTCTTTTAATAGATTCGATTATCAATTCCATAGTTGCTTATGAAATGTTATCTCTTATGTATGGTTTCTCAGGCTATAATCAAATTCACATTACCCCTAAAGACCAACATAACATAACTTTCACCATAGAATGGGGCACGTATTTCTATGTTAAAATTCCCTTAAAAATAAAAAATGTCAGTGCTACTTATTAATGAGAAACAACTCCTATATTTCATGATCTTATCCAAAAAATTATAGAAACCTATGTGGATGATGTCATCACTAAGTTTAAATGTCACAAGACTCATCTTTATAATCTTACCATCATCTTTGACCATCTTCTTAAATACAAAGTTAGACTAAATCCTTATAAATGTGTTTTTGTTGTTACATCTTGAAAACTATTGGGATTCTTAATCTCTCTTTGGGGCATTGATGTTGACCCTACCAAGAATAATGTTAATGTTAACATGCTCATCCCTTGATCCATTCTAGACATTTGCACTTATCTTGGTAAACTTGGGGAAATTAGATGATTCATCACCAAAATGGCTTACCATATCCACTCTATTAATTTTTTTCTAAAAAAGGTAATGCTTTAGAATGGATGGATCAGACCCTTATCAAAAAGCATTTGATAATGAAAGAATCATTTCTTCACCCACCTACTCTTCATCTTCCTTCAAACTATCAACCTTTGATCTTATACACTTCTTCCATAACCATATTAGTTGGGTTAATTCTTACACAACAAGATGATACTAGAAGATAATATGCCATCTATTATATTAGTCAAAACCTCATTGGTTATGAAAAACATTATACAAAAAATGAATGTGATTGAATTGACATATATTTTTCAACTAAAAAACTTCAACATCATATAATTTATTAGACTATTTATGACATCATTAATTTTGATCCCCTTCATCACTCTTCTGCAAAAACTTTATTCCTAGAGATAGAATCAGGAAATGGATGTTCCTTCTCATGTAATTTGATTTCCAAATTATTACTCAAAAAGTTTTCAAAGGATAAATCATAGTTAATCAACTTGTCACTACTCCTATGATTGCTACCAACCATCTTCAAGATAGTCTTCCTAATGATAATATTCTTTATATTAAAGGTATCAAACAATACATATCCCTTAAATATTACTTCCATAAATTCACTACTGATGTTACAATAAGTAATCTCAATGAATCCACTATCCTCCCCAATACTACTAAACCAAAAGTAATCATCGAAGAACTTCCTAAAATTAATGTTGATTTACTTGTAGATTCTTGGAGCCTTCATTTTTATGGTGTTAAATTAATTCAAAGAGATAGGGATAGGTTATATTCTTATAATCTCTCTTGTAAAAACCATCCCTTTAGCTTTTTGCTTAACATTTAATGTCCCTAAAAACATAGTAGAGTATGAACCTTTAATCTTAGGCATGAGAGTTTCTCTTGATTTAGATATCCAATTACTAAATGATTTAGTCAATTTTTAGATCATTTCCCACTAATTCAATGGTGATTACCAATGTAAAATTGATAATCTCATTTCTTATCATCAAATCATAACTACTCTCACCAAAGATTTCATTTTTTTCACCACTAAGGCTATCCCTTGAGATCAAAATTCTATTATTGATTTCATTACTTTTTTTGCATATCTTTTTCATTTTCACCAAGTTCTTACCTATCCCACTTTTCTTATCCAAATAATAAAATATCCATATTCTATTTAACCACAAGATTTACTTATCTACCACATTGAGGCTATCACCATTCGACAAAGCCTATGGTATAAAGACATCATTAAATATATGGAACAAAAAACTTATCCTCTAAACCTAGATTCCCATGAAAAGACTCATATTCACAAGTAACATTTTAAATTTTTACTTATATATAACATATTATGATATAATAATGATTAGGATACCTTGATTTTCAATGTTATGAAAGATCAAGTTATTCCTCTTCTTGAATAATCACATGGGGGAATTTGTGGTGGATATTTTAGGGGACATGATACAACCCACAAATGCTTATGTATGGGATAATTTTGGCCCACTCTTGAAAAGGATGCCATAAAATTTACTAAAAAGTGTAATCCTTGCAAGCTTCATGATGATTTAATTCATTCACCCCCAACTGAGATTCAAACTTTAGAATCCCCTGGACCATTCTCCATGTGGGGATTGTATCTCATAGGAAAATTACCTTGATCTCAAGATCAGAATGTTTTTATAATCATTTCCATGGAAAAATTCACCAAGTGGGTTGAGGTTATGCCCCTTATTAATGTCACTGGTACCACCATCTCCAAATTTATCCTTTTATCAAATCATTTGCCACTTTGGTGTCCCTCATACTATCATTTTAGAAAATGGTGGTAATTTTAAAAACAAATATGTCAAACAAATTTTTGATAAATTTAAAATAAATCATAAATTCTCCACACCCTATCATCTATAATGTAATGTCCAAGCTAAGGCCACTAAAAAAATTATTAATAAAATTCTCTACAAGAAAATTCATGAAATTTGCATGGATTAGAACCTTCATCTCTATATTTCTCTTTGTTAGAGGTAAAATCCACTGAGGGGGGGGTGAATCAATGGTGTAAAATAATCTAATATAAATTACAAACCTTTTTTATTACTTAAGCATTCAATCACAAGAATTCATGAAACATACATATCATTCATAATATTGAATCAATGAATATGAGCAAGATAACATACATAACACAAGGTCTACATAGGAAAACCTCTCAGGGAATAAAAAACACTCTCAATCTTGAAAACACATGGAGTACTATACTATAAGAAGATCACAAATGATAGACTAATCAAGTCCTTTTGATTAGGAACCTTTGGCCAAGTCATTTTAACCTACAATCTTGATCAAGTCCTTTAGATCAAAGGTCTTTTAATCAAACCCTATTTCACAAGGAGAAACTAACCCTATGGAAGATCAAGACCTTTATTCCCTCCTTTAGAATAAAACTTCCACCTAAGAACTGATGTTTGTAACACCTAATGATGGACCTTAGCTAATCACTCTTCATCTTCACTTACACTCAAACAACAAGCACACTATTATCTCAATAGAATTATGACCAATAAATCATACCAATATTCCTCAAACTAATATTATATTTATTTGATCCTTAGGTCACTCTAACCTTCCTTTGGTCCCCAAAGCACACAGAAGCCTCTCTCAAAACATTCCCAAGTCTCACACATATAAGTATCGAACCCAACATCTTTGATTCTATTATTTATAGATAAATCTTGATCAATGCCATCTTGGTCAGACATTAGGTATATCTTAACCCTTAATACATATATCATATGAATATAAGGTTTAATATAATCTATATTTTTTTTCTATAGAACCTATGGGTCACCCTTAAGCAACTACACCTTTTAACAAGGCACTTGTAGATCTTATAGGTCTCATAGAGACCCATTCACCAATTAGGATCACCCTTGAGAAAAAAAAGAATAAAAAGCCACTTCCAATTACATATGTCTAGTCCTTATGTACCCTAATACATCCTAAAATGATCATATACAACTTACCTTTCCTCTGTGTATGCTCACACAACTCAAACAAAGACCTTATGCATACAGTCACCATGGACGAACACATGATCAACTTCTTAAGCATTGTTCATACTCAAGATAGATTTACAACACCTCAAAAATCCACACAAGTCATTCTCATGGATTATAAAACATGATCTAATATCTAATTCATCATGAGATATCAAAATAAAAACTACAGGAGCTTGAATATCCTTCTTGGGTCACTTATAGAATAAATATGAAAACATAGTCAACTTTGGAGCTTCATAACTATGTTTGTACTCACATTAAGATCTTTAAATATATATTTAAAAATTTACCTTGGATTCTTATACTACTTTTATTTTTACTGTATGAGCAAATTCATCTTTATCGAAAGCTATAGTTCAAAAAATAGACACTAGTCTTTCCTTTGCAAATTCAAATATTCAAATGGCAATAGTCACAATTAAACTTTGGATACTTTACTTGCATCGCATGTTCTCACTACTCAAATAAAATGTGCATCATTGATCTTGTATAATATTTAAAGTATGTGTGCCAGGGCTCAATCATTAAATCTCTATCACTTTGACCTCATCTCATATAATCTTGAATGTTGACTTCACACATTTCATCAATCACCATGCACCATGCACCATTAAATAAATATATATGAACACTTTCTAAATATTATATAAATATCCTATACCTTTTATTACAATTTAAACATCATTCACATATCCTCATTTCACTCAACATGCACCATTGATCTTTGATTGGTACGATCACCCATGGACCATTGGATCTTCATTAGGTCATGAAATTTAAATCTATTAAATAGCTCATATTAACCCATTTGACTCTATGCAATCTATTTGATTGGAAATATGAACTATTTTAAAACATTTTATCTCCAATACTTTTAAATCTTTAATATCAAGCAAATCGACTATGGGGACTATGTCAATATGCATGAGTAGCCATTTTTGCACATTAATAACTTATTCTATGCTTAACTGTAAGATCTCAAACTTGGACCAGATGATCTAATTTAATAGGATAATCCAAACACATGACCCACTAATTTTATCACTATCACATGTGTGAGATATAACTCTGTTAACATGAATTCTCATCAACTTTTGTCATAGAGCCAACCATGTCCAAATCTGTTTAAAAGACCAACTTTAAACATCCATAACATTTGCCACACTTCAAAACATGATCTAAAACTTAATATAAATGATATATGTTCATAAATAAACAAACCCATATTATTATATTAACTTGAAATATTCACACATGCAAGATATAACTCCTTCAAAATGCTTACTCGGCTTTTTTTACCACACTATAAAATTGGCAAAGTATGGGAAAACACAGTCAATCTGCTTGGGAGCCCAACTTTGCATGTGCATATATTTTTATGTGATACATCACATGATATATAATCAAAATTAAATAAACTAAGTAAAATAATTAACAAATTCATACTATCACCTTCTCCTCACACCTCTACACATGTGAACACTAACCTCATCAAAATGCTTACTCAACTTTTTTATAACCATATTACAAATTTGGCTAAGTATAGGAAAATAGTGAAATATGATTGAAAAGCCAAATTTTTACCCTAATAAGTTTGAATAAACTTTTTTTTATAACTTTAGATTTGGTTCATAACAACTAGGGAATACAGTGATCATAGCCATATGAACAACTTCCCTTGACTCACTCCCATGTGGCAATGGTGATGTCATCAAAATGTTAACTCATATTTTCTACCATTGGACCCAAAGAGTCTAGATGAAAAATATGATTAACCAAATGAATTATTCTTATGCATACAATCTCTCAAATCATGGATCACATCTTACAATACCCCTTACACATGATCAAAACTCCATACTCATCCTTAATCCTCTCAATCTATGTCAATATTAAAGATCAACTAGTCATACATAAAGCACAATAGAACAAGCGCATTGTACACTTTATCATTCACCTTACTCACTTTGTCATTGTCACATAGACTATCAAGTATCTCTATCCACTCACTAGGGAACCTCCATGACACCACTATGACATCATCATGATAACTCTCCAATAATATCCTCCTTTATCATTAATGTCAACACCTATCAATATATAAAAATATAGCTCACCTTATTTATCTTCAAAGTACTCCTATAATAAAAACTTTATCTCCAATAGGAACTTTATCACCCTTTGACATAATGATAAAGTGGGCATAATCTGATATTTAAGACCTAAAAAGAAAATAAAAATAGGAAAGGACCATCTTATAAATATGATACAAACTCGCCCTTATGTTGAGCCAACCTTTTCTTCTCTTGACAACTTTCTCTTATTTCATGCCAACACTCTCTTCAACCAAGCACTACATCTAATGAAGAAATAACATCCAAAAGAACTAAAATATGATATAACTTACTAGAAAACATATAAGAGGGACTCCCCCTAAAAATTCTAAGGAATTTCATCTTTTAAGCATCTTCAGATCTCCATATAATATTTAGAACCACTATGCAAGCTTACCAGCCTTCTCTCTTAAGACATATCCATTACCATCAATAGATAATCATGCCACTCACCAAATATAAAATATGCACTAAACCATCTTGAAAACTTAATTTGAAATGCACATGCCTTATTTTATTAGATAATCTAAACAAAAAGCACGTCTTCAAAACTATTCCTCTCTAGACTCCTTGTAGCCCTACCTAGAACTTGCAGAGCCCATATATTTTAGTAGACACTTCTTCAAGATATAAAAATCCATATCTAGATCACTATCATATGCCCCACTCAAGCTCATCAATTTTCATCACCAAGCTTATCCTTTGAAACATACTTCCTACACAAACCTATTAGTTAATTATCCCTCCATATTAACCAAAACTTGAATAATATGATAACCACAAACCTTAAATTATCTTTTAATATTTATTTAGCCACCCATTAAAAAAATTAATAAGCCTTAAACCTTAGGTCATGAACTAGACCTCTTTTCTAGTAATTCCCAAAATCCTAGAATCTCAAAACAAGTAGGGTCAACAAACTTCCTTCTAGTCAACCCACACCTCTACAACTTATTTCAAGCCTAGAGACACCCATCACACACTTATATACCAATAATTGGGCCTTCATACATTTGGGAACCTTGATTTCCTATAACCTAATTTAGAACCTATAAGCTCTTAAGCACAAACTAGGAAACCTGAGAGCTAACAAAAATCCTCAATTAACACATACATAACTTCAAACCTCAAAAACACCTAGAGAAAACCACACATAAATTTGCAAACCTTTATACTCACCAAACACTTCTTGACATTTTCATCAATCTCATTAATCCCCCTAGAACCACCCAAACTGACTTTGAATTACAACTCCTTCTCAAACCTCTAAAATAGGCTCATGAACTTGTTGCTCCCCCTTAGCAAAAGACATTCCCTAATTGGAATTAATTATCTTAAGCACCTTCAATCTGACTCTATAGACTATTCAACTAAAAATCACTATAGAAACACTTACTTCTCCATTTCAAAGGAGTCTTTTAAGAAGCATAGATAGAGATACCTTCTAAACCTTAGAGCTCTAAAATGAGAACAAATCCTCATCATCCATCTTCTCCTTGCTCAATTAATACATTTTATTCTTTTTATTCTTCTTCTTTGTATTAAGATAAATAACTTCCTCAACCATTATAACATTCTCCTTTTCTTCTAGAATTGGATTGACAATAAATGGAGATAACATAAATTAATTACATACCTTTTCATCTGAAGGATCCACTTTATAGCTTGGAACCTCATTATTAGGCACATAAAACTAATGTTATTTTCAATATAAATTCTCAACAATAGTAGGATTTTAATTTGTATCCATACATACCTTAAGACTCGCTTCAACCAATACCTTGGTCTTCCTCTTGAGCTTAGTTTATTCATTCTTAACATGAGAAAAAAATGAGATCTCTTGAGACTTTTCAACTTCAAAAGCATTCTCCACCATATAAATAATATTACTTATACCTATAGTCTCATCATGATTCATAATAACCACCTTTGGTTTCCATGTATTAACTTGTCTTTTTTCTTGCACTCTAGGATCCTAATAAAACCTATTATGTCATATAGACCTTTGATTGCATAATCTAGTAATTTGACCTCTCTATTCACAATTGAATCACACCAAACTTTTTTCAAAATTATATTTTTCCCTTTCTATCTTGCAATGTGTTCTATTTCATAATAAATGTAGCACTCAATATCTCTTGAAGGAAACTCAACTTATCTTGCCTTAAGTGGATAACAATTTGAAAAGTGTCCAACATCATGATAGTTAAGGCACTCAGCCTTAATTACACATTTTTACTAATGACCTCCATCATATTTCTTTGAAAATTCATTCTTAATAGGTCTCCTACATTCTCTATCTCTATGCCCAAACTGATTACAAGTAAAATAGTAACCATTTAAATTTTCATACCTCATGGAATTTGGCTATCTGATCTGAATTATCTCTATTTTTTAACACCTTCATTATTTTTTTGATGATTTGTCTTTAACGGCTGATCTACCTTATTCACATTAGTACTTAACTTGTCTTAAATTGTAGTTTTTGGTTCTTCTTTGTATCCAAGACCAGTCTTATCACTTATGTTATTTTGATCATTTAGAATGTTATCTAGATCACTTGAGCTCTTTTAAAATCTCATAAATGATGTTAGTTTACTAGACACCTTCTTTAACTTAGATTTCAATGACTCATTTTTAATAACATACCTTGCACATTCATCTTATTTAGCTTTTAGTCTAGTAGATAGGACTTCCAATTGACAACTAAGATGTTTGACCATATCTTCATGCTCCTAGGCATCTTCATCCATTCTTGATTCAAACACAATGAATTACTCCTCAAATTCTTTGATCTTAGATTTCATCTTCTTATTGATATTCTTATCAATATTTAGTTCTTCATGAGCATTAGTGAATTCACACTCATAGTCCATCTCATCTTCATAATCATTTAAATCACTCTAAGTAGTCACTTTCTAATGTGAGCAGCTTCCTTCCCTAGCCATAAACAGAGCTTCATCTTTAATAGAGCCAACATATTCATGAATATATTCTAATTCATTATCTTCACTCTCATCTAATGAGTTACAAACTTCGTTAGTGTAAAGACTCTTCTTTTTCTTGAAGGATCTCTTATTATTGTTAAACTTTCTAAACCCTTTCTCCCTATATTTCTTCATGTCTTAATGTTGTCCTTCATCAAGTTCTTCATCATCATCCTTATTATACTTATGAGGTCACTTGTTAGCAAAATGTCCTATCTCACCACAGTTAAAGCCTTTGAGGGGCAACTTTCATTTATACTTGCCTGAACCTATTCTCAACTATCTTGAAATCAAATTAATTATTTCATCCTCATCCATATCAAGAATTTCATCCTCTTTGAGTTTCTTACCTTGGAACTTATTCATTTCATTCTTGAAGGTTACTTCTTTCTTTGGAGGTATATCATCACTCTTCCTCATCTCATAGGTAGTAAGGGTGCCATAAAATTGATCCATCCTCAATAGAATAAGATCATGAATCTCTTCTATATCAGATAATTTTAAATCATTCTTAGGGGAAAGGTAATTTAATACATTATAAATAATAGTAGTCTCTTTTCTATTCTCTCCAAGACCTCTGATGATATTCACAATCTCATCAACTCTCTAAACAAAGATGCCACAGTGTCTTCTTCATTCATATTGAGACTTTCGAGATGCCTTTTATGAGTTTGCAACCTAGAAAGGTTAACCATTGAATCTCCTTCAAAATAGTATTAAATTTATCTCATATTTCTTTGGAAGTAGTGTAATGAATTACTTTGATGAACTCAATTTTTTTAAGACCACAAGTTATGGCATTCATTACCTTAGAGTTGTTCTCAAACAACTTATTATTTTCAAAACTAGATGGAGGAATAATAAGAGAAACATAACCACCCAAATCTAATTGCTATACATCAAAACCTAGGGACGTAATATAGGTCTTTATCCTATCACTCCAAAATGCATAATTGGATCCATTGAACATTGGTGCTTGATTAGTATAGAAAACACCTTCCATAATATGATTAACCATTATACCTTGAATCACCTTCAAGATGTTAATCCTTTACTAAAGGACCTTGCTCTAATACAAATTGTTAGAGGCAAAATGCACTAAGGTGGGGTGAATCAGTGGTGGAAAAAAATCCAATATAAATTCCAAACTGTTACATTACTTAAGCATTCAATCATAAATATTCATGAAACATACAAATCATTCATAACATTGAGTCAATGAACATAAGAAAGATTACATACATAACACAAGTCCTACATGGAAAACCCTATTAAGGAATAAAAATCACTCTCAAGCCTACAAACACAAGGACTACTATCATATAATAAGATCATAAATAAGAGATTGATCAAGCCCTTTTAATTAGGAACATTTGGCAGAGTCCTTTTGAATTAGAAACCTTGATAAAGTCCTTTAGATCAAAGGTCTTTTGGTGAAAACCTATTTCACAAGGAGAAACTTACCTAAAGGAAGATAAAGTCCTTTGTAACCTCCTTTATAAAAACACTTTTACCTAATAAATGATGTCTACAAACTTGATGATTGACCTCAGCTAATCACTCTTCACCTTCGATCACAGTCAAATAGTAAACACACTATTATCTCAACATAATTCTGATCAACAAGTAATACCAATAGTCTTTAAATTGATCTTCTCTTTAGCTCATCCTTAGGGTGATCTACCCTTACTTCATTCCTTGAATCACACACAGGCCTCTCTCAAGACATTCCCAAGTGTCACACATACAATTCTTAAACACAACATCTTTGGTTCTAATATTTATAGAGTGGTCTTGATCAACAACATATTATTTGGCCATCAAGAATGTTTTAAATCTTAATACATCTATTATAGGAATATCAGGCATAATATAATATATATTGGTCAAAAATATCACCTATGGGTCACACTTAATTAGGTACACCTTTTAACAAGGCACTTGTAGCTCTTATAGGTCTCATAGAGACCCATTCACACAATAGGCTCACCCTTGAGAAAAACATGGGAAAAATATCACTTAAAATTACATACATTCACTCCTTATGTCCCCCAAGACATCCTCAAATGATCATATACAACTTAAATTACATTTGTGTATGTTCATACAACTCAAACAAAGACCTTATGCATACAGTCACTATGGAAGAACACATGGTCAAATTATTAAGTATTTCTCATACTCAAGATAGATTTAGAAAACCTCCAAAATCTAAAAATATCATCCTCATATAGTATAAAACACACTCCAATATCTAATAAATTATTAAACATAAAAGAAACAACTACATGAGCTTGAATATCCTTCTCAGATCACTTGCAGAATAAATACAAAAACATAGTCAAATTTGGAGATTCATAACTATGTTTGTACTCACACTCATATATTAAAAATATATATTTATAGATGCAATTTGGAGTCCTATAACACTTTTATTTTTACTATATGAGTAAATTCATCTTCTATCAAAATTTATAGTCAAAAAACCAGACACTAGTCTTTCCTTCACAAATTCAAATATTCAAATGGCAAGAGTCATAGTTAAACTTCAGAAACTTTACTCTCATCTTATGTTCTCACTGATCAGATCAAATGTGCACCATTGATCTTGTATGATATTTAACATATAGGTGAAAAGTATCAATCATTAAACCTCTCTAATTTTTACCTCATCTTGTGTAATATTGAAATGTTGACTTTAAATGCTCTATCGATATTCACAAATCAGTTAGGTCCTTATCAAGCATTGTACACTATTTGGTTTAATATGTATAAACACCTACTTTCCATTGGATCCTTATCTTATACCTTCTCTTAGACATTAAAAATTGTGCACCTATCCTCATTTTTCTCAACATGCACCGTTCATCTTTGATTGGTATGATCACCCACACACCATCTGATCTTCATTAACTCCTACACTTTAACTATGCTAAACAACAATCACATTGACCCATTTTACTCTCATGCTCTATTTTATCTAAAATTATTAACTCTTGTAAACTATTGGATCTCCAATATGTCTTTATATTTAACATCAAAAATATTGACTAAGTATAGGGACTATGTCAATATCAATGGGTAACCATTTCTTTAGTTGGTGTATTGAATTAATTTGATAAACTTAGTTTTTTTAAGACCACAAGCTATGGCCTTAATTACCTTAGAGTTATTCTCAAACAACTTATTGTTTTCAAAACTAGATGAAAGAATAATAGTAGAAACATAACCATCCAAAACTAATTGCCATACATCAAAACCAAGGGACGTAATGTAGGTCTTTATCCTAGCACTCCAAAATGCATAATTGGATCCATTGAACATTAGTGTTTTCTTAGTAGAGAAAACACCTTACATATTCTGATTAGCCGTTATACCTTGGATCGCCTTCAAGATGTTAATCCTTTACTAAAGGACCTTACTCTAATACCAATTTTTAGAGGCAAAACCCACTAAGATGGGGTAAATCAGTGGTGCAAAGAAATCTTATATAAATTCCAAACTTTTATATTACTTAAGCATTCAATCATAAGTATTCATGAAACATTATGATCATTTATAACATTGAATCAATGAACATAAGCAAGATTACATACATAACTCAAGGTCTACATGGGAAACCCTCGTAGAAAAATAAAAATCACCCTCAAGCCTATAAACACATGGACTAATATCATATAAGAAGATCACAAATAAGATATTGATCAAGTCCATTTGATCAGGAACCTTTGGCAGAGTCCTTTTGACATACAACCTTGATCAAGTCCTTTATATCAAAGGTATTTTAGTGAAACCCTATTTCACAAGGAGAAACATCCCTAAAGGAAGATAAAGTCCTTTGAACCCTCCTTGATAAGAACACTTTCACCTAATAAATTATGTCTACACACTTGATGATGGACCTTAGCTAATCACTCTTCACGTTTGATCACACTAAAATAGTAAGCACACTATTATCTCAACACAATTATGACCAACAAGTAATACCAATAGTCTTGAAATTGATCTTCTCTTCAACTCATCCTCAAGGCACTCTACCCTTCCTTCATTCTCCAAAGCACACAAAATCCTCTCTCAAAACTTTCCCAAGTGTCACACATACATGTCGTAAACCCAACATCTTTGGTTTTACTATTTATTAGGCAATCTTGATCAACACCATATTGTTTGGCAATCATGCATGTTTTAACTCTTAATACATATACCATATAAATATGAGGCTCAATATAATATATATTGGTGAACCATACCATGTATGGGTCACCCTTAAGTAACTACACCTTATAACAAGGCACTTGTAGCTCTTATAGGTCTCATGGAGACCCATTCATATAATAAGCTCACCCTTCAGAAAAACATGTGCACAATATCACTTAGAATTACATATATTCACTCCTTATGTCCCCTAGGACATCCTAAAATGATCATAGACAACTTATAACTAAATTTGTGTATGTTTATACAACTCAAACAAAAACCTTATGCATATAGTCACTATGGATGAACACATGGTCAGCTTATTAAGTATTTCTCATACTTGCGATATATTGAAAAAACCTCTAAAATCAAATAATATCATCCTCATATAGTTTAAAACACACACCAATATCTAATTCATTGTTAAACATCAAAACAACTACATGAGCTTGAATATCCTTCTCAGGTCACTTGAAGAATAAATACAAAAACATAGTCAAATTTGGAGATTCATAACTATGTTTATACTCACACTCATATATTCAAAATATATATTTATAGATGCACTTTGGAGTCCTATACCACTTTTATTTTTACTATATGAGTATATTCATCTTCTATCAAAATTTATACTCAAAAAACTAGACATTTGCCTTTTTCACAAATTCAAATATTCAAATGGCAAGAGTCAATTAAACTTTAAAAACTTTACTCTCATCTTATGTTCTAACTGATCTGATCAAATGTGCATCATTGATCTTGTATGATAGTTAACATATATGTGAAAAGTATAAATCATTAAACCTCTCTCATTTTGACATCATCTTGTGCAATATTGAAATGTTGACTTCACATACTTTAACGATCTTGACAAATTAGTTAGTCCTTATCAAGAATTGTATGCTATTTTATCAATCTATATAAACCCCTACTTAGCATTGGATCATTATCTTATACATTTGCTTAGACATTAGAAATTGTGCACCTATCCTCATTTTTCTCAACATGCACCATTCATCTTTGATTGGTATGATCACCCACACAAACATCTATCACATTGAACCATTTGAATCTCATGCTCTATTTTATCTAGAATTATGAACTCTCATAAACTATTAGATCTCCACTATGTCTAAATATTTAATATCAATCAAATTGACTAAGTATAGGGACTATGTCAATATGAATGAGAAGCCATTTTTACACCTAGTGTAATGAATTACTTTGATGAAATCAATTTTTGTAAGACCACAAGTTAAGGCATTCATTACCTTAGTGTTGTTCTGAAACAACTTATTGTTTTCAAAACTAGATGGAGGAATAATAGGAGAAACGTAAGCATCCAAAACTAATTGCCATACATCAAAACCTAGGGACATAATTTAGGTCTTTATCCTAGCACTCCAAAATTCATAATTGGATCCATTGAACATTGGTGCTTGCTTAGTAGAGAAACCACTTTGCATATTCTTATTAGCCATTATAACTTGGACCACCTTCAAGATGTTAATACTTCACTAAAGGACCTTGCTCTAATACAAATTTTTAGAGGTACAACCCACTAAGGTGGGGTGAATTAGTGGTGGAAAATAATCAAATATAAATTACAAACATTTATATTACTTAAGCATTCAATCATAAGCATTCATGAAACATATAGATCATTCATAACTTTGTATCAATGAATATAAGAAAGATTACATACATAACACAGGGTCTACATGAGAAACCATCTTAGGGAATAAAAATCATTCTCAAACATACAAACAAATGGACTACTATCATATAATAAAATCACAAATAAGAGATTGATCAAGTCCTTTAGATCAAGAACTTTTGGCAGAGTCCTTTTGACCTATAACCTTGATCAAGTCCTTTAGATCAAGAACTTTTGGCAGAGTCCTTTTGACCTATAACCTTGATCAAGTCCTTTAGATCAAAGGTCTTTTAGTGAAACCCTATTTCACAAGGAGAAACTTCCCTAAAGGAAGATAAATTCCTTTGGGCCCTCCTTAATAAGAACACTTTCACCTGAGCAATGATGTATACACACTTGATGATGGACCTCAGCTAATCACTCTTCACCTTTGATCACACTCAAATAATAAGCACACTATCATCTCAACATAATTATGACCAACAAGTAATACCAATAGTCTTCAAATTGATCTTCTCTTTAACTCATACTCAAGGTTATCTACCCTTCCTTCATCCTCCAAAGCACACACAAGCCTCTCTCAAAACTTTCCCAAGTGTCACACATACAAGTCTTGAGCCCAACATCTTTAGTTATACTATTTATAGAGCAATCTTGATCAACACCATAATGTTTGGCCATCAGGAATTTTTTAACTCTTAATACATATATCATATGAATATGAGGCTCAATATAATATATATTGGTCAACCATAGCATGTATGGGTCGCCCTTAAGTAGATACACCTTTTAACAAGCCACTCGTAGGTCTTATAGGTCTCATGGAGACCCATTCACATAATAAGCTCACCCTTCAAAAAAAATGGGAAAAATATCACTTAAAATTTCATAAATTCACTCCTTCTATCTCTTAGGACATCCTCAAATGATCATATATAACTTAACTTACATATGTATATGTTCATACAACTCAAACAAAGACCCTATGTATATAGTCACTATGGATGAACACATGGTCAAATTATTAAGTATTTTTCATACTCAAGATAGATTTAAAAAACCTTCAAAATCCAAAAATATCATCCTCATATAGTATAAAACACACTCCAATATCTAATTCATTGTTAAACATCAGAACAACAACTACATGAGCTTGAATATCCTTCTCAGGTCACTTGTTGAATAAATACAAAAACATAGTCAAATTTGGAGATTCATAACTATGTTTGTACTCACACTCATATATTAAAAATATATATTTATAAATTCTCTTTGGAGTCTTATACCACTTTTATTTTTACTATATGAGTAAATTCATCTTCAGTCAAAATTTATAGTCAAAAAAATAGACACTAGTCTTTCCTTCACAAATTGAAATATTCAAATGGCAAGAATCATAGTTAAACTTTAGAAACTTTACTATCGTCTTATGTTTTCAATGATCAGATCAAATGTGCACCATTGATCTTGTATGATATTTAACATATAGGTGAAAAGTATCAATCATTAAACCTCTCTCATTTTGACCTCATCTTGTGCAATCTTGGAATGTTGACTTCACATGTTCTATCGATCTTCACAAGCTAGTTAGGTCCTTATCAAGCATTGTACACTATCTGATCAATCTTTATAAACACATACTTTCCATTGCATCCTTATCTTATACCTTTGCTTATAAATTAAAAATTGTGCACATATCCTCATTTTTATTAACATGCACCATTCATCTTTGATTGGTATGATCACCCACACACCATTTGATCTTCATTAGGTCCTAAACTTTAACTATGATAAAAAGCTATCACAGTGACCCATTTGACTCTCATTCTCTATTTTATCTAAAATTATGAACTCTAGTAAGCTATTGGATCTCCAAGATATCTAAATATTTAACATCAAACAAATTAACAAAGTATAGGGACTATGTCAATATTTATGGGTAGCCATTTTTGCAGCTAGTGTAATGAATCACTTTGATGAAATCATTTTTTGTAAGACCACAAGTTATGGCATTAATTACCTTAGAGTTGTTCTCAAACAACTTATTATTTTAAAAACTAGATGGAAGAATAATAATAGAAACATAACCATCCAAAACTAATTGCCATACATCAAAACCTAGGGACATAATGTAGGTCTTTATCCTAGCACTCCAAAATGCATAATTAGATCCATTGAAGATTATTGATTGCATAGTAGAGAAAACACCTTGCATATTTTGATTAGATATTATACCTTGGATCATCTTCAAGATGTTAATCCTTTACTAAAGGACCTTTCTCTAATACCAATTGTTAGAGGTAACAATGACTAAGGTAGGGTGAATCAATGGTAGAAAGCAATTCTATATAAATTCCAAAATTTTATATTACTTAAACATTCAATCATAAGTATTCATGAAACATTAATATCATTCATAACATTGAATCAATGAACATAAGCAAGATTACATACATAACTCAAGGTCTACATGGGAAACCCTCTTAGTGAACAAGAATCACTCTCAAGCCTACAAAAACATGGACTAATATCATATAAGAAGATCACAAATAAGAGATTTATCAAGTCCTTTTGATTAGGAACCTTTGGCAGAGTCTTTTTAAACTACAACCTTGATCAAGTCCTTTAAACCAAAGGTATTTTAGTGAAACCCTATTTCACAAGGATAAACTTCCCTAAAGGAATATAAAGTCCTCTGGACCCTCCTCGATAAGAACACTTTTACCTAGGAAATGATGTCTACATACTTGATGATGGACCTCAGCTAATCACTCTTCACCTTTGATCACACTCAAATAGTAAGCACACTATTATCTCAACATAATTCTGACCAACAAGTAATACCAATAGTCTTCAAATCTATCTTATCCTTACCTCATCCCTAGGGTGATCTACCCTTCCTTCATTCCCCAAATCATAAACAAACCTCTCTCAAAACTTTCCCAAGTGTCACACATTCATTTTACTATTTATTGAGAAATCTTGATCAACACCATTTTGTTTAGACATCAGGCATGTTTTAAATCTTAATACATATATAAGGATCACTATAATCTATATTGGTCAACCATATCACCTATGGGTCACCCTTAAGTAGCTACACCTTTTAACAAGACACCTATAGTTCTTATAAGTCTCATGGAGACCCATTCACACAATAGGCTCTCACCCTTAAGAAATACATGGGAAAAATATCACTTATAATTATAGATTTTCACTCCTTATGTCCCCTAGGGCATCCTAAAATGATCATACACAACTTAACTTACATCTGTGTATGTTCATACAACTCAAACAAAGAACTTATGCATACAGTCACTATGCATGAACATATGGTCAGCTTATTAATTATTTTTCATACTCAAGATGGATTGAAAAGACCTCAAAAATCTTAAAATATCATCCTCATAGGGTATAAAACATACTCCAATAGCTAATTAATTGTGAGACATCAAAATGACAACTACATGAGCTTGAATATCCTTCTCAAGTCACTTGCATAATAAATATGAAAACATAGTCAACTTTGGAGATTATTAACTATGTTTGTACTCACACTCACATCTTTAAAATATATATTTATAGATGTAATTTTGAATCCTCTACCACTTTTATTTTTACTATATGAGTAAATTCATCTTCTATCAAAATTTATAGTCCAAAAACTAGACACTGGTCTTTCCATTGCCAATTGAAATATTCAAATGGCAAGAGTCATAGTTAAACTTCAGAAACTTTACTCTCATCTTATGTTCTCACTGATCAGATCAAATGTGCACCATTGATCTTGTATGATATTTAACATATAGGTGAAAAGTATCAATCATTAAACCTTTCTCATTTTAAACTTATCTTGTGCAATCTTCAAATGTTGACTTCACATGCTCTATTGATCTTCAAAAATCAGTTAGGTCCTTATCAAGCATTGTACACTATTTGATCAATCTTTATAAACACCTACTTGCCATTGGATCCTCATTTTATACCTTTACTTAGACATTAGAAATTGTGCACCTATCCTCATTTTTCTCAACATGCACCATTCATCTTTGATTGGTACGATCACCCACACACCATTTGATCTTCATTAGGTCCTCAACTTTAACTATTCTAAATAGCTATCACATTGACCCATTTGAATCTCATGCTCTATTTTATCTATAATTATTAACTCTCATAAACTATTAGATCTCCACTATGTTTAAATATTTAACATCAAAAAAATTGACTAAGTATAGGGACTATGTCAATATGAATGAGTAGCCATTTTTGTATCTAGTGTAATGAATTACTTTGATGAACCTAGTTTTTGTAATATAACAAGTTATGGCATTAATTACATTAGAGTTGTTCTCAAATAACTTATTATTTTCAAAACTATATGGAGGAATAATATTAGAAACATAACCATCCAAAACTAATTGCCATACATAAATACCTAGGGACATAATGTAGGTCTTTATCCTAACACTCAAAAATGCATAATTGGATCCATTAAATATTGGTTCTTTCTTAGTAGAGAAACCACATTTGATATTCTGATTAGCCATTATACCTCGGATCACCTTCAAGATGTTAATCCTTCACTAAAGGACCTTGATATAATACCAATTTTTAGAGGTACAACCCACTAAGTTGGGGTGAATCAGTGGTGGAAAACAATCCAATATAAATTCTAAACTTTTATATTACTTAGGTATTTAATCATAAGTATTCATGAAACATACAAATCATTCATAACATTGAATCAATGAACATAAGTAAGATTACATACATAACACAATGTCTACATGGGAAACCCTCTTAGGGAATAGAAATAAATCTAAAGCCTATAAACACATGGACTAATAGCATATAAAAATATCACAAATAAGAAATCGATCAAGTCCATTTGATCAGGAACCTTTGGCAGAGTCCTTTTGACCTACAACCTTGATCAAGTCCTTTAGATCAAAGGTCCTTTAGTGAAACCCTATTTCATAAGGATAAACTTCCCTAAAGGAAGATAAAGTCCTTTGGACCCTCCTTGATAAGAACACTTTCACCTAAGAAATTATGTCTACACACTTACGATGGACCTTAGCTAATCACTCTTCACATTCGATCAAACTCAAATAGTAAGCACACTATTATCTCAACATATTTATGACCAACAAGTAATACCAATAGTCTTAAAATTTATCTTCTCTTTAACTCATCCTCAAGGCACTCTACCCTTCCTTCATTTCCCAAAACACACACAAGCCTCTCTCAAAACATTCTCATGTGTCACACATACATGTCTTGAACACAACATCTTTGGTTATACTATTTCTAGAGCAATCTTGATCAACACCATATTGTTTGTCCATTAGGCATGTTTTCACTCAAAATACATATATTATATTAATATGAGGCTCAATATAATATATATTGGTCAACCATAGCATGTATGGGTCACCCTTAAGTAGCTACACCTTTCAACAAGGCACTTATAGCTCTTATATGTCTCATGGAGACCCATTCACATAATAAGCTCACCCTTGAGAAAAACATGGGCAAAATATCACTTAAAATTACATATGTTCACTCCTTATTTCCCCTAGGACATCCTCAAGTGATCATAGACAACTTAAATTTAATCTGTGTACATTCTTACAACTCAAACAAAGACCTTATGCATACAATCACTATGGATGAAAACATGGTTAACTTATTAAGTATTGTTCATACTCAAGATAGATTTAAAAAACCTCTAAAATCCAAAAATATCATCCTCATAGAGTATAAAACACACTCTACTAACTAGTTCATTGTGAGACATCAAAACAACTACATGAGCTTGAATATCCTTCTCGGGTAACTTGCAGAATAAATATGAAAACATAGTCAACTTTGTAGATTCATAACTATGTTTGTACTCACACTAAAATATTCAAAATATATATTTATAGAAGCAATTTTAATTCCTCAACCACTTTTTTTTTACTATATGAGAAAATTCATCTTCTATCAAAATTTATAGTCAAAAAACTAGACATTGGTCTTTCCTTCACAAATTCAAATATTCAAATGGCAAGAGTCATAGTTAAAATTCAAAAACTTTACTCTCATCTTATGTTCTCAATGATTAGATAAAATTTTCACCATTCATCTTATATGATATTTAACATATAGGTGATTATTATCAATCATTAAACCTCTCTCATTTTGACCTCATCTTGTGCAATCTTGAAATGTTGACTTCACATACTCTGTCAATCTTCATAAATCAATTAGGTCCTTATCAAGCATTATGCAATATTTGATCAAACTATATATAAACCTAATTTCCATTGGATCCTTTTACTATACCTTTTCTTAGACATTAAAAATTATGCACATATCCTCATTTTTCTCAACATGCACCATTCATCTTTGATTGGTAGCATCACCCACACACCATTGGATCTTTTTTAGGTCCTAAACTTTAACTATGCTAAAAAACTATCACATTGACCCATTTCACTCTCATAAACTATTGGATCTCCATTATGTCTAAATATTTAACATCAATCAAACTGACTAAGTATAGGGACTATGTCAATATGAATGAGTATCCATTTTTGCACCTAGTGTAATGAATTACATTAATGAACTCAGTTTTTGTAAGACCATAAGTCATATCATTCATTACCTTAGAGTTGTCCTCAAACAAATTATTGTTTTCAAAACTAGATGAAGGAATAATAGGAGAAACATAACCATACATCAAAACCTAGGGACATAATGTAGGTCTTTATCCTAGCACTCCAAAATGCATAATTGGATCCATTGAACATTAGTTCTTGCTTACTAGAAAAACTACCTTACATATTCTGATTAACCATTATACCTACGATCACCTTGAAGATGTTAATCCTTCACTAAGGGACCTTTATCTAATACCAATTTTTAGAGGTAAAACCCACTAAGTTGTGGTGAATCAGTGGTGGAAAATAATCCAATATAAATTCTAATCTTTTATATTACTTAAGCATTCAATCATAAGTATTCATGAAACATTAAGATCATTCATAACCTTGAATCAATGAATATAAGAAAGATTACATACATAATACAAGGTCTACATGGGAAACCCTCTTAGGGAATAAATATCACTCTCAATCCTACAAACACATGGACTACTATCATATAAGAAGATAAAAAATAAGAGATTGATCAAGTTCTTTTGATCAGGAACCTTTGGCAGAGTCCTTTTGACCTACTACCTTGATCAAGTCCTTTAGATCAAAGGTCTTTTAGTGAAACCCTATTTCACAAGAAGAAACATCCCTAAAGGAATATAAATTCCTTTGGACCCTCCTTGATAAGAACACATTCACCTAAGAAATGATGTCTACACACTTGATGATGGACCTTAGCTAATCACTCTTCACCTTTGATCACACTCAAATAGTAAGAACACTATTATCACAACATAGTTTTGACCAACAAATAATACCAATAGTCTTCAAATTGATCTTCTCTTTATCTCATTATTAGGCTACTCTACCCTTCTTTCATTCCCTAAAGCACTGATAAGCCTCTCTCAAAAATTTATTAAGTGTCACACATACAAGTCTTGAACCCAACATCTTTGGTTCTACTATTTATACAACAATCTTGATCAACGCCATATTGTTTGGCCATCAGGCATGTTTTAACTCTTAATACATATGAATATGAATATGAGTCTCAATATAATCTATTTTGGTCAACCATAACACCTGTGGGTCACCCTTAAGTAGCTACACCTTTTAACTTGGCACTTATAGCTCTTATAGGTTTAATGAAGACCCTTTCACATAATAAGCTCACCCTTGAGAAAAATAAGGGCACAATATAACTAAAAAATACATATGTTTACTCTTTATGTCCCTTAGGACATATACAAATGATCATAGACAACTTAACTTACATTTGTGTATGTTCATACAACTCAAATAAAGACCTTATGCATACAGTCACTATGAATGAACACATGGTCAACTTATTAAGTATTGTTCATGCTCAATAAGGATTTGGAGAACCTCCAAAATCCACAAAAATCATCCTCATATAGTATAAAACACACTCCAATAGCTAATTCATTGTTAGACATCAAACCAACAACTCCATGAGCTTGAATATCCTTCTCGAGTCACTTGCATAATAAATACATAAACATAGTCAACTTTGGAGATTCATAACTATGTCTGTACTCACACTCAGATCTTCAAAATATATATTGATAGATGCACTTTGGATTCCTCTACCACTTTTATTTTTACTATATAAGCAAATTCATCTTCTATCAAAAGTTATTGTCAAAAAACTAGACATTGGTCTTTCCTTCATAAATTCAAATATTCAAATGGCAAGAGTCATAGTTAAACTTTAAAAAATTTACTCTCATCTTATGTTCTCACTAATCAAATCAAATGTTCACCATTGATCTTGTATGATATTTAACATATAGGTAAAAAGTATCAATCATTAAACCTCTCTCATTTTGATCTCATCTTGTGTAATATTGAAATGTTGTCTTCACATGCTCTGTTGATCTTCACAAATTAGTTAGGTCCTTATCAAGTGCAATGCACTATTAGATCAATCTATATAAACACCTTCTTACCTATGGATCCTTATCCTATACCTTTTCTTAGACATTAAAAATTGTGCACGTATCCTCATTTTTATCAACATGCACAATTCACATTTGATTGGTATGATCACCCACACACCATTAGATCTTTATTAGGTCCCAAATTTTAACTATGCTAAATATTTGTCACATTGACCCATTTGAATCTCATGCTCTATTTTATCTAGAATTATGAACTCTCATAAACTATTGGATCTCCATTATGTCTAAATATTTAACATCAAGCAAATTGACTAAGTATAGGGACTATGTCAATATGAATGAGTAGCCATTTTTGTACCTAGTATAATGAATTACTTTGATGAACTCATTTTTTGTAAGACCACAAGTTATGGCATTCATTACCTTAGAGTTGTTCTCAAATAACTCATTGTTTTCAAAACTAGATGGAGGAATAATAGGAGAAACATAACAATCCAAAACTAATTGCCATACATCAAAACCTAGGGACATAATGTAGGTCTTTATCCTATCACTATAAAATGCATAATTGGATCCATTGAGCATTGGTGCTTGCTTAGTAGAGAAACCACCTTGCATATTCTTATTAGACATTATACCTTGGATCACCTTCAAGATGTTAATACTTCACTAAAGGACCTTACTCTATTACAAATTTTTTGAGGTACAACCCACTAAGGTGGGGTGAATCAATGGTGGAAAACAATCCAATATAAATTCCAAACATTTATATTACTTAAGCATTCAATCATAAGCATTAATGAAACATATAGATCATTCATAACTTTGAATCAATAAATATAAGTAAGATTACATACATAACACAAGGTATACATGGTAAACCCTCTTAGGGAATAAAAATCATTGTCAAGCCTAAGAAAACATGGACTAATATCATATAAGAAGATCACAAATAAGAGATTGACCAAGTCCTTTTGATCAGGAACCGTTGGAAGAATCCTTTTGACCTACAACCTTGATCAAGTCCTTTAGATCAAAGGTTTTTTAGTGAAACCCTATTTCACAAGGAGAAACTTCCCTAAAGGAATATAAATTCCATTGGACCCTCCTTGATAAGAACACTTTCACCTTAGAAATGATGTCTACACACTTGATGATGGATCTCAACTAATCACTCTTCACCTTTCATCACACTCAAATAGTAAGCACACTATCATCTCAACATAATTCTAACCAACAACTAATACCATAGTTTTCAAATTTGTCTTCTATTTAGCTCATCCTTAGGGTTCTCTACCCTTTCTTATTTCCTAAATCACACACAAGTCTCCCTCAAAACTTTCCCAAGTGTCACACATACAAGTCTTGAACCCAACATATTTAGTTCTACTATTTATAGAGCAATCTTGATCAACACCATATTTTTTGGCCATCAGGAATGTTTTAACTCTTAATGAATCTATCATAATAATATGAGTCTCAATATAGTCTATATTGGTCAACCATATCACCTATGGGTCACCCTTAACTAGCTACACCTTAAGGCACTTGTAGCTCGCATAGGTCTCATGGAGACCCATTCACATAATAGGCTCAGCCCTGAGAAATACATGTGCATAATATCACTTAAAATTACATACTTTCAATCCTTATGTCCCCTATGACATCCTCAAATGATCATAAACATCTTAAGTTACATCTGTGTATGTTCATACAACTCAAACAAAGACCTTATGCATACAATCACTATGGATGAACACATGGTCAGCTTATTATGTATTGTTCATACTCAAGATAGATTGAAAAAACTTCCAAAATCCACAAATATCATCCTCATAGAGTTTAAAACTCACTCCAATAGCTAATTCATTGTGATACATCAAAACAACAACTACATGAGCTTGAATATCCTTCTCAGCTCACTTGCGGAATAAATATGAAAACATAGTCAACATTGGAGATTCATAGCTATGTTTGTACTCACACTCAGATCTTCAAAATATATATTTATAGATTCACCTTGGATTCTTCTACCACTTTTATTTTTACTATATGAGTATATTCATCTTCTAATAAAAATTTATATTCAAAAAACCAGACATTGGTCTTTCCTTCACAAATTCAAATATTCAAACGGAAAGAGTCATAGATAAACTTCAGAAACTTTACTCTCATCTTATGTTCTCATTGATCAGATCAAATGTACACCATTGATCTTGTATGATATTTAACATATAGGTGAAAATTATCAATCATTAAACCTCTCTCATTTTGACCTCATCTTGTGCAATCTTAAAATGTTGACTTCACACGCTCTATCATTCTCCAAAAACTAGTTAGGTCCTTATCAAGCATCGTACACTATATGATAAATATGTATAAACTCCTTCTTACCGTTGGATCCTTATCTTATACCTTTGCTTAGAAATTAAAAATTGTGCACCTATCCTCATTTTTCTCAACATGCACCATTCATCTTTGATTGGTATGATAACCCACACACCATTGGATCTTCATTAGGTCTTGAACTTCAACTATTCTAAACAGCTATCACATTGACCCATTTGACTCTCATGCTCTATTTTATCTAAGATTATGAACTCTCGTAAACTATTGGATCTCCACTATGTCTAAATATTTAACAAAAAACAAATTGACTAAGTATATGGATTATGTCAATATGAATGAATAGACATTTTTGCACCTAAATAGCTTCTTCTATTGTTACCCATAGATCTCAAATTTGGATGAGATGATATCCTTCCATAGGAGAATCCAACCATGTGAAAAAATACTTATGGAACTCTCATGCATGTGATATATAATTCCATTAACAGTCCTTCTCATGAACTTCTATCATAGAGCCAACCATGTCCAAATATGTCTGGAAGAGCAACTTTGAGCATCCATAACATCTACCATGCTTTAGCGCATGATCTCAAACTTAGTGCAAATAGTCTATGTTCAAAACTAAATAAACCCATATGATCAGAATAAATTTACATATTTATACATGTAAGATATAATTCCTTCAAAATTATTGCTTGTTTGTTTTCTCCACACTAGAAAATTGGCTAAGTATGGGAAAACACAGTCAATCTGCATGGGAGTGCAACTTTGCATGTGCATATCTTTTGACATGCTACATAACATGATCTATAATTATGCACAAATAAACTAGATCAAATCATGATAAAAAAATTATGATCACCTTGTTATTTCACCTCCACACATGTGAATTCTTAGCTCATCAACATTCTTACTCAACTCTTTCTAACCATATTGTAAATTTGGCTATGGGAAAATAGTGAAATATGACTAAGATGCCAACTTTACACCCTCATAAATGTCATCATACTTTAATGCATGACTTAATATTTCAAACATAATAGATAAGGACTAATTTGATCATAACCATATGACCATATCCCCTTGACTCACTACCACGTGGTGATGGTGATGTCATCAAACTACCATCTCATCTTTTATGCTATTAGACACAAAGAGTCTAGATGAAAACTATGATCACCCGGATGAATTCTTATTATTAAAATAATATCTCAAAGTATAGATCACATCTTATAGGACCTCTTATAGATAATCAAACCTCTATACTCATATCTGATCCTCTCAATCTATGCCAATACTAAAGATCAACCAATCAAATATAAAGCACAATATAACAAACACATTGCACACTTTGTCATTAAGCTTGCTCACTTTGTCATTATCACATATACTATCAAATATATTCATCCACTCACCAAGGAACATACATGACACCACTATTACATCATCATGACAACTCTCCAACACTCTTTGGGCCTATCACACTGGCATGCGTACTACCATTAGGACAATGCCATTTTCTCTAGTCTATGGTTATGAACTAGTCCTTCCATTAAAATTTGATCTTACCTCTCTCTGTATATCTCTTCATGATATCATACCCAATGAATAATTATATGAATCTTTCCTATATGCTCTTTATTTCCTTGATGAACACCATCTTTCTAATTAATAACACAATCACCAATACAAGGCCTGTATTGCTAAACAACATAATAAATGAGTTAAAGTTCACATGTTTAATGTTTATGACCTTATCCTTAAATTAGACTACACTCATGACAAAGAAGGCAAAATTCCCAAAAACGGTGAGGCCTTATTTATTCAAAAATATTCTTGGTCCAAGTACCTATCATCTTTAAACCAATCAAGTTCATATTTTTAAAGACCACCAATGTATAATTCCTCAAAAAGTAGTTTTCCTAACCCTTCCATTACTTTCATGATTTTTATATACTATCTATCTAAAAATCTTTGCAAGATACTTACATATGTCTCAAATTCTACAATATTTCTCTATTTTCACAAACCTTAGTCATTTTTGAGTCTATTTGGTTTCCTTTTTTCTCATGAATTACTTTGTAAAACTATGGATAGGACCCAGTATTCCTCATGATTTCCTTCTCTTTGTTTTCTCATTTTTCAAGACTTTTTTACAACCCTTGGGTTTCTCTTTTGTGAATTGAAATGTAATACCATGGATAAGACCTAGCCTTTCTCAAAAATATCAAATTTTTATTATCTCATACTTTTTGGCACCCTCAAGGGTTTTCATTTTATGAATTGCGTAGTAAGACCATAAATAAGACCTAGTCTTCCTCATAAAATCACCATCTTTTTCATTCCTTTTCTAGAATGTGTTTATAAATGGTTACAATTTATTGATCTTTGTTCTCGATTTTAGTTTTTCTTTCTTTTATAGATATTTCTTATTAAAATAATCTATGTTAGCATATTTTCCCACATTTCCCTCATTCTTATGATAAGGAATCACAAATTACTATCATTGTACCCTTTTTCACACTTTGTAACATTTTTTGTGATTTGAAGTAATTCAAATTATTTCATGTTTCATTCCTCTTGATTCCCTTCCCTTTCACTCTACATTGGATAGTACAAGGTTGAAGTCAAGATATCACTTTTATTTCACCAAATTTTATGAGACTCTTAGACACCATGCTCTATGAGTTATTGTTGGCCCACATAGGAAATTCTTGCATGATTTGGTGAAGAACATAGAAATCATAAGTAGTCATTTTGTTGAATCTAGATCTCACACACATGGATGAGTCAAAAATAATTAGTCATATGGGTTTGTTTAATTTTGTGCCAAGATCATATGTAACAAATCCTAAGTCCCCTACTAAAGTGCAAACAAAGTTATGTGTGTGTAAATTTGGCTCTTCAATTGGTTTTCACTAAGTTTCCCATACTTAGCTAAAAAATATCAACTATCACTAGGACATCACAAAGAATAGATATGGATCCATTGTCTTGGACCTTCAATATCTTCACCTAAAAAGCTCACAAGACTACTGGGTCAAATGGGTTTCTCCTTATTGACCTTAGGAATGCCTTTTAAAAGTTTGAGGCTTCCAAGAATTTTGCTCAAGTTATGAGTATTTGAAAGGGGAATTTTAGTATGATATGTTCATGCTAATGTCAAATTTAAGGATGGAATAATATAGCCCTAGTAAGCTTAAATTTGATGTTTATGTGATAGTCGATGATGGTCATGCAAATGTCATTTGATGGGAGTAAGGACATCAACTTTAAGACTGTGAACTAGCTATTATTTTTCAAATAGTGGGTCTTGATAGATTGATGGTCCATGTTTTATCATAAATTTGGATTTAATGGTGAGTGTTGGTCAAAAGTTTAGTGAATCTCAAAGGACAATGTATGCATTATAAGTGTTAAAGATGCATTTAAATGATAGCAAATCAATGATCCATAGGACTTCATACAAATTGAAATTGATGGAGAAAGTTGAGTCAATTTGTTAAAGGGCCAAGTTGATTTTTGACAACCAATCAGATTAAAAACAAGACCCAAATTCTTTACAAGAGTTGGAATGATATTTTCTACTATGAAACATAGGGTTCTATAGGGTCTTTTGATGCCATTAGAGTTGGTTAAAATGCCATGAAATGACCCAAGTAATAGAGTGTGATGTAAGGAACACATATGGACCACCATTAAGGTTAAAATATGGACCTCTAGTTTGTACGATTTCTTAAGAATAGTTATTTTTACAATAGTTTTTTACATTTTTAAGAGAATCCATATATGCACAAATAGGTTGGGTTCTTGCAAAGAAAGAATGGGTCTTTTGGATCTCTTTTAATATGGAAAGGTGTTATACTTTCTATAGGTCTGTACTAATATAGATACTATAGGAAAACCAATAATCTTGAATTGGTTTTACACCTATATATAGACCTATGATCCAATCATGAAGATAAATAATAAGTGTAATTAATGTGAAAGATCTGTAATCTTTATCATGACCATTATCTTGACAAGAAGCTACCTAAAAGGAACTAAATCATCTTTCAATTAGGTCCATGATCATAAAGTTTTATCTTCAATACAGAGTTGGTATGAAGTATCAAGTAAAAGATCTAGTATTGAGAATTACAATTAGGATCAGTTAATGCATCTTGAGGCCTTTGAAGACCTTGTCACTCAACAATCCATATAAAAAAATTTGATTGATTAAAAGGGTGGAAATGTTCTATTGGTTAAGGAGAAAAAGTTGGCATCTTAGTTTCATTTAATTACCCAAGACAAGTTTTCTTTTTTTGATAGCGTGCTCTCCCATTATTCTAGACAATCTCTCTTCTTTTATATATCTTGGTCTCATTCCCTTTGTATAGGTTCTCAACTCTTAGAAATTTTAGCATTTTATTTATAATACAAGGATACTCATTCAGACCCTTTCAAAGGTATGCTAATTTGATATGGTCAAACCCTATCAATACCTTTTGAATAAATAATATCAACTCTTTTGCTATCTCTTATCTTTAATCAGCTTTTAGTATGCTTGTGTATGCTAAATTTGTGAAGGAGATTCTTCTTAGTTTGTTATCATTTCGCTTGCCTCTTTGAAGATGTTCTCAAACCAAAAGACATGATTACAAGCACATATCCTATCTCCAATCAAATATTAAACTCCATTGTTGGCCTCACACTAGATATGAGGTTTATTGGGGTGTGGTAGGCTAGTACATTAGAATAAAATAATTCACTAAAACTCTATAGTGATACCTAATTTCTCACATAAGTACCCAATTTTGTAGTATACCGATGACTCTATAAGGGGTCTTGAGAAATAAGGAACATGTTGTGAGAAGGTAGTTTCATGTTACCTTTCATGCATATAGACTTCATGGGATGATCCGCATACTTAATTTGTTGACCTAAGACTTGTGTGGCTAGGTAAATTTCTTTAGAGTCCTTAAGGTCAAAAGGATAAACCTAATTTAAGTGTCTTGATTTGATAAACAGTTCTTCTACCTTAGTTTTTTTCTTTATTCTCCCCTCTACCCATTTCATTTCCCCCTTTCATAAGTACATGTGATTCCAAATATATTTTCCATCTTCTATATTGCCCTCTTCTTCACACCTAAAAAACATGATATCACTACTTTGTTTTAGTTTTATCTATCTTTAGAACAAAACATGTTTGAGTGACTAGGATTACTTTATTTACACCATGGATCTACATTTATAGATGTGCCTTGATTAATTTTACCATTTGTCATTGTTGTACCACCCTTTTTGTGGATACCTAAGTACATTTCTACTTTCACGTCCTTTTTCCATTATTGAATGAGGTTGGTTTGTTACTTCTCACTTACCAATGTTTTTTCCCCCTTTATGCACCTTTTTCCATTGATGATTAAGTAAGGATTGTTATTGCTTATTCATCAATATTGTTTTACCATTTTTTCTTGACCATCTTTATTTGAGTAAGGATTGTTACTAATTTCACATTGATGTTTGATTACCATCCTTTTGAAATGTATCCTTGGTTTTACTTGGTGAGTTTGCATTCCTTACTTAAGGTTTACTTGTTTGAGTTTTTTGGTCTTTAGTAGCCTTGTATTTTCGGTTACCTAATTTACTCTAAATTTGGACTTGGTCATTTGATTTAAAATAGCACTTGTCACCCTAGCTTTCCAAATTTCATAGTACATCTCATCCACATAACACTAATTATCTTAGATTCCCTATTTTTGTTTCTTCATTGTCTTTAGTTTTATATTCTTGGGTTTGTTGAAAGCAGTCTATGTACCCTCCAAAATCAAAACTACAAACACAACAGACAACCATATAGTAATAATGGAAAGTCAAGGTATGCATACATTTAATTTTTCATTTATTTCCCTTTCTATCAATAAATTTTAGTTATTTTTATTTTAAAATATTGCAACCTATATTTAGCCTTAGCATTATGTGTTACTATGTTCTTTCTCAAATCACCATCCCCTATGTCACCTGAGTAACATATGAAGAGATTCAAGTGGGGAATATGTATACACATAATATTTTAAAAATTTATCAATTACTAATGCTTTCCATCTTAAAAAAACCCATCAAGTCTTAATCTCTCTGAGTACACACCTTAAGGGGTGCACTGGGAAAGTGGTGGGAATACCATTAGTGCTTCATAGGATTATTATCCCTAATTATCACTTATCATCAATCCAAATAGCTCTTAAAACCATTCCCCTAAGCTTGGGTTCCTCTTTTTCACACTCTAGTCTTTTGCCTCCTTCCTTACCCCTTTTCCTAACCTAAACCTCTTTTTAATAGTTTACATGACTATGTTGGATATGTCAACCTTGTAGTCTTATTGATAAAAATTATTCAGGTTTTAGGTCTACCCTTGGCTGACCTAGTCCATGACCTAGTAAGTTTTCTGTCAATATTGATACTAGGTTGATTGGGTCGACCTTGTAAACCAAAATTTTTGGAAGGGTTTAGGGTTAGATCTATCTATATAAACACATCCATTTCACCATTATTATAAAGTAGAAAAGATTTATTATTCATTTATTATTACTTACAATATGCTCTTCCACCATTCCCCTTTAGAATTTTTAGCTTTGGGTTTCTACTTGGAGAAGAATCTAGTATTGTGGATAAGTCTTCGATTATTTGACCTATCTTAGTGATCCTTATAAATCATAATAACCTCTTGCAAAACACCTTTCACTAAGGGAGAGATTGAGTCTCAATGGGTTCATCTTCTAGGTAAGTATCTCTAACTTTGCTCCTCTTTTTAGTAGATAGAAGTAACATAACTAATGGCTTTTAAATAATATTGTTCTTCCTCCACATGCATTAAGGTCTTACCTATACATAACTTAATTAAGAATCTCTTATGCATGTTTACTTTCATTTTTGTTTACTAACCCCCCACTTTATACCAAAAAATTTGTCTAGCATGAGATTAGATTTTTACTTTACTTGTTATTAGTATAGTTAATATGAAAAAAAATGACCTAGTTATGGTTATTATGTAGTATTTCTTGACTAGAGGATTTGGAACCCTCCCTAATGATAGTATTGTGATAAGAGATCCCTTAAATAGGTATAGTGGATAAATATTGGTCATGTTCTTGATTATCTAATGTATCCCAAATTCAAAGTGTAAATAGGATCTATCTTTTCTGAGCTAGGTTTGATTTATAGATCTGATGCATTTTTCATTGCATACAAGTTCCATTCTCATGAGTTGCTCAACTTTAGGGTTAATATGCTTTTGTTTTTTCCTAAATGGTTTGAATCCAGATCTAATTCAATACTATGGTGGGATAGGCTAGGTTTAAACCCATTTTACATCTTTATATTCCCAAGAAAATATATCATGGAATTCTCCATACAACTTAATGAATGCTTGTTTTTGAGATGTAGATCATACCTTGCCTAGTTTTAGGAGTTTGTCCTTGACGATTAAGACTCTTTCATAGTTATATTCCTTTGTGTAAATGCCCAAGTTATATTTATTATTTTCATCATCCTCATTAAATATCATATCTAGAGTGAGCAATTGCTTAGGTATCTTGCTTTTTCTTTTTGTATAATCTGGTCCTCATACTGATCATGGAGTATTTTGATTCATTAAAGAGAACTCATCCTCCTCTTTCAATAATTGTATAATATGCTTGTCACTATAAAACACCTACCAAAATACTTCATTTTAAAGAATGGAAAGATTCACAATAAATTAATATGTGGCTATTTTCCTTCCATCTTGATGTTAGTAGGTGTGTCAAATTGTAATCCTATAGTAGCTAACATGTCACCATGCTTGTTTTGTTCTCTTACGATTGGTTATATTTTAAATGCACTAAATTATTCAAGTAAATACCACACCCTATGATTATAATAATTAATAAAAGGGTTCTTAGTGGCACTCATATTCATTATTTGGTGCATAATAAGATTTTTATCTCCATATACTTGTGAATTCTTGATTTCCTTCCTCTTTTCCCATTGAAAACCATGAACAAGGCCTTCATACTCAACCAAATTGAAGGAACAACTAAAATGTAATATCTATGAAGATTAATGTTAATCTTTAGATGGATAAACTAAAATAACACCAAATTTTGTACTAATATTTATCTTTGAACCATGAAATAACATATTCCACATTCCATCACTCTCATCCTCCCATTAGTAAGTGAAGGTACAGGTGTTCCTTCCTCATGTAGGAAATACACCCCAAAACTAGTATCTTCCATTAAAGAATAAGGGACATTATCATAGGTATCAATACCATATTCATCTAAGATGAGATCAAAATTATATTTAATAGGGTAAGGTGCTATATCATCCATGACATGCTCTTCTCACTCATTGATAGTTCAATTCAGATTTGAACTAGTTTCCACATATGGTTTAATGTGGAACTTAGATGATGGATATGTTTTTGTTGTAACCTCATCTCCATATATTGTTTTAAAATACAATAAGTGCCTATTAGCATCATCATACCCTCTTATCTTAGCAGTAAAGTCTCTTGATAGGAAATGGCAAAATGTGCAGGTAGATCCACCACCACTATGACTTGTATAATTAGAAAACCTGGGCAATCATGCAAGAAAAATTTCAAACCTTTGACTAGATATATTGACTTGTTTGGTATTTCATCTAAATTTAAAACTCCTTTTATATATTCTTCATATTCAAACCCAACTTGTCTCTAACTAGTTTAGGCATAAGTGAAGTGTTTGTTGCACTATCCACAATGTAATTATCGACCAGCTTATCTCTCATAATGAGGGTAAGATAGAAATGTGTAGGTTTTTTAAACTTGGTGGAAGGTTAAATATTATGATTAGGTCATTTTATGATGGATACACCAATATTATTTGATGTTTGGGATGAATATGAAGTCATGATAACTGTTCTTGGAGTAAGTCCTTTTGACTAGGCATGTGGAGTACCTCCCAAAGGGATGTGCTTATATTTGTATTCTTAAAAGTGTAAATAATATTCAAAGAAGAAAATATATATTTTTATTAAATACTAGGAGGTAATTAAGTACCTCAATCTTGAGGTAATGAGGGTTGGACCACCCTTCCCAAGTTTTGATTTTAAGGAGGTGTAGGACTTGTAGAGGCTACCACATTTGCATTCATAACTTGTTACCTTGAAGGGTAGTTTTTTTGAGTTGTATCCACATATTGAGAATATCAAAAATATCTTCTCTTTGAAATTATATTTAATATGATTTATTTAATTTTATTTAGAATAAAACTATCCTCTTTTTTATAGTTTATAAGGCTTATTTCTTGATTACTACACTCTCTACGTGGTTCTAATTACATGGAACCATCATCTTACAATGTCAAGTTAGGATTAGGCCCTATTTTTCCCAAAAGGGATTGAAATTTTCCCTTATTATAATTCATTATCTAACCTTGAGGTTGCCTACAAGAATTTGGTCATTCTTCTCCTTAAACTAGGTTGATATGGACTAGAACCATGGGTCTTATGGTGGGAGCATAATTTAGATTATAAGAATTAGGTGACCTATCAAAATTAGGTTGACCTTGTCCCCTCCCATGACCATTATACTAAGGTGGAATTTTTTTATCTTGTGGAGGGTAATATTAAGAGTTTTAGTAAGCTATAGATTATTGATTTGATTGCCTATTTGAAGCTTCTAAGGCCTTATACTTTGCTTTCAAATCAATTACATCATATGGTATCTTTGGAGTAGGTTTATAATTTTTATTTGGATTTATAATTTGAGTAAGTCTTGGAAGAGTAGAAGGAATGTTGGGAAAAATAGGCATTGAGACCTTTAGATGGATTTTATCAAAATGGATCAAACCATTCTCATCTCTAATAGCTATATCATAGGCATTAGGCAAAGCATATCCTCCCATGGACTGTAACACGACCACTATATCAGTATTAATATCTCTGAGGTAGATTGGGAAAACCAAACTTTCATAAGGTCTCATGGGAGGTGGAAGCCTATTCCATGGCATTTGAAACCTTTCATTGAAATAATGCATGGATTCTTTAGGCCTTATTTGGATGATATTGGTCCGATGGATCAGTGATGTATGGTCACCCTTATCCTTAAACCTTTGATTTAACAACTCCAAAAATTTATTCCATGTATTATTTCATCCTCCTTAAAATATTCTATACAATTCAAGGGATTTTCCCTTAAGAGACATGGCAAGAAATTTGATTTCTATGTTAATTTGTGTAATATTATGTAAATTATAGAAGTTAGATATGTCTCTAGTGTCTTCACTTGGGGTGAAAGGACCTTCCCCATTAAAATTAGGGATAATATTGGTGGAATTAGGAGGGATAACATCATTGGCAACAAGATTTATGACATTTTTAGTATTGAAAGATTAGAAAGCATGTTACCTAGCCATGTTACTTTAAAATTCTTCTTTATTCTCTTCATCATCTTGAATTTTAAAACCTTATTTCCCTTTAAGATCTTATTTAGAATTTTAAAGTCCCAAGAAAGGCTCAATGTACTTAACTTCAGGAGGAGGCCTAGTATGAGGGATTGGATTTGTATTATGAGAACCTCTACTAGCATCTAATCTAGTAGTGGCCATGAAGAATAAATAAAAGAAATAAGAAATTGATATACAAATACATTTTATACATTCAATGGAGTCATCAATATTGATTAGGAAACACTTGTTTAGTTTTTGTCTTGTCATATCTAGCATTCACCTTGATAAGAAGTGTTTATGACAACTATCCCATCAAGTGTGTTAGAATTGTTTTCACTCAATTTTTCGCCCTTGAAGAGGTAGTTCAAGCCTAATCTAATTGACTGAATAATGGAATTACCCCTAGACCTATGTTTCGGATATAGTGGTGGTAAACCTCTAGTTTAAAGAGTCATCCCCCTATATTTATCTTTATTGTTCTCTTACTAACTAGTTTCTATATGAAAATGGATAAGAGACCATCTAAATATAAGAAAACTATATAAAAAAATAGTGATACACTAGAAGATTTGATCCAATAAAATCCTATTCTTGCATTTAAAGTAAGTAAAACTACACTTTGGTCTACACTTCAATAAAGATTTTCTTACATAAGTATTTCAACCTAGAGACTATGTAAGTATAGTAGACAATGTGAGATATTTAAAGAAGTGATAAAACACTACTAAAACTCTAAACACTTAACTATAAAACCACACTTTAATTTAATCCAAGTGACCTATAATAAGATAATTTATCCATACCTAGGTGTACATAAGTCAGACAGGATACAAGGACAAATAATTTCATCATTAACATTTATCAATAAATCATTAAACACACTGAAATATGAACTTGCAAATATTTAACTAGATTAAATTTATTTTCTCAAGGGAAAGATGTGTAAATAAAATAGAAAGGCATTTTCATCCTTTCCTATGGCTAGATTACAATGCCAAAACTAGGCATACTTATAGCACCAATGTGTGTGTGTGTGTGTGTGTGTGTGTGTGTGTGTGTGTGAGAGAGAGAGAGAGAGAGAGAGAGAGAGAGAGAGAGAGAGAGAGAGAGAGAGAGAGAGAGAGAGAGAGAGAGAGAGAGAGAGAGAAATCCCACACCATGAATGAAATCTTAGGGGGATAAAATAATGGAGAAAGGTGATTAGCTTTAGTAGAGTTACGAATAAGCATATAAATTCTTCAAAAAGTTTCATTTGATATCCAAGTCTTTTACAAACTACCTTCAATTCATTTGATATCCATGTATAAGGATGGATTGACACATCACCAAGGTGTATGCATCATTATCTACTTTTGAAAGAGTATATCTTTAAAAGGGAAGTTAGCTTAACTCATGAGGTGCAGTCTGTGATCTTGGGAAGCAAAGAGGTCATCTAATTCTTATTATAGAGATTGTAACTAATCACTATGATCCTAGAATATCCCATAACCACATATTAAAGGCTATGAGGGCCCCAATTTACACATTTTAATGCTTTCCATGCCTCTCAAAGATACACTTCAATGTTGGTTGTCTAGAACTAGTTGGCAATTTGGCCTAGTTACACATATCACTTCATTTGAGTGGCCATGAAAACTAAAAAAAAACCCTATAACAAGGATAAATAGCATGTTATCAGACCCAATAATAAATTCATCCTATGAACAAGGCCTTTAAGGCATCATAAAACTATTGTTCTTCCCAATCTAAATGAATATGTTTCTTAATCCTAGTACATCTCAAACTACCTTCTTTATGTAGACTTACAAGAATAGTTTCATCAATGGATAAAATGAATTTGTACCTTAAGGAGTTATAAATCATTACATATTACATCATACAATGGTTTTCAAGTGTTCATTCATATATGTACCCTTCAAAATAATCAAAATTAGAAAAAAAAGAGGGTATTTAGTATGTCTATATAGGTGACATCATCATCAAATCTCATGGTGAGCATAACTAGAGAGATGTTGATAGGTTTTAAATTATTATATATCAAAAATAATATGTTTGTATTTATTAAGAAACAAATTTGTTACATTAGATTCACCCAAGGGTTTTAGTAGGGTTTAAGACCTATTTGGGGTCTTAACAATCATTCCTAAAGCATTGGCCATCAATTGGCTTGATTCCACTTAGAAAGAATTCTGATTGACCTTATAAACTATTCCAAATTTCTTAGCTTCCCATTGAAAGTGTGAGCTATGATGTGAACATATGAATTTTCTCTTTGGGTGGTAGACCTAATGTTTTTGAACTTGAGAAAGGTCAAAATTTAGTTTTGTACCTCAACACTCAATTATACTACTTAAAAATGGTCAAACACATCCAAATTAATTTTATTCATAGTTTTATATTATTTGTGAATGGTTAATATTCCACTATGTGCATTTTGTGCATTGGTAAGGAAACCTAAGGTTATAGGTGTGTCACCTCCTTGCTAGCCCCCAAGGGGATTTGGACTAAAAACTAAGGTTTTTTTGCATCCTAAGAGTGTATAGAGAAATTTTATATGTTTATTAATTTCTTTAATGTCTCTCCATATAATTCAACATGCCTATTCTATGTTTTTGGTTCAAATAGTCCCCTAGTCTCAAGACTATCCCTTGCCAATGGAGTGGGCAAGATTTGAGACAAAAAATGCATATGCATATTACCTATATGGATTTTAGGTGACCATGGATGTCTTGGTGAAATCATTACCATATGTTTTATGAATTTTAAAAGTGTGATTATTCCTATAGAGGCCTCAAAAATCCATCTCTCATGATTGGTTGGGTCTGCCTATGTGTGTCATATGCTTCGTTAGGTCTAGATTAAGTTTTGACATTTTCACCTTTATTATCAAGTCTGAGGGTTAGATTTAGGTTTTGATAACATTATTAAATAATTCATCAAATAAATTTTATCCCTTTAGACCTCACACAAGACCTTCCATTCTTAAACCAAACATAAACGCTCTTGAGGAGTAGGTAGACTAATATGTATTGACTGAATTTGTTTGGAAACATTGGAGTAAGTTTTGAGCAATATTATTACTTATTTCCTTTGATATAAAATGAAAATTTGACATTTTATGTCAATTGAGATATAACTCAGTGAATTTTCTCCATTATGTGTCTTACTCAAGCTTAAGACCATCATGTAGGTGCCTGTTAGGGTATTTGATTGTATTATGTGTTCTAGACCTCTCATTCATATTGAAGACCTTATTTTGGATCTTTTAGATTATTTGAAATCCCCATTGGGATATAATCATTTCTTAAACATACTCTACTCTCTTTCCTTATGCTTGAAAACAGAATGATCCTTCAAATAGGCATGTAAATGCATTCTCCTGATGACCACTAAGTCATTGGGAATCCTATCATCATGAAACTTTCATGAAACCTTATATGGGTTATGTGGGAGGTTTGTTCATGTTACAGGACCATAGAGAGTCTAAAAATCTTCACTAGTCACATTAAAGGCTCCATCCCATGAGAAAAAACTATAACACAAAGAAACATGGATTTATCCTACATTTGCATACATTATATGAGTTATCATGATGACACTATCAAACATATAAAAATCTATCTAATCTCCTAAAATATTTTTTATGAAACAATTTCATATTTGCAACAAGATTACCCAAAAATCAAGGTGGTGTGGTTTGGATCCTTCTCCAAGTAGTTTACCTTCTTAGCATTTCTTAGTAAAGAATAAGAACCTAACCTAAATACCAATGACATGAATCTCAATCCTATTTGGGTCCCCATACATGGTGAATATCTCAAGATCCATCTCTCTATATTGTGTGTAACAAGTATTCGTATATGACCCTTGCAAAGCTACCAAGGCACTCAATGAAGTGAAAATTGAGTATTTTACCATTTTAAACCCATGTAACCTATATAAATGTTGAAAAGGATTAAGGTGGATATTCACTTCTCACATGTTCACTTTTGAATATTACTATAAAATTGATCAAAAATACTCATTTTAGCTTGATTTCTCCTTCTTTAAACTTTAAAATTGTAGGTTATAACTAACCTATGAATTTATATGACATTAGTAATGTTACCAAAATACTTTTTCACGATTTAAAATCACCAATTTTATGTACCATAATTTATATTTATCTTGAAAATGACTTTATAGGCCTTAAGAAGAAATTTTAAGTGTAGAGAAAGCTATTGAATCTAGATGACCTCATGGAGTCGACATTTCATTTGAAAAAGACCTTAAAATACTTATATGGACTCTATTTCACCCCCTCTAATATATTATCCAATAAATACACTTTTAAAATACCCCATTAGCCATAATAGAAACCTTAACATCACCAAAAACCTTAATTTATGCTAAAACCCCTTAATTTCTTTGAGGTGACTAGAATATGTTTAAACTCATGATTTATCAATTCAAGGGCATAAATGAACTATGGAAAGTGATAGACACTTCTAGGATAAATATAAAATGAAAAAACTTTAGACTCATATAGGTAAAAATATTGTTACATTTTGATAATAGTTGCATGTGATTTCTTTTACACACTTTCATGAGTGTCTTGCCTTGATATTGTCATATATATTGAGCATTTTAATATGTTTCATTTTTTACATCCCCCATTATTTTTTTTATTCTTTTACATTTGAATATTTCATTATTTTTTTATAGACAATTGAATATTCCATTATATATTTTGTGGATATTTAAATAATTCATGTCCATTTGATTGTGTGGCATTTTGAACATGCCCCTTGTTTATAGTCTCCTTAAAATATTGCCTTTTGACTTGATTTTTAGTGATCTTGTGTGTGTGTGTGTGTGTGTGTGTGTGTGTGTGTGTGTGTGTGTGTGTGTGTGTGTGTGTGTGTGTGTGTGTGATTTACTTATTGAGATTGTAATGTTACTATATATATGTTTCTATGATATTCATCATGCATCATATGAATTAATTTGATCATAGTATATGTGCTTCAATGATACATTTACCTAGACATGTTATCTTATATGATACATGGTTCATTCACAATTATATGGTTATCTTATCCTTTTGAGGTAATGTAACTACCAATTTATATTCTTACCTCATCTCAAAGGGGGGAATATCAGTGAGGTCATGTCATAGAGGAATGGCTTCCACACACATTTTAGTTTTAAATTAATTCAGGGGCATGTCAAAGATACATGGCTTTAAGACATTCAAAGTTTCAGATAAATAGTAGGGGCATGGTTTGCAAACATTTTCTCCATACTTATTTAGTATTTAGCATACCTAGATTATAGTGCATGAATATTTTTAAAACATTTTTTCCACATTTTCACTTATATTACTTTTCATATTTCTCCATGTGTAGAATGGGCATGCTTTCAAATCAAGTTCTCCACACTTACAAAAATTTATGAGTTAGATAAAACACATTTATATGATTTAGATACACATTTTTCATAGAATTGTATACATTAGTACCATTCTTATACATAGTTTTAGCATGTGATATACAATGTGTGCCTAATATTTCAAAATCTAAAGTAATTTTAGATTTTAAACAATTTTAGGGACTATTACCACCCATTAGGTCAAAATTTTATGAACTATATTGAGACAATCTATGCAGTAGTTAGTTCATGTTTTGGTATGGTTAATATGATTAAATCACTCAATCTTGCCAAGATTTTAGGTTGGACTTGATTATATCATTCAACCTCACTAGTTTGATAGTGTGAGTTAACTTGGTTCAATCACACTCACCAAGTTATAAGTATGATTAGGTTGCACAGCTGAGCTAGTCATAATTGTTAGATAGAAATCCACCTTTTATCCAAGGTTGGGGGCATGGGCACTCTCTCTCTCTCTCTCTCTCTCTCTCTCTCTCTCTCTCTCTCTCTCTCTCTCTCTCTCTCTCTCTCTCTCTCTCTCTCTCTCTCTCTCTCTCTCTCTCTCTCTCTCTCTCTCTCTCTCTCTCTCTCTCTCTCTCTCTCTCTCTCTCAAACTAGGAGTTGATGAGGTGAAACCAAAATTGAGTTAGGGTTTGATAAGTGGTATATGGTGAGTCACAAGGTTGGTGATAAAAAGGTGGGGTTGGGAATTTGATATGCAAACATACACATAAAATGTGACTATGTATGATAGTCAAGATCATGCAAAGACTAAGATTGCCAATGTTGGTAAAAATAAGGTCAATTCTAGAAGTACAAATGATAGGGTAACCAATATACAACATTGGTCATAGTTAATCAAGTTACTCTATAAGTCTCTTAGATAGGTTTAATGTTTTCACAAGTATCTAATGTAGGAATTACTCCCTTGAAAAACATAAATGGTTTGGTCATACATAAGGTGGTGAAAATTTAAATGTTGAACATGACAAGGTTGGTTGGTATGGTAAAAAATACTAATGTAAGATCATCATTAGATATGCAATTATTCAAGTCAAAACAACCAATGTCGAGTTGGACATGGTCTAATGGTTGGTTAGAGAAGGGTAATCTCCAAAATCTCAAGTTATGGTTTTGGGGAGATTAGGTGATCTCCAAAAATTTGACACTTAGATTGGGTGCTTAAAAATTTTAAATATGATACCCTGATCATCAATGGTTAGTGTTTCCAAGGTCGACCATCAATGATCACCCTAACTATTGATGATCAAGGTGGAATCCTAAAAGTGTAGAATATAAAAAGTGAAAATGAAATTTCATTTTCAATTTTGACATTTTAACCTTGGTACTTCCATGCATTTTGGTGATTTAGTACTTTAGAATATTTTTGAGAGAGTTAACTTAGTGTTTAACTTTGGTAGAGGTTGTTGATTGGTGAGAGGCATGTGCTGAGGTAATCTATGAGGACCAGTGATGTAGAGTAGATGAGGGCATGGCTAAATAGTAGGTCATGAAATTTATCCTTTACAATGATTGAGGAATGGCATAGGTGGTGTTTTAAATTTATATATTAGTTGATTAGCTCTGTGATGTTTTTAAAGTGGTTATTTTGTGGTGGATTTGAGATGGTTTTGGGGGTTTGACCTAGGTTTACATTTTGGGTGAAATTGGGAAAATTAATGAGTGAAATTTGAAATTAGAAGAGTATATGGGATGAGATTAGTGTAAAGGATAGGTTTTAGGTAGTTTTTTTGTTGAATGTGACTTGTTTTTATTGCATCTGATGAGGTAGGTCAAGGGTTTTTCCATTAGCAATCACACATAGTGACCATCAATGATTCAACCTGACCATCGATAGTCAAGCTTGATCATCGGTGGTCAACCACCAAAGAACAAAGGGTGATTGGACTATTGGTGGTCATAGTGACCATTGGTATTTGAGATTATTAGGGAAGGTGGATGAATAAAAAAATTAAGAAAAAGGTTTTAAATGGTTAAGAATGTTTTTTTGAAAAGGTTTTGAATGTGTACAATTTCAAGTGTAGGTTAAGGTAAGATAATATCCAAACAAGATGGAGATGTTAGAAAGGTTGTTGGGTAGAGTTAGGAAAGGTGTTTTAAAAAATTGTGGGTAGGGTAGATGTTTGTGATAGACTCATTGGGTGACAGTTTGATAGATTAAGGTGGATGTTAAATTTTTTGTAGTATTAAAAATAGGTTAATTTAGGTTATTAAATAAGTTGATGTAGGTATGAGTGAATGGAAATGAGTAAGGGAAATAGAAAAACTAAGTGTGCATGCTAACTTGATTATTTTTTAAGAAAAAGCCTAGATCCAAATGAGGGATCAAGTTCTTAAGATTTTTGTAGAGATCTATGATGGGATGTTTGAGGATGAGTGGATGCACATGGAGGAGGCTGACCTTGGAGCCATGGTTCACTATCATCACATGCCATGGGATGTGGCTATGATCGTGGCCCTCACCGAGAGATGGGACCTAACCATAAACACATTTTTATTATTGAAAAGAAAGATTACCATCCTACTAGAGGAAGTGCATAAGATTATATGATTGCCCATTTAGGGAGAGCTAATATACGACATTGAAAATGAGAAGAGGGATTACCATATGGAGTTGTTATATGTAGAGGATTGGGTCTATACCAAGTGGCATTCTGGTGGCTTTAGCTATAGGCCATTCTAGTAGAGGAGTGATGTTTGATGACTATGATGATGATAACAATGTCTTGTTTTATATTACCAAATTTGAGTAGTGGTCAATTTCCTTATCTATTTTTTGGAGTGTTGGTAGAGATGTTTTTGGGCAAGACAACGTTTGAGTGGGATCCTATTTTGTTGGTCTAGATTTATAAGAAGTTATGGGCATTCAAACCTCATTGGTGATATGGTATCAATGTGGGGTTTGTGCTTTATTATTGGGAATATGAGTATATTAGGGTCATGAGGCCACTAGGACTACAATGGGAGAGATACACCTAGGTACACTTCATAGTGGGCTTTATTTATTGGAGGGGAGATTTTGCTTTGACTAGAGTAGGTGGAGGTAGAAGAGACATTTACTGGTTTTGAGATGCATTGGAGGCTTTTCATTATGGGTGATTTAATCTAGAGGCCATATGTGGGCTAGCCTAGGTGGGCCCTCTATATCTATCACACTCTATCTTTGTAGAACTAGAGGTGGATTAAAGGGAGGTGAGATGGTGAGACTGAGATCATCCTATTTGATATAGTTTAGAGGTAGTTTAATCTTATGTAGGGGATTCTATCTATTTTTTTGAGGTATAGGAAGGAGGATGTAAAATTTTTATTACTAGATTCATGGCCATAGGATGTAGTAATAGATCATGAGGAGCTTCTAACCAAAGAAATGATAGATGATGTTGGTTTTGTTGATGGATATGTAGAATTATATTAATCCCTATATGCAAGAGACAATTATTGGTGGGATGATGGGGGACAATATGCCATGGATGTGGATCCAATTATTAAAGGTCCATATGTATAAGGATAGGATGGAGTAACACTAACCACTGCACAAGCACAAATTATAGATTTATAGGGATAGGTGACCACATTGTAAGGGTAAATGATTACATTGTAGGGTCAGGTCTCCACCTTGAGAAAGAGAGAGATCAGGTGAGGACCTCACTAGGATTGGTGACTTAGCAGAGGGATAGCCTGAGGTAGAGGGTAAGAGTAGTGGAAGAACTAGTAGGAAGGCCACTATGTATGATTTTTATGACATGGTACTTGGGCATAGTGGAGGAGTTGAGATATTACAAGGTCATAGTGCTAGCATAGTGTCAAGAGCAGTCAAGATGGAGAGAGTATAGGGCTACTATAATAGGTAGACCTACTATTGTGACTCCAAGGTAGTGGGCCCCTATAGTATATGTACATATAGGCATCCCAAGAGGATCAACACCAGATGGTAGTGGTGCCCCAAGGGCATGATATTATATGTTTTGATATATTGTATGTGTATGATTTTAATACCAACCTACATGTTGATGATGCAAGATATACATGAGAGAGAGAGAGTGATTTATACATTGTTACATTTATTATTGATAGGATGTATATGATGATTATGTTTTATAATGTTCATGTTTATAGATATGATATATAGAGTTATTTTCATGATCATTTGTTTATGGTTTAGGTTTATACTTATGATATGTGGACTCTTTAGCTTCAACATGTGATGATGTTGGATGATGTTTTATTTGGTTTATGGATATGATGTTTATGATTATGGAATTTTTGATTATGGTTATGTTGATGTGGTTTTATGATTTAATGTTATATGATGAATTATTGTAATGTTATGGTAAATGGATAGGATGATACTATAGATAGATAGATGGTGTATGATGTGGTTCATGATGTTGTGCTCATAATTGATGTTTGTTGTTTATGATCATGGAAATGTAATGTAATTATGGTTAAAGATGTAATTAAAATACATAAAGTAAGTTAAATAATAAACTAAATGCAGGAAAAAGAAATGAGAGTCATGAGACACATGTCTACATAAACTAATGATAGGAGGGTAAGGAAAAAATTCATGATGCCTTTTCATTCATAAGGACATGACAGAAACCAAAATTAGATAGGCTTAAGGAACATAATCCTTTTGAATGCTTTGCATTAGCATGATTTTGTGTAAAAAAGGGTGTTTTGGTTACATTGTGTCAAGTAAGCTCATAATCACTTGATTAAAAGATGGTATAAAGGGGAGATAGTTGGTAAGTGAAAGGTAAATGGGTGGATAGGTAAGGTAACCTTATTTGAGTTTGTTTTCCCCTTATTATAGGTGACATAAGAACAAAATTAGACAAGTCCATGTCTTAATACTAGGTGTAGACTAATTAATGTGCTTATTCTACTAATGCTATATATGAAAGCTGATTATCAGCTTTCTTAGGATTCTAATTTTGATATAGGGTATTGTGTTTATTACTTTTTTTTAATAGGTTGTGAATCTGATCAATGTGGGAATCTTCAAATGATTGATTTTGACCCATTTGACTTAGTCATCCTTCAAGGGAGTGGTCTAAGTTTGGGTTTGTATGTTTGGTAGCTATCTTTTAAGGGAGTAGTCTATCATTTAAGCAATTTAGTTTTGTGTAGATGTCCTTCAAGGGAGTAGTCTACTATGTTACAAATATGTGACCCCAGTAATATTTTGGTATCCTAATTATTTTGATGTAAGGTTTTAGACATGGATGAGTCTAATTAGGATTAGAGGTTTACCTTTATGAGGTCTAAAATTTTAGCACAAGAAGGTAATGATAGGTAAACAAGGTGGTTTTGAGAGATAAATGACCATGAGATTCTATCTAATTAAAGATGAAATGTATCCATGAGAACCATGCCATGGGTAGAGCTATGGTACCCATATTTAAAATTAGGCTGTGATTATGATGGTTAATCACATGGTTCTATGTTGTAATCATTTGTCCTAAAAGGGATGAGCTTAAGTTAGACAAGAAAGTGAGTTTGATCCTTTTTTAACAAAAGAAAGGACACATATGCAAATCATTGAAAGGATCAGGTTTTGGTTGGCCTTTGAGAGAGGATAAACTATAAGTCCCTAATCCATACTTATGGGTTATGATATAAGGTCCAAGCTAATTGAAAACAAACTTACCTCTTTTTATTTTCTCCATATTGGTTACATGTTGATTTTCCTTTAAGACAAGGTTTTCAATATTGAATTCTCATTCTTTTAGGTGTTTATTATAGGCATGCTTGATTCATTCTTGATAGACATGAATATGGTTAAGAATTTCTAGGTGATTCTCATCAAGTAACTCAAATCATGATATATGTTCTTGACAATAGTCACTTTCATAGATTATTTCCTACAAGGATATGAAAAGAGAGGGAATCTATAATTCAAGAGGCAATATTGCATCTGATTTAAAGACTAGAGATAAAGGGGTAGCACAGATATAGGTTTGAATGCTAGTGTGATAGGCCCATAAAGTGAAGCGAATGTGCAAGTGCCAATGCCAACTTGAATCACTAACTACTTTTCTCAATATTTTGTTAAGGGTTTTATTAGAGGCTTTTGTCTATCTATTTATTTGTGGATGGTAGGGTGAGGAGAAGCTTAACTTAATTCCAAATGTGTCATAGAGACCTTGGACTTGCTTTTTTAAAATACTTACCATTATTGGTGATGATCTTATGGGGAACACTAAAATGATAGATGATATGATGGTTGATGAAGTGAATAATCTTGTCAGCTTTAGTTGAGATGAGAGAAATGGCTTCCACCCATTTGGTGAAATACTTGATGGTGGTAATGATGGATTGGTTTGATTATGAATAATGAGGGTTGATTTCCTCAATGATATTGAGTCCCCATTATGAGAAGGGCCAATAGTCTTTGGATACTTGTAGGCTACAGGTAGGTGCATGATGTAAATTGGCATGTTTTTGACATTTAACCCACTTCTTTACATAATCACATTAATCTTGGTTGATGGTGGGTCGATAGTAGCCAAGGTAAAGGATACATATACTTAAAACTAAACCACTAAAGTGTTCCACACATATTTCATCATTTGTTTCCCTGATAGCATGGGAAGCTTCATTACTATGTAAATAATAGAGGAGGCCATCAAAGCCATGCTTGTAAAGGATTACCCTAGTATGGTATAAAGAGAGGTATTCTAAACAAAGGTTCTTTGGGAATTTCTATAGAGGTTGGGAGGAATAATGTTGAGGTTGAGGTAGTTGAAGGTTTACTCATACAATATGTCAGATTGAGATGCTTCCACACTCCAGATGGTAAGAAGGTCAAAATAGATATAAGATGGGGTGATAAAATAGTGGATGGTAAAAAAGATTTGGAAGGTTGATATGGGATTTGGAAAGTAAGGGAAACCATTTTATCTATGAACTTATTGGTAGATCAAGGAATTGACTGGATAAGGTAATGATTAAATGATGCTAAGAATACATATATGAATTGTTTGTACTTTTTCAAGACATCATTATTACATTAGTAGGATCTATTGACCTATATGACCACAAATTGGGAATCACCAAAGACATTAATGGTTTTAATTCCCAAGATTAGATAATTTTGGAGACATATAATCATGGCTTGATACTCAACCACATTGTTGGTGCATTCAAAGTCAAGTTTAAAGGAAAGGGGAAGAGGTTCACCATCAAGGGAAATGAGGATCACTCTAGCATCCCTACCATGCTAGCGTTTGGAGCCATAAAATAACATGGTCATTTGGTATTTGGGGTCCTCTTGTGAAAAATTTGTGATTGATTCATCTATAAATTCAAGAGGAAATAGTTGGTTGTTTGGCAAAGGAGCTTTAACCAATTGGTCAACAATGACTTACACTTTAATTGACTTTTATTGAAGTAACTCAAGATCAAAGTCAACTAACAACATGATCCACTTATCCATATACTAGTTATGATATGGTTTAGAGTGCATGTACTTGAGTGGGTCAATGTTAGTGATGACATAGGTTTTGTGATTAAGAAGGTAATGATGAAGTTTGGAAGCCATAAAGACTAAGGTGAGGCAAAGTTTCTTGGGATGGGTATACTGAGTCTCATTCTATAAGTATTAAAACTATGTAGTAGATAACTTTATCTTTATTTTTCTCATCATGGTGAGCAAGCATGGCCCTAAAGGAATGGTCTGTGGTAGAGATGTAAAGGTATAAGGGTTGGTCCTATTTAGGAGGGGTAAGAATAGGTGGATAAAGAAGGTATTATTTGAGTGAATCAAAGGTTTTTTAGCAATCTTTGGTCTACTTAAAATATGTATATTTATTAAGAATATGGTGAAATGGTTAACTTATATCTAATAATTGATAGATGAAGCAACAAATAGATTATATCTTTCCCTATAAGCTATAGAGTTATCGAAGCTAGGTTAGAGGAGGTACTTCTAAAATTGCTCTGAATTTGGTAGGGTCTACTTCAATTCCTTGGAGAGAGATGATAAATCGAAAATTCTTACTATAAAGGACCCCAAAAATACATTTCTTACGGTTAAGTTTGATGTGGAAATGGATTAAGTATTCAAATATGATGGTGAGAATGGCTAGGTGATCCTTGTGATGTTTAGATTTGCCAAAGAGATTATCCACATAGTCCTCTATAATTTTTTGGATTAGATCATGAAAGATGTAGGTCATCACATGTAGGTACATTATGATAACATTATTCAAAGCAAATGGCATGACCTTGTATCAAAAATTTCCCCATGGGGTTATGAAAGAATTTTTATGTTGATCCTTGGGGGTAGTCAAGATTTGATTATATCCCAAGAAACCATCCATGAGAGATAACATCTTATGGCTAGCTGTAAGATCAACAAGTTGGTTAATGCTAGGCAAAGGGAATTCATCCTTGGGGAAAGTGATATTAAGGTCACAAAATTTGATACAAAGGTAAAGTCCCCCTATGGGTTTGGTAATGGGAATTATTTTAGAAACCATTGAGGATAATCAATGGGTTAGTTGAAGTCGATAGATAAGATGTGTTGAATTTCTTATTTGACTAGAAGGGAAATGCAAAGGTGCATCTTTAAAAAAAAATTCCAAATAGGCTTAGTGTCAGGATGGGTGACAATGTTATGGAGGGACATGGAAGGCTCAATTCCAAGCATATCTTGATAGGACCAAGAAAATACTATGTTGCAATCATGAAGGAAAGAAGGGTAATATTTTTTCTCCACATAATCTAAGGATTGTCCAATATTAATGAAAGGATTATCTTAAGTATCCAAGTTAACATCGATGGTTGATTCATTCAATATGGTTTGGTTCTCATAAGGAAGGGATTTGTGGATAGAAGAATCCCCTACACCAAAGTAGGTGAGAATGTGATCATGATCCTAATGTTTGATGATGTTGATGGTAGGAGAATCATTTTACACCATTCCAAGATGGATGAGAGGAAGAATTTTAGTTTAACCATCCTTTTGATAAGTTTGAGGGCCCAAATAAATAGTATTAATTAAAAAAAGTTAGATGGAATGATATCAAAATCCTTAGACTTTGAAGGAGATGATGTTGGTGAGGATGGGATATCCTCATTGATGGTGACATGGGTTTAGGTGAGGTGGGTTCTTCTGGTGGTATGAAATAAAAGCTAAATAACTCATGAGGTTTTTGATTTCTGATGATAGGTAACTCATGAGGTCCATGCTCATAAAATCTAAGGCTGAATCCATTCTAGGCACACCTATGAAGGTATATCTTGGAAAATGTCATTTTGTCAAGATACGAGAAGTTAGAGCTAAATGGCTGGGTGGTAGAGGTATCGATGGAAGCAAGAAGTGGATGATCAATCCCCCCATATATTAATTTGGTTTGATGGTTAGGAGGCCTAAAAGGGATGATTGTTCTAATGTTTTAGTTATAAATAAGATCATGGGTGAAGTTTCCATATTCTTGAGTATGGAAAACATCTAAGGCTAGAAGATGATACTCTTAAAGTGAGAGATGTTGGAATGTGGGTTTCAAGGGGTCCTTTATGAGTATCTGAGAAGAAGGGATAAATGATCTAGTTAAAGCTTCATAAATGGTAGGGGTCGAGGTGTTCTTGGTTTGGGTTGGTGAGGTGTATGAAGGAGGAAGAAGAATGTCATTGGGTTGATATGTCATGTTGTATGAGGCAAAGGGACTAGGGTCAGTTATTATGGTAACAACTTAACCTTCATGTTTACATTTGACAAATAAATGTAAGGTAGAAGGGATAGAACTCATGGCATAGATCCAAGGGCATCTAAGTTAGACATTGTATTGGAACTCACCCTCTACAATGTAAAATATTTTGGGAATGGTCCAAGGCCCCAAGTGGATGTGGAGGACAACTGACCCCAATGTAGTGGCCATAGTGTCATTAAAGGAACAAAGGACCACTATAGTTTATAACATGATATTATTAAGAAATTGAAGTTGGTCATAAGCATAGGAGGAGATAATGTTGATGATAGATCCTTCATCAATTATCACCCTTTTGATGCAGGTTTGATTAACATATGTAGTGATGAAGAGGGGAAGATTAGGATATTCATAATGGATAAAAGGTATTTTTGAGTCCAAGAAGGTGACAAAGGCAAAAATTTTAGGGTCTCTGATAAAGGATGAAAGAGGTTGAGGGTCTTCTAGTTAAACCTATATATATTTTAGATCCTCTATCAATGATTTACAGTGATGGGTTAAGGTTTTGATTAGTTCATATAGCCTCATCTTCACTAGTGTTTCATGAAGTTGTTTTAAAACTAGTCACTGGATGGATTCGAAAGGGTTAGAAGGAAAGGTATCGAAAATGGACATTTTGGGTTTAGGAAAAACTAAAGGTAAAGGTAAAAGTGAGGGTGCTTAGGTTTAGTTATAAGCTTGAGGGGTGGAAGTGTATGGACAATTTTACTTTTCCCTTATCTTTTTGTTGGGCACTAGATTGGGTAACCATATGGATAGTGTGGATTAAGGGAGGTGTTAGGTTAAATAGTTGCATCAGTTCCTCTTCACTTTCGAATTAGAGTGGAGGAGTAGGTAAAGTTTGGATCATTTGAGTTGGTGGTTAGGTTTGTAATGGGATCAAGGGAGGTTCATTTGATAATGGATCATCCTCATCCCATAAGCTATGGACAAGTGTTTGGAGAGATTTGCATTTCTATGTATCATGTCTAGGGATCCTATGGTATGAGAAAATAAAATTGTCATTGAAATATGATGGTTTAAGATGTGAAGGGTCAAAATTTTTGATAGGTGGTAGGGTTAAATAAGAGGTTTACAACAACCTTTATCAAATTGTTGAATAAGATTTGATAAAAGGGCTTGAGGGTATTGGGATTTTTGTGTTAGGAATGGGAGCCTTCTTAGAAGCAGGGTTTACTACATAAATTATTGGTGGTGGAAGGGTTTTGGTAGGTGGTTTGGTTAGAATTGTTTGTTCATGGTTAATTTCAAGTTTAAATATTTGGAGGTAGAGGGTGAAGGTTTGGTGATAGTTGAGAAGGTATAGGTAGATAGATTAGCTAATAATGATGGGAAGTTTGATGATTTGGTAGTATATGTGGGTAGAGTAAAAGGAAAAGGTTTACTAGATGAGGAATAGGTAATAGGGATAGTAGAGGGATGGGATCCTAATATGTAAGGTATGTGGGAAGGAGGTGTTATATGTCTAGTTTGAGGTGGGAGCTTTGTTGGCTCCATCTTATTAGTTGGTTGGGTTAGGGTTTTCTTTGGTGGAATAGAAGGGGTTAAGTCCAACTTCAAAGATGGGTAAGCTAGGTTAGGTGTAGGAAGTATTCCTAAATTATTGGTGTGTTTGGTTAGAGAGGTTTAAGGTGATTTAGAAATTTTATATAGATGTGGGTTAGATGGTTCTCCTATGGTTTTGGATAAAGAAGTGTTTAAGGATAGGGTTGAGGTAATGATAGATTTGGTGGTGGATGCAAGTGAGGTTAAAGGTTCTTATTTATTTTAGTAAGGGAGGCTAGGATGATGCTGAAAAGTGTTTCTATCTAGGTTGGGTTGACAATTAAAATCTATATTTTAGACTAATCTATAAAAAGGCTTGTAAACGGATTTGATTCATTGGTCTTTGGTTTCAAAAGTTAAGCCCATGGGTGGAGATGAGGGGATGGTTTCTTCACCCATGTTCTTTATGGAAACTTTTAACCTCATAAGGATTTAAATCATCACTAATATATTTTAATCACCCATAATATTCATTATATTGTTTAGTCACATGGTTATTTCTTTGAAAAGTGTCTCTTCTATGAGCTTATAGGGCTCTTTTGCTACCAAAAGAGCTCCCACATATGAAAAGAGATATCTTTTGATCTCCTTGGCATATTAATTATTTTTAAGATTATTTTGACCCATATATTTATTCATATTACCCTAAAAATATGGATTGGAGCTGAAAAAAGAGGAAAAGAAGGAGAATTTACATGTTTAGATAGTGTTTTTAAATGGTACAGATATGTACTATACAAATCTACTTAGGAGGAGTATTGAAGATGCAAGAAGAAATTGTTACAGATAAATTATGAATAGATTGGATCATTTTAATATTTGAAGAGACCAAAACTGATGTGTTTTCCATAGTTGGCTCATTGGTATATAGCAATATCATCATAGGTTTATGCTTAGTCCATACAATAGATAGATAAAGTGGATCTAAGCTCTTGTCTAGTGAAACTATACCTCATTATCTTCCAATCATGGGTATTTGTTTTTGGTTTTGTCTTCATATATTTAATAATAAATTGTAATAATTTAAGGGTTATAATTATTATTTTCATCTATATAAGGCAAAAAGAGTGGTATGGTTTTGTGAGGTTCTTAACTATTTTGATAAAACTAATGTCTGTTCATGTTTATTATGTTCTTGAATAGACCTTCCATGGTTTCTCAAATAGGTTGATATACATGTGTGAGTACATGGATTTCAAGAAGGCATCAACCACTAATCTATATTTTTTTCAAGTTTAAGAGGTTTTACAGTTCATGAGAGATCCAAGAATGTAAATATTCTTTAAGACTTGGTTTTTAATGTTTAATTAATAGAAAGGGTCTTCATTCAATTGTCTCAAAGGTTCATCAATTTATTATGGCTCAATCACCCTATATCCTCCTCAAACATCCTCACAGTCCCAGTTTATCAAATGTTAAGGAAACTTAACATTTGTTAAGGTATTTTGATGATTCCCAAGTTTCATTTTTTACAATGTATACTAGTTCAAAATTCTCAAAAATGGTATATATTATTGATCTATATTCTTATGATATGTTAATGTTCTTCATGACTATCTTGAAATTAGAGTTATGTTCCATTTTCAATCCTATTCTTCATTTCATTTTCACATTCCTTATCAATACCATTGCACCATGGTTATAACCTTATCATTCCACTCCATTCTCAGTTACTTGTATCCCATAATCCATACACATATCAATACACTTTTAATTCAAATTTCACCTTTTGGATCCACCATCAAAGAGGACTAAAAAGTGTTGGGACCATAATTTTTATTAAAGTAAGTATACAAACCTTAAAACCCTACTTAAGAGGTCAATCTCCACCTATAGCCAAGGTCATATTATATCTACAATATCTTGTTAAGATCAATATTTGTTGAGTTCTATGGGTTGAGGTATATAAAGTAAGGTTTACACTCTCATTAAGCTATAATAACATGATAGACATGTTTGTGACCATCCTCAATGTATTATAGCATCTAATCTTACCTCAATCTATATAAGCAACATAGTGGTAATCACCTACAAATATATTAAGAAGAGGTAAAACCAAAGATGTAAACAAGGAGAAACTTGGATATTTAAGGGGAAAGTTGAGCTTAAAAATAACTTTAGTGAAAGGCAAGAGAATTAGAGGTACTTGGTGGGGTTTTTGGTGTCAAGTTCAAGACCTAAAAATTACACACAATCAGGCCTAAAATTAAAGAAAGTCCTATGTTCAAAAGGTGGAGTAATGAGTCAGAGGTGATAGTGTTACAAAGTGATAGGCATTTAAATTATATCATAGGTAGACCCTAAGTATGTATAAGTTATACTAGAACATATTTTCATGTGAAACTTCACCTATAATAGCGTTTGGATGGAACTTGAGGTATGCCAATATTAGATCAAATGTATAGACAGTGAATAATGTCTTGTTATATCTTTAAGCTCAATGAGGTTTTTATCTAGGTTTGAGAGTCACTTGAGACTGTTAATAATCAAAATACATGAGATCCAAATTACAAGTATCATAGTCATTCACCTCATATAATATCACCTAGAACCTTGCCAAGATAAGTCTATCACCAAGTTATAGAGAAGATGAGAGCAGAGTATCTATGGAAAAGGACCATGATAAAATGGAAGATTCATGAGAATAATGAAAATTTGGAATAGGTTAGGGTATGGATAATATTTTCTCAAACAAATTTCAATCCATGGTTAACCTTGAAATGACCACACATAGTGTACACTAGGGTCAATTGCATGGTCTTGTCCACATACCTTAGATAGATGTAATTCAAATTAAAATTTATTCAAGGAGGAATGTTATGAATTAATATATACATGTATATTATAAACTTGATACCTCTATAATTTTACCAAAATAAAAAATTATACTCAAGGTTTACAAACTCATAAAGGTACATAGGCCTATGTACAAAACGAAGACAATAGGGACCTAAGAGTTCCCTTAAAGAGTAAATGTATTAAAGGAATAAATGAGATTAAGTTTAAAAATAACATGGGATGTCTCAAAAGTCATAATTGGTGATGGAATGTATAAAACCACTTCAAATTCCCAATTGGCACTAACAACAATATTGGCAGAAATAATCATATTGAAGGAAATAAAGAGAGATCATATTTTGATAGGGTACATAGGATTGATATGTATACTAATGAAGGATAAGCTCCATTAAATTAAGGTTTATATAACATACTAAAATAATTTTTTGGCACTCTCATTCCAAAATAACAAGGTAAAGAGAAAAAAACTTAGTCATGAACCCATGAAGCATGAAAATTCGAGCAGCCCACTAGCTAGTTTTAGGGAAAATGAGTCTTGAGGCCTATACAAGCATGATCTAGCTATTAAAACTAGTAAAATTGGTGGTCATAAGTGGTTTTAAGTGTCCATATTTTTTATAAGGTTATATCAATAGTGGAAACATCCACTCATGGAGATTGAAGGACTTTTAGAAGGACTATGGATATGATAGAGGGTTTTAACCTCATGTGAAGGTTTGTGAGGTAGAGTAAAGTGTTACTTATTCTATATAAATTTAATGAGATGGATAAAACTCATAATTTCATGCCAATATTCCCTTGAGGTATAGCATATGTAGGTAGGTCTTAAACCTAGTATGAGACCCTACCACCATTTTGAATTGACCTAGGTTTTCTTTTCATATAATGATCACTATAATGGTTTGGAGAATCATTTAAAATATTTAGTGAAGTTTTGTAGTGGAAACAAGGTAATAACCTTATTTTTATAGATCTTAAACCTTCTTTCTAATTACATAGGCTAAATAGCCAATCAAATCACCTATTCATTATGTATATATATTGATGAATCTTTTGCATGGGATCTCAAGATGACCAGGTTTGATGAAGGGGTTAGTGTAATTAAAATCTATGGGAATATATTTTCCATTAGGGGTCCGCATGATATGAATCATTGATAATAAGCTTTAGACCCCTAAAACCCTTGTAAAACCTTGAAAGACAAGTGATCAAAGAAATATATATCAAGATGCATTCTAATTAAGTGGTTGAGCTATGAAATGATGTTTCTAGTCTTCCTAACTCTCCTAATCATCACCAAATCATATTGGTTGAAATGTGTAGGAGTCTTACTATACAAAATAGGCCAAAGAAGGCTAATTTGAGCCTGTAATGAAGGTAATGGAAGGATTTTGCATATAATAAGAGTTAAAATTATAAGCTTCCTTAAAAACCTTGAAAAATAATCTATATGAGTATCTATGACAAATTCCATAGCCAAATAGCTTTGGGTGTTGAAATAAGGGACTATGTGCATGCATGTAGAGGATGATTGGATCATTAAAGCCAATGTTATTTCTCAAAATTATTAAAGGGTTTTATTCATTTTATAAATTATGTGTAAGATATTTCCAAATCACAATGAGGTCATAATCTTAATAAACCATGCATACACATATGCTTATTTATTGAATTCATTAAACAATGCCATCAAAAAGGGGCAATAGAGGGGAAAATGATGTCATGAGGGAGCTTCAAATCTTCATGAACATCATCATTATGTTTTGATAAAGGTTTATGTTATATTTGAGCCATAGGAGAGGTGATATGACTGGTCATTTAGGCCTTAAGACATTAAACACTACTCAGAAAGCTTGTTTCTTGCTCAAGATGTGACTTCCCATGCTCACCATGGTTTGGAGATTTTGAATGGGAGGTTGGAAACATTATGAGAGGTATATGGCCTAGTATATTAGTGTTTTGTTGCATTATTTCACACATTCAATGCCCAATCTTTATGAATCATATTTAAGAGTCATGATCACTCTTAAACCCTCCCTAAACCCTACTATAGACCTAAATGAGAAAAATTGAAGAAGGCACCCAAATAGATTGAAATCACCTAAATACCACCTAGATCATCTAGAAAAATTAGATATTTTCATGTCCATGGCATTTTTTGTATGGATGGTATACAAACCTATCAAAAAATAGGGTTTTAAGAGTAAAAAGGGCAAAAAGAGAGGTACAAGGTAGTTTAGGAAAGTGTCAATAATTGGAGAGTGAATCTTGAAACTTTTTAGATCTCCTAAAGTAATAATATGATCAAAAACATGGCTGTAAGTTCCACTATGAGTTCATTCTAATCAACCAATATGTAGGAGTGAAGGATAAGGTAACCTGGTCACCTAGTTTGGCAAGTTTATAGATGTTTATTTCTCAAAAGGACCTATTTCATGATTTAGGAATTTTTACAAGCCTAAAAATAAATTATTCATATGTTTCCATAGTTTCATGTAGAGTTTCAAATCCATCAAATGTAAGCAGTTGGGATACTAGGCCTAATTATCCTAGTAGACCTACTTGGTCAATCAAGTTAAGTTCAGAATGATGTAGAGAAACATCTAGATGCATTAATGCATAGTAATAAAATTCATGATTGACCCTTGAGATAGTGATCACACCATAAAACTGATCCTTATGAGGTAATTCCATTCATAACTTGTATTATGTGGTAATTTCATACATAACTTGTCTTAAGTGTCAATCCATGAATAACTTACCCTTAAGTGTCAAAGTGTAGGAGTTATTATACAAATTAATGCATATCATACTTTAAGATAAGGTGAAATCATTAAAATACATCTTCAACTACATCATATCAATTCATAAGGAATCATGCAAGAGCACCAAACATGGATAGATTTCTTGAAGAGTGTTTTTAATTATTTACAACTAAAGTAATGCTAGAATAAATGATAGATTGATGATTTTTTATTATCCTCTACACAAATATTCTTTTTATCTCATAATTTTTATATATATTCCATCCTTATGTCTTATTTTTTAATATCCCTCAAGGTGGTAAGCAAATACTATGTTGAAATTGTAACTTACACCTTGAGTTAATGAGAAAATATTATTGTAAACTTCTTCATGGTTATTAGTATGTTTATTTATTATTTAATTTTAGATAGTTATGATATTCATATTATTTTTTATGTATTTACCTTCACCTAATTCTATGTTTTCATCCTCTACAGGTCACATGAAGTGTTAAGGATAGAATTTTGTTGAAGAGTGAGCTAGATTATAGTGTCTAACTTAGACCTCCATTCCTTTACCTTCAATTTGTATAAATTTATATAACCTTTATCTAAAAGACTCATGTTTAGGATTATACCAATAAATTCTAGTTGATAATCTATCCCTTTTGATTCAAAAGTGTTCTTAAAAATAAGGTTAAGAGAGGATCTTTAAATCATTTAGGTGCTTCACCATCATGAGTATTGATTTTATTTTCAAGTTATATTTATAAATATTTTTACCTTAAATAAAAATAGGTATAGTAAAATTATTAAAATTTAATACATCAAAGGAGATAGCCTCATAATCTATAGGCTTTGTTTATGCTATAGGTAACCCACAACCTGCAAACCAATCTAATGTTAGTCCAAGTTTCAAGGAAAATTGAACAACCTCTTTCAATAGGGTACAACTTGGGTTGCTAATATTTTTGACATTCTTAGTGGGACTTCTCATTAAAAGGATTTGGATCATACATCCATATATTTGATTATAGTAGCAATATTATAAGGTGTCAAAGTCATATTTCTAGATATTTCATGCCAAGAGTTGTTGCAAGATCTTCCTAAAGAAGAAAAGAGACTAAATTTATTGAGTTATCTTTTCATATAATTAATAAAAATAAGTACTCTCATTATAATCCAAATCCTACACCTCTTTTTTTTCTACTATTTCCCAACAATCTCCTTTTGTTCAAATAAATATTGTTATAAACCCCACATTTCAAATGGATATTCATCGAAGATAAGAATTTGTGCCTTTTAATGGTGGTAACTACTTGAACCTCAATCAATTTGATGACATTCCTACTGATTCCTTAAACATGATTTTTTATTTCATAGGATAAAATCTAGTTACTCCTATTGATAATATTATAGTCAATATATGTTGTGTGCATAATGAAGATCATGAGAATGTGGCTATGAGGTTATTGGTAACTTCCTTTAAAGGTAAGGCACTCTAATGCTATAGGGGTTTGACATCACATCAATTAAAACCTAGGATGAGTTTGGAGAGATCTTGTGTAATAATTTTGAAGATAAGAGTGACCATATTTCTTTGGTGGAGTAACTTACTAAAATCAAGATAAATTATTAGGAGTTCATGGTAGACTTCAACTTTAAGTTTCATAAAACCTAGAATAAGATCCCTATAGTTATCAAACCCACCCCTAACTATGAATTCTTGTATTACTTGAAAGCTCTAAATTCAAATGTAGTGTTTATGATACAATCAATGAGAGGAAGCACCTTTCCAAAGGCCTAGAAAGTATCCATAAGGGATAATAATGGCCTAATCTAAATAGTTAAACTCTCTCCTAAACAACCTATGAATTTATTTCTAGATATTCACCTTTTTGTGCCTATCATTACTTCATTACAAACTTTAGCTAATCTTTATCAAATAGATGGTAACTAGGTGGATAGATTGGGTAAGATATAGAGTGCACTTAAGGCTCATAATAATAGGTTAGTGGCTTTGAAAAGGTAGTAAGTTCCAAGGCTTTATCAAACCCCTAACCAATATTATTAGTATAATAGGCCTCCTTAGAAATAAGTTCAAGGGAATAATACACAATCAAGATCATATAATGACTATAATCCCAATGATTATAGTATTTCCATAGCTTTGGTTCTAACACAGATAAATTACACTCAAGAAGGTAAATGGTTTAATCAATGGGATAAATCAAATAATATGGCAATGGATCCAAAAAGTGAGGTGAGTCAACAATATTTCATACAACAAGGTCCAGATCTTACACCACATGATAATCAATTACTTTCATAATACAAGAAAGATTCTCTATCACATGGAGACATTCCTTCTTTCACTCAAGTTGAGGTACCAAGTTATAAAATATAAAGTGGGAAAGAAACACCTTTTGAAACTAATTTTACTAATTTCCAATAAGGTGAAAATCTTTTTGATCAAATGACAGCTAATCAAGGGCAAAATATATATAATGTGGATAAATCAGTTGTAGATCATAAAAGGTCCAAAAGAAGGTAGTTGGTTATGGTTTGGGTCTTGGAAATTTAGCTCCTCTGCCTTCTAAATGACCTTAAAATAATACCACTCAATATGCACCTCAAAATTCACCATTAACTTAGCAAGTAAAATATGGTAAGGGGCATAATTAGAAAGGTCCTTTCATACCATAGTTTATACAACATTTAGGCATCACTTCTACTCCTATATTACATCCCAAGACAACCACTTATCCTCTTATAATTTTTGATAAGATGTATAAGGCCCCTATCTCTATTTATATGTGGGACACATTGCTTATTCTTGGACAAAAGGATCTCCTACAAGAAGAGCTCTCCAAGCTTCATGTTAAAGACAAACAAGCCAAAAATATAGGTTATTCTTACAAATTCTAGTTAACCTTTTGAGCATCAAGCACCAAAGGTGATTAAGACACCTCCCTTTTATCTTTTGGTTTTCATAGGTGATTTCCTTATTCATAATTGCATGATTGACAGTAGGGCTAGTACCTCTGTCATTCCTAAATCCATAAATAATAAGTTGGGAATTCAATATGAGCCTCATCAGAAAGGATTTTTATAGTTATATGGGTATACAACTAAGAGAATGGGTGTTATTAGGGATATTAATGTCATTTTAGTTTCTTTTCATAATTTTACTATTTTTCAAGATGTGGTAGTAGTTTATCTTCCCCCTGTTTTGCTTTATGCTTGTCTAGGCATTTCACTCCAAAAATAGGGAGAAATATTTATTTTGATTGGTCCTAAATGGTTTTTAGAACTAGGTATGGGAAAAAGGTTACCATAATATCTAAACCTATATCCATATTCTATTTAAAACCTTATATTCCCAACTTATGAAATGTGAATAGCATTATCTTAGAGGAAGTTGAAAACTTCAATGATTAAGAACCTTCCAAATCACTTGAAGGTATACCATATTTACTCCTTTATTAGTGGGAATATGTAATCATTTTTATTATCCTCATAGAAGTGTTGAGGAATCATATTTGAGTGTTTATTATATGTATAAAGAAGGTATCATAATGCCTAGTCTCACTAGCACAACACATGATCATGAAGGAGTTTGGAATTTATTTTTTGAATCTCTTAATAAATGGTATTATTATACTATCATATTTCAATTTAGTTGTACATCTATTAATATATACTATGAGGCTCCCATTCATGGTATATAGTTGGAAAGGAAGATGGGTATTAATCTTCTACAGGTTAAAGGTGATAATGAATTAGTAGTATAGACAGTAAGAGGTTTGATTGTCGACATTAATCCACTCTTGAAGGCATATAAACATAGGTTTTGGGATCTTATGTAGGATTTAAAATATTTTGACATTCACTTCATTCATATAGGAATGAATTAGCATGCATATAGGTTAGCTACCATTCGGTCACAATATGATATGGTTGATGGGATCAAAGATACTAAGGATTAGTCTAAAATAAAATTGGTATGTAGGCCTTCAGTTCTTAATAATGAATTAAGTTATAAATTATTTTATAGTGACAAACAAAATGATTGTGTCCTATAACATGAGGCAAAATTCTGCCCAAAGAACTGGGATAAGTTGCAACATCATTATGAGAACTAGATTATCCAATTGAAGTCAAATAAGTTACCTAAGGGATTATTAACTTTGGATATAATATTTAATGATGATTATTGGATAATAAAATATAAGTTAATTATCTCTACTAGAAAGGAACATTATGAACAAATTACCATAATTGAAGATAAACTACTCAAGTTAGGAAAAGTGAATACTAAGCAGGAGATGGAAGACTTCATAGTATTCTGTAAATATTTTATTGATGTTTTTACATGGGAATAGAATGATTTGAATTTATTTTATCCTATGTTAGTATAACACATCATAGATATGGATGAAGATGCCAAACCTGTGATATAAGAACAAAGACCAATCAACCCCAAGGTTGAGATCCTTATGAGAAAAAAACTATCAAAGCTTATTAAATATAACATAATCTTTCCCATACAAAATTTTACATGAGTGAAAAATCATGTACCTATGACTAAAAATAATTGGGAGATAAGGTTTTATGTATGTTTTAGAGATATTAAAAGGGTGTCATTGAGAGATCACTACCCTCTTCCCTCCATGGATCAGATTTTACAAAGAGTTTTAGGTTCACAATGGTTTTTTCCACTTGATGGATACTCAGGTTATAATCAGATATTGTTGAAGGATTAATATCAATATAAAAATGCCTTCACAACAAAGTGGGGTGCATATGCATATAATAAAATTCCTTTTGGACTCTCTAATGTTGGGGCTACCTTCCAAAGGACAATGGGTGTGGATTTTCAAGGGCTTATAAGTGAAATGGTACTCATTTATCTTGATGATATTATTACATTTTCTAAATATCCTAAGGACCACTTAAAACACTTGATATTGGTGTTTGATAGGTTTAGATAGTTTGGGGTCTTTTTGAACCCCAAAAAGTGTATATTTTAGTAAATGAGGTAAGGCTTCTAAGACATGTTGTATCTAAGGCTAGACTTTTTATTAATCCTAAAAGAAGAGAAAAAATCCTTGTTTTATATTTTCCTAAGAATAATAAGTGATTACATATATTCTTTGGAGATATCAATTTCATTAGGAAGTGCATATCTAGATATGCAAAATTGGTAAGGCCACTAACTCAAATGCTCAAGAAACATCAAGATTTTTCATGGAGAAAAGGAGAGAGAAGTCTTGAGGCCATTAAATAGGCCATTATTCAAGATCATACCATAATAAACCCTTATTTTATTAAATATTTCTTCATATATGCCTTTTCCACATGTAACACAATTTTTGCCATGCTTCTGTAACAAAATAGTGAAGGATTACAGTAACTTATTACTTTTTTCAGTCAAGCATTGGAAGGGTATGAGGAGAAGTATAATTTTTTTGAAAATCATGTCATTTATATCATAAGGGGATTGAATAAATTTATAAATATTCTATATAACAATAATATGTTTCTGATGGTGGCTCATCTTAGTGTAAAGGACTTTATCCTTAATAGAGACCTATGTGAAAAGAGAGTTGGTTGGATGACCAAATGCATGGAATATGATATAGAAGTGAATTTTACAAATATGGACATAGGTAAGGTAATTTGTGAGAACATTTTAGTAGATTTTAAGGAGGAAAAATGAGTTAGTTTTATAATCCAAGATAATCAACATGTAGCTACAACTATCTCTCCTTCTAGTTAGACACAAGACATAACAAGATTCCTCCAAATAGGAGAGTGTCTTATGGGCTTATATGGGGTAAATATGAGACATTTTATTATATAATATATCTATTACATCTTTATTTATTGATTAATCTTCAATATATTCATTGGAGTTATGTTTCTAAGATCTATAGAAACTAGCCAAGTAGACAAATTTTAGAGAAATTTCATGATGGGTCTGTAGGAGGCCACTTTGCAACCAAGACTATGATATCAAAGATAATAAATGATGGTTATTTTTTTCATAATTTTTTTTTAAATAATCACATGAACACATTATAATATGTTCCAGGTGTGAAATGTTTATTAATATATAGATATTAGTTGTCATGCTTTTGAAACCTATTCAAGTTGAGTAGCCCTTCATGCAATAGGGATTAAAATTAATTAGAATGATTAATAATACATAAAGTGATGGAAATAAGTGTATTTTAATATACACTAATTACATTACCAATTTTGTGGTAGTAATTTCACTCAATGAAGTAAATGTGAACTCATTTTTAGAGTTCTATGATAACTTAGTGACTTATTTTGGCATTCCTTCAACCATCATATTAGATAATGTTATGGATTTTAATAGTGAAAAGGTATTTTAGTGGGCCCTTGATCATGGTATTTATTTCAAAATTTTATCAAATTACTATCTTTAGGGTAATTGACTAGTAGATTCTACCAATAAGAATTTGATTAGGATCAACAAGAGAATAATGAAGGACACTCAGAGAGGTTAGCATACCAAGTTGAATACTACCTTGTGGGTAGATATAATTATTCCAAAGAATGATATTTTTCACTCTTATTACCTCTTATTTTATCATATGGAATCAAATTTTCCAATTTTATTATAACTTCTATGCTAAAAAAATGCACATCAACTGAAGATTATGGAGAATGATGTAATGAAGGTAAGAATGAATGAGTTAAGAGAGTTAGAGGAAAAAAGGGACAATGCCATGCATAATATGTGGTCCAAAAAAGAATAATTAGAAATATATTTTGATAAGAGAGATTCATCCAAGACCTTTAAACAAGGTGATATTATGTTCAAGTGGGATGAAGATCATGCTAAACTAGGTAAACATTCTAAATTTTATAGTCTTTAGAGTGGTACATATGTCATTACTAGTTGTAAGGAAATTACTACTTTCCAATTGTCTAATTTTAATGGTGAGGATATCCCTATTACTTTCAATGGGATATTTCTCAAGTATTTTTATTAGGACAACAAATCCTTTTGTACATAGTAGTAGTCTCATTCCTCTAAGTGTTATTATACATGCTTATTAGTTGTTTTATTTTAGTGTTTTGTTATTTTTTACTATTTTTTGTCAAGTCTAAAACTTTTGATAGTTACAGAGTGTATTCCAAGTCTTATGTAGAAAGGAGATTCTAGATTCCTTTAATCAGTAGGTTGATCAATTCTTATGAGTCACCAAAAATGTTGGCAATTTGGCCTACCAAAGCCAAATGCCAACCCAAAAAATTGGAAAAATTTCATGGCACCCAATTAATCCTCTAAATAGGGTTATCCTAAGTCATTATGTATACTATTTTCTCCTTTAAGTCAATCAAACACTCCTAGAGGTGTCATTAAGTCTATTTATGATAACCATATGTTATATATGTCTTAGGTCCTTAGGTAATGTGTTTAATCATCATAATGTTCATTAAATATCAAGGTAAGGGAGTATGTATCAGTTTCATATCAATTTGTGTCAAGTATCATCAAGATGTTTGATTATTTTTTGATGTCTTTAACAATGACTTGAAGTGGTCTTATTTTCTAGACCCAATGAGCTAAGATGGTTGAAGATGGAGGCTGATGACTCACTATGAGATTCTTTGATGTACTCAATATTTTAAAGCATTTTTGGATATAATTATTGAAATGGGTGATGAAAATAGATAAAATACTCATGAATAACTTTTAGGAAGGTTACAAGGTACTTGTTTGTGATATTCATTAGTAATATCCTTATGAAAATATATGTATGTGGTCTAAAAGTGAAGGTTTTGGTTTTTAAATGGAAAATTTTGACATCATAAGGCTTTAAAAAATCACTAATGTATTATAATCATCCATCAAAGTCGTTATATTGCTTAGTCACATGGTTCTTTCTTTGAAAAGTGTCTCTTTTATGAGTTTATATGTCTTCTTGTCTACCAAAAGTGCTCCCACATGTGAAAAGAGCCATATTTTTCCCTCTTTTGTGTATTAATACATTTTAATATGATTTTTATCCATATATTTATTCATATTTCCTTAAAAATATGGGTTGAAGGTGAAATAAGAGGAAAGGAAAGAGAATTTATAGGTTTAGATAGTGTTTTCATATGGTACAGATCTGTACTATATAGATATACTTAGGATGGGTCTTGAAGATGCAAGAATAAATTATTTTAGATACATGGTTAATATATTTTATCATTTAAATATTTTAAGACACCAAAATCAATGTGTTTCCCATTGCTAGTTATTGGTAGATAACAAGATCATCATAGGTTTATGTTGAGTTCATACAATAGAGAGACAAAGTGGATTTGAGATATTAAAAAGAGAAACTATAACTCATGACCTCAAAATAATGGTTATTGGTTGTTGGTTTTGTCTTCATATATTTATTAAAAAAAAATAAAACTTAAGGTTTTTTTATTACTAGTTGCATCTATACAAGGAAAAAAGAGTGGTATGGTTTTGTGAGGTTTTTGACTCTTTTAAAAAACTAGTGTTTGTTCCTATTTATTAAGTTCTTAAAGATAAATTCATTGGATTATAAAATAGGTTGATACACATATGTGAGTTAATGTATTTAAATAATGCATCATCTACTAATCTATAGTATATAAATAAGTTGAAGAGGTTGTCTAGTTCACGAGAGAAAAATGCCAATATTCTATCTAAAAATGCCAATATTCTTTAAGACTTGGGTTTTAGTGTTTTATAAATGGAAAGGGTCCTTAATTAAAGTGTCTTAAAGGTTATTAAAGGTATCATCACTCACTCACCCTCAATCATCTTTAGACATCATCACAATTATATTTTAGGAAATGTTAAGGAAACTTAGAATTTGTTAAGGTATTTTGATGATTCCTAGGTTTCATTTTTGGCTATGTATACTATCTCAAAACCTCAAAAATGGTATATTCTATTGATATATATGATTATGATTCCATAATGGCCTTCATGAATATATTTACATTGGATTTATGTAACTTTTTCACTCTTATGATTCATTTCACTTTCAAAGTCCTGATCACTACCATTTCATCACAGCTATAACCTTATCATTCCACTCCATTCTTAGTTTTTTGTATCCCATTATCCATACACATATCACTACACTTCTCATTCACATTTCACGTCATGGATCCACTATAGAAGAGGATTCAAGAGTGTTTATACCATCATGGTTATGAAAGTAAGTAAACAAACCTTAAAACATTGCTTAAGAGGTCAGTCTCCACCTACATCTAAGGTCATAGTATATCTACAGTATTTTTTTAAGGTCAATATTTGTTGAGGTCTATGGGATGAGGTCTATAAATTAAGGTTTTCAATCTCATTAAGATTTAACAACATCATAACCATATGTCTGAGCATTCTCAAGGTATTCAAGCATCCAATCTTACCTAAATCCATATAAGTAACATAGTGATCATCACCTACAGCCATGCTAAAAAGATGTGAAACCAAAGATGAAAACAAGGAGAAACATGGATGCTTGAGGGGATATTTGGGCTCAATAAGAACTTAAAGTAAAATGAAGAGCATTAGAGTGACTTGGGAGGTATGTTAGTGTTAAGTTCAAGACCTAAAACTTACACACAATCTAAACAAGGGTCAAATTCTCATACATAATTAGGCCTAAAATGAAGAAAGGTCTATATTCAAAAGGTGGATTAATGATTTAAAGGTGATAGTATTGTAAAATAATGGGCATGAAACTTATATCAGAGGTAGACCTTGATTATGGATAAATTAGATTAGGACATATCTTCATGTGAAAATTCACCTACAATAGTGTTTGGATGGATCTTGAAATATGCCAAAACACGTCAAATGTATGGACTGTGAATAAGGTATTTTTATATATTTAAGCTCAATGAGGATTCTTCCCAGGTTTGAGAGTCACTTGAGATGGTTAATATTGACAATCCATGAGATATAAATTACAAGTAGCATAGACATTCACCTCATAAAATAACATCTACAACCTTGCCAAGACAAGTCTATCTCCAAGTTGTAGAGAAGATGAGAGCATATTATCTATGGAAAAGACCCATGAACAAATGGAATATTCATTATATTAATGAAAATTAGGAATAGGTTAAGGTATGGAGAATATTTTTACAAACAAATTTCACTCCAAGGTTAACCTTGAAATGGTGACACATAGTCTATACTAGGGTTAATTTTATGGACATATCCACATATCCTAGACAGATGAAATTCAAAGTACAAAACCATATCCACAAACTTGGACTATAAAACTAAAACCCAAGGTGTCTTATTTCTAGTGTTATTGCCCAAGTGCATTTTGGCTTCTAGCAATCATATTCTCCCTAATCTTTATCCTAATTCATGTCAGCCTAATGTGAATTCATTTAACCCATGATCATTAAATCCACTATAAAATGCCATTAAAATTCCATTTATAATGGTTGGTACTCATTTAAAAGAGAGAAGTAAGAATACAACCAAGACCATTCAATCACTTTTCCCTATTCTCTACATACAACCATCTAATAGTATTTTAAGCTTATTCAAACCTTTACACTAGTCTCTAGTCATTCTAAGTTTACCAAATTTTTTGTTTACTTGCATTTTCATCACATTATTGCACCAAAATATTCAATGGGAGAACTACATATATCTTGATCTCTCTTTAGGGTATTGGTATGTAGGCAACATGCCCACACATGGGGTGTGAAGTGCATCCAACATATCTTTTACACACTAACCCCTCCTCTATTTTCTCTAAATTTTATATTCAAGCTCAAGCACAAAGAGGGCCTATGGTATTGAATACTAAATCAAGTACATAATTAGCTCCATATAATTTAAGGCTTTGATATTTCATAGGAAATGTAACACAAACATGGTGCATAAAACCCAAAAAGCTTAGATCACTAGGAAAATAGTGTCAAGATAGGACTATAGCACTAGAACCTAAGTTGTTCCACTTTTAGTGCTCCTATCCAATCAAGAAAAATAATCTAGATTCCTATTTGTGATAGTCTCCCAAACCTACACATATATTTCTAGACCCTATCTTAGATGGAATAGTACATAATAAGATAAGTTTGATTTTTCTCTCTCTCTCACTAATATTTTTAGAAAATCCCTAATTATAGTCAAGTTTCACAAATAAGTAGCCTAATTATTGTACATTATTTACTTATTTTATCTGCTCATACCCATTTATTATTTAGGAATTAAACATCTAATTTCCCAAAAATAATAAAACATTTAGGTGAACCTGACTTACTTCAAATTTTGCCTAAAAACCCTAAAAATCTAAGGTAAATTCCTAGTTGATTTTTCCCATTAATTTTTGAATATCTTCATGAATATTAAAAATAAAAAATTCCTCTCAAATTTTAAAATTTTGTATTAAATTTTAAAACAATTTATTTCAAACCCTAGTTGCATCAACTAGCTCCTAGTAATTTCCCATTAATTTTCTAATCATTTACTAAATTTTTAGTTGCATATTAAAATCAAAAAACCACTTCAAATTTCAAAAATTCATATTAATTTTCAAAAAATTATTTTTCTCAAAACCTTAGTTGCATCTACTATGCCCCATTAAATCAAGCAATTTCCCATAAAATTTTGAACTTTTTCTTGAATATTTGACTCAAAAATTCAATATCAATTTCCAAAATTCATAGTATTTTGCAAAAATATTTTTGAAAAATCCCTATTTGCATATACTAGTTCCTATTTTGCTTCTTGAGGTATCACCTTACATGTTTGGGAGATCTATATCCTTTTTATGCATATTTCAGTTCCTTTTTGAGATTATATCAATGTAATCTTTCTACTCTTATCCAAGTTATTTTCCTTATCCCACCTAAGTTCTTTGCATCTCTTCTTTTAAGACAAAGTGCAAGACTTAGTGTAATCATCCTAAATTCATGTAAATTCCTTCAACTTGACCATATACTATGGATAAATAACCAATTTAGAATCTAGTTATATATTTTACACATCTAGATTACACCAATTTTAATCAAAATGATTCAAACAGTGAGTAATATGAAAATACCATTGATGATGTACACATTGATGATCATGTTCCACCACATTGGACTACTGATCCACTTCTACCCATTATTGATAATGAATTTGTACTCAAAAAACATTTCATATTCTAAAGTTTCAAAGAAAGACTCAGGGAATAGCCTCAAGATCATACTCTTATATTATGATCTCTCATGGAAATCAAAATGGCTAAACAAGTTGAGTTTTTCATTCCTATAGAGTAACTAGTTAAAAATGACACTATGGGGGCAAATCTATCTCAACAACCCCTAATACCAACCAAACCTGCCATTATGCCACCAATTACAACTAGTACATCCATGTCTCCTGATGTGGTATCCCTTGTGTAAGAGATAATATATCTTCAATCCAAGGCGATACATCTTGAGCAAGTTGTCACTAGACCTACATAGGATTTGGATTATTTTATCCTTCTGCATACACCATTGGCACATCACATTGCTTCTACACCCCTTCCATAAGGTTTTGTTTAACCTAAGATTACTCTTTATGATGGCAAGGGTGATCGAGAGACACATTTGAGATATTTTCATGCAACATGCTTAGATTATATATAGAATGACTAGCTACTTACCAAGCTATTTCCATAGAGTCTAAAGGATTATGCTTTACAATGGTTCTATAATCTACCAAATCAATTTGTCAATGCATTCAATCCTTTATCTAACATGTTCCTATCACATTTTAGTATCAACATTAGTGATAAGGTCTCTTATGCATAAATTTCACAATAGAAACAAAAATAAAATGAACATCTCACAGACTATGTGCTTTGATATAAGATCATCTTGAATAAGATGACTAGCCCCATGGGATATGAGGAGTTACATGATCTCTTCAAATATATCCTTCTACCAACATTACATGAATCTATTATGTTCAAAATATTCTCTTCCTTTAGTGAATTATGTCATACACTAAAGGAAAGAGAAGTAAAACTCATTTTAATGGGCAAACTCAAGTATACAATCATCCTAGACACAACAAATAAGAGTAATAGAAAAGTCCCATAAAAGGACAAATTCAATTATAAAAAGAATCATAATCAACCAATATTCAATGTGGCTTTAGAGTCTTCTTAGTGCATGATTTTATTAGCACTTCCTCAGTGTACATTTACCAATTTACCAGTTTCTCTAGCCAAAGTTTTACAGTGGCTATTGGAATGTAATATCATCACTCTCCCTCTAATTTAGGAAGTTGACCCAACAAATCCTCTTCCATGGGGATATGATCAGTAGGCATTTTGTGATTTTCATAGTTTAGCATGCCACACTACAAATAGATATATCAGTTTGAGACATAAGATACAGGACTTCATAGATGAAAACCTACTTGATCTTAGCACTTCAATTTAGCCTCCATAATCCAAGCCAACACAAGATAAAGCTTTGAAAATATTCTTAGATCCATTTCCATAACATTATAAATAAGAGAAATGGGACATATTAGTTGTTCACCACACACACCATGCACATCCTCCAGTAGTCACATACCAGGTACCTTCATTTGAGTCAAATCCTTTGAGAGGTATGATAGGTGTGTATGAGTCTAAGGTTCTAAATATAACTTTGATATCTTTCTTAGATTAGGAGATTATGGAGGATAATTTAGAATATAATGCACTCTTTATCAGAGCACATATTCATAATGAATCCCTTCATAGTTTTCTCATCGATAATGGTTTTAGTGTCAACATGTTCACCATTAAATTATTGTAGCATTTCAACTATTCAGAGTGGGATATCACTCTGATAGATATAGTTTTCAATGGATTTAATAGGCACATATTAATTTCATTGGGTGATAATGTACTTCCTTCATAGACTAATCCAGAACATGTGGCTAAACATTTCACCATAGTTCTTAGTGTAGAAGTTTTTGATATGTTACTTGGCCACCCATAGATTTAGAAAATTCAAGAAATACCATCTACTATTCATAGATGCATAAAATCCATTCATGTTAATCAGGTCATTATATTTGGTGGAGTTCCATATGAGTTTTCCACTCCCTACTTCAAAGTCATCTCCTTTGCAATCACTAGTTCTAACTTCTCCACCAGTTTTAGTTTCCCCATCAATTATAGTTCTTCCTTCATTACAGATTTAGACACAATTGAGGCACCCAACACTAGTATAGAGATATTGTACACCTCCATATCTTTAGGATTCTATATAGCTTCTAGATACTTTATTCACACCTAGAGAATTAACATTGATATCTCATACTTCTAACCATAAAGCACACTTTCAAAGAACTCCTTCTCCTACTTCTAGATGGGTCCCTAGAATTCCCTTACTTGCATCCACTTCCTAGAGTTACAGTGGAATCCCACATTAAATTTCCAATTTAGAGATATAAAAATAGTTATAATGCATAAATATTTTAGATTCACAGTCTGAGCCTTTCAATCATGCTTCATGATCACACATGATACCTTTGTTTGATATAGGACACCATGATATGGAGTCTCATTTGAGATTCATCTGTTAGTATCATTTCTTCTCAGTCTTTCTTTTACATAGATTATTTTAAAAATACAAAAACAATGCCAAAAAAAATCCAAAAACATTCAAATAATTTTAAAACACAAAAACATTTTGATTATATGCATCATCCATGATTTACATTGCTAATATTGTGTTAGACTTACATTTTCTATTCTATGTTATTATTTGTCAATTTATCTACATTTCCATGCTTCACTTGATCTTCTTTGAGTGTGTGTAGTGACACCTAGATCCTTGATTGACTTACTCTACCCATTGAGGGGGCATCCTATTTCTACATTTTAGACACACATCGATATACATACCCACTAGGGGTATCTTCTACATGACTACACGATCTAGGTTATGCTATCCCTACACCATAAACTCTAGTTATCATGTTGTAATACATTACCTACTAAGCTTACATAGATTATCATATTGACACTCACTAGTATCTTTTACTTGTGTATTTCCTAGTATATACCTAGTCTTGTACTTACATGTCTTACATACATTCACTTCTTGCTTTGATTAGTTAGATGTGATTACACTTCTATTATATACATGATTTCATTTCTTACTTAGCATAGCTTGATTTTTTTGTATTTGTATCATTTCTTATTCCATGCCTTGTATGTGTTTTAGGACATTTGACAATGTCCTTTGCTTCCATTCATGAGTGTGCCTTAATAAATTTACCAATGTCCTTTGTTTGTACTCTCCCATCTACCTATGGCCCTTATGTCAACTTTGTTTCAATTATATGTGTATGTGGCATTTGAAGATGCCTTGTATACTTTATTTCTAGTTTGAGTGACATGTGCCCATATCCCTTAATTTTTTGGCCCCTTGGCCACTCTTGTATACTTCTTGATTTTTGCTTTGTATGATTTTTTCTTGATTACTTTTCCTATTTATAATGCCATGATCCATATCATGCATTTCCTTGATTTCTTGGATGCCATGATGGACATCATGTTCCATCCCGCCTTGATAACAACTAAAAAATAACAATTTCTATTACATTTTAGTACATTTCACATGTTAATACATTGTTATATCTATCTAGGCATACCCCTATAGATTTAAAAATCTCTTAATACAAGCCTTGCTATATCATTAGATATCTTGTCAATTGTCATTATTATATCATATATCTATGCAACATAACACACTTATAGGGCTCTTTTTTTTAGGGTAGTCATTGCAACATCTTCATTCCTACCCTCAGAAGAGGAGGCAACAAATATGGGTTTTATCATAGACATCAAAGCTCTTAATGGTAAAAAAGTAGTTTTTAGAACACTCAAAATAGAATCTAGACATCAAACCAAGTACAAAATACTAGGTAGACAATAGAGAATCTAGAATAGTTACTAGATTTGGCCCTGGACAATAATGCCAAAGTTGGAATATAGCACTAGATAGCAGGGTGTCCTATTTTCAATGCTTTGATTTAGATAACAAAAAATTAATTTTTCTAGAAATAAATAAAAAATGAGCTCACAAGTTTATTAGCTCAATATAGTCTAGATTTAGCATTTTTAAAACAATTATTGCTCAAAGAATATAAATATAGGGGGCATCATGCATGGAATGATGGATATCACTTCCATTTTTAGATTAGGTAGTTTATATAACTTCTAGATCATAATCCATGTTCTAGACACCAGTGGTTGGGGGTAATGTGAATGGCACATTGATCCTCCCCTTTTTCTAATTTCAATTTAGTTTCCAAGCGTTTCTCAGTAGTTATGTTCCTTACTCCATTTATAGGTAGTTGGCATCCTTATTCAAGTTTGGATTTCATACAAGATTAAATTATTTATTTCTTGAGTTGGCTTCCACATAAGCCTATTACACTAGTTTTGGAGTGGCTTTCATACAAGGCTAATCTCCATCTTTAGAAATGGCCAAGAGTGGCCTAGTTTCCAGCATACACTTGGTTATCCATGCCAACATTTTAAGATCATAGTACATTTATGGGCTTTAGGATAAATCTCATATGACATCTATTCCATATGTGTATTACTTCATAGCTATAATTCATGGGGAAATGATGGAGCCAAAGGACTAGCTAGCCTTTGTATTATTGAGCCACATATTCAGAGGGATTAGACATATAGTCTAAACATCAATTGACACACACATAAATCATTACCTTCACTCAGTTGGAAATGATGGATCCAAAGGACTAGTTATCCTTTATATTCTTGAGCTACCTATTCAGAAGGATTGGACACATAATCCAAAAATTGATTGACACATGCATGATTCATTAGCTTTACTTAATAGGTGATGATGGAGCCAAAGGGGTTGACTTTACTTTCTTGAGCCACTTCTGAGGAATTAATAACTCAACACCATTCATTATATTAATTTTGCTAAAACACATACCCAATAAAATCCAACATCACAATAGATTTTGTAATGGTTCACATATTCGATGAGGTGTATTCGTTAATTTCTCTTACCTAGCTTTTATATATTCTTAATTTAGATATATCATATCTAGTAAGGACTGATCTACTCTATGTTTTTTATTATAAATTCATATTTCACAACATGGTTTCTCCACACACATTCTAACATCACACAACTTCATGAGCTTCACCTTTTCAAGTAAGTTCAATTAAACCTTCTATTTTTCCTTTATCCTAGTATTTAACTTTTCTACATCACTAGAATAAAGGGGGGTAAATGTACTCATATAAAATGTGAAATTTGGTTACTTGAGTGTGGATAATGGCACTCAATCCATAGGTCCATATTTATTTCTCTCATGACCCTCATAGGAATTTTTTCACTAATTTCTAGATATTTGTAGCCTCTAAAATTTAAACCTTATAGACCCAAATTATTCTTTCCATGCTTAATCCATCCTCCTAGGTCTTGTCAGACATGGATAATAGCACCCAAACTTGGAATATAGTACTAAAACCTAGGGTGTCCTATTTTTAGTATTATTGTCCAAGTGTATTTTCGCTTTTATTGGTCATATTCTCTTAAATCCTTATCCTAATTCATGTCATCTTAACATGAATTCATTTAACCCATAAGCATTAAATCCCCTATAAAAGGCCATTCAAAGTCCATTTAGAAGAGTTATCACTCATTTACAAGAGAGAAGAAAGAATACAAATAAGACCACTCAAACACCTTTCCCTTTCTCTACATACAACCATCAAATAGTATTTCCAGCATATTCAAACCTTTACACTAGTCCCTAGTCATTCCAAGTATACCCAATTTCACATTTACTTACATTTTCATCACACTATTACACCAAGAACTTCAATGCGAGAAATAAATATATCTTGATCCCTCCTCAGAGTATTGGTATGTAGGTAGTGTGCCCATACATGGGGTTTAAAGTGTGTCCGATGTATCTTTTACACACTAAACCGTCCTCTCCTTTCTCCAAATTTTATATTCAAGTTTAGGCACAAAGAGTACCTAGGGTATTGAAGAATAAATTAGGTACATATCAAGCTCTATGGAATTTCAAGATTTAATATTTCATAGGTAGGGTCACATTGACCTAGCACATAAAAGCCATAAAGCTTAGATTACCAATACAACACCACTGAGATATGACTATACTGCCCAAACCTAGAGTCTCCCACTTTCAGCACTCCTATTCAATCAATAAATGAACTCTAGATTCTTATTTGTGACAATCTCCCAAGCCTACACATATATTTTTAGATGCATATCTTAGACAAAATATTATATAATAAGATAAGTTTTATTTTATCTCTCTCACTACTATTTTTAGAAAAGCCCTAATTACAATCAAGTTTCATAAATTAGTAGCCTAATTATTGTACATTATTTACTATTTTTTATCTACTTAGACCCATTTATTATTTAGGAATTAAATATCTAATTTCCCAAAAATAATAAAATAGCTTATATAAAATCACAAAATCCTTGTTGACACTCTCATTCAATAGTAACAAGGTGAATATAAAAAAACTCAATCATGGACCCATGAAGCATAGAAATTTAGGCAACCTACTATCTAGTTTGAGGAAAATTGAGTATTGATGCCTCTATAAGCATGACCTAGCTATAAAAAATGGTAAAATTGGACATCATTTTTTAAGTGTATATGATTTTTATAAGGTTATATTAGTAGTGAAAACATCCATTGTTTTGTCTCATATAGACCTCAGTCTGTTTATAGTCAATAATGGAGTTAGGAGGAATTTTTGAAGGACTATGGATATAACAAAGGTTTTTAACCTCATGTAAAGGTTTTTGAGGTAGATTAAGGAATTAGTTAGTCTTATTTAATTTTATGATATGGATCACACTAATTATTTCATGCCAATATGCCTTTGAGGGATAGTATATGCAGGTAGACCTTAAACCTAGTGTGAGACCCTACAACCATTTTGAATTGACCTAGGGTTTATTTTCATATAATGCTTATTAGAATGGTGTAGAGAGTAATTTAAAATTATGATGGAAGTTTTTGAGTTTAGAAAAGGTTAAAAACTTATTTTTATGACTCTTAAACCTTATTTGTGCTTGCACAATCTATATTGCCAATCAAATCACCTATTCATTACATATATATCTTGATGAATATTTTGCATGGGAGCTTGAGCTGATTAGGGTTGTTAAAGGGGTTCAGTTTACTTAAAATATATGGCAAGATGTTTTCCATTAGGGGTCTATACACTATGAATAATTGATAATAAGTTTTAAACCCCTAAAACCCTTGTTAAATTTTGAAAGACACCTGATGGAAGAAATATATCTAAATATACATTTGAATGAAGTGTTTATGATATGAAATTATGTTTATGGTATTTATAACTCTTATAAGCATCACCAAAACCTATTTATTGGCATGTTTAGTAGTTTTATTATACAAAATAAGCTAAGGAAGGATAATTTGACCCTATAAGAAAGATAATGAAAGGTGTTTTTATATAAAATTAGTTTCAAAAGGAATATTAGGTCCTAAATTCCTATAAACCCTTATAAGAACCATCTACATGAGTTTTTATGTTAGTTTCCATAGGTAGATAGGTATGGGTGTTTAAATAAGTGACTTTATGCATGCATGTAGAAGATGAATGGATCATTCAAACCAATGTTATTTCTCCAAATACCTCATGAGTGTTATTCATGTTACAAAAAATAAGTAAGATATTTCCAACTCATCATGAGGTCAAAATCCTGATAAACCATGCATAAACATATGTTTATTTTTTGGGTTCATTAGATAATGCCACCAAGATGGGGTAAAAGAAGGAAAATGATGTCATGAGGGAACTTCAAATCTTCATGAACATCACCAAAATGTTTTGAGAGAGGTGTATGTCATATTTGATCTAAATAAGAGGTGATAAAACTAATCATTTAGGACTTAAAACACTAAACACTACTTAAAAAGCTTATTTCTTCCCCAAGAGAAGAATTCACATTGTCACCATGGTACAAATATTTTACATGGGAGGATGGGAATTTTGGGAGAGGTATATTGCCTAATATACTAGTGTTTTATTTCATTGGTTCAAACATTCAATGCCTAAACTATTTTAATCATCATTAAGCATCTTGAGTGCTCTTAAACCCTCCCTAAAGCCTAATACATACTTGATTGAGAAAAATTAAAGGAGAATGCATCTAAATAGATTGAAATCACCTGAATACCACCTATATCATATAACACACTTAGAGAGGTTCATGTCTATTGTTCCCAAAATCTATCACTTGTTTTTTTAGACAAACATGTCAACCATTTTGGTCTTGTAGGCCAAAATGGTCTCTTTATTTCTCAAAAAAATATTTTGAGTAGTCAAGTTATTCAATCGCATAATCATTTTTAGCTAAGGAAATCACAGGTTCAAAAGGTGGGCTTTTGGAAATAAAAATCTCAAAACACTTAAGGCATTTCCTAAAAAATTGTTAGGATGGTTCAACACCAAGGTTCAAATCAAAAAGGTTCAAAGACAGGGTCAATGAGTTGGAATGAAGCTTTGAACTGTTGAACTATTGAACCATTGAACTCTAAAAAGTTTACCAATTCAAAGGTTCAATGAGTTCAAAGATTTAACATGTTCAAAGGGTTCAAAATTCAAAGTTTGAGTGAATGATTCAAATGGAAGATTCTAGAAAAAGGTTCAACCAAATGATTCAATTGAATGGTTCAAATAAGTAGTTCAATGATACATTGAATTCATAAGAAGACTGAGTGAACGTGACTCTTTGCAAAACATAAAATATTGAGCCTCCAAACCATTGAACCATTAAACCGGTGAACTCTAAAAATATGGTTGAAGGTTCAAAATGGTTCAAGTGACTGGTGACGTCCCCACAAACATCAAATTCAGGATTATGGAATAACCATTGATTTTCAAATAATGTAGACCAAAGGACAAACTCAGTGATCCACTGAGAAAGGAGCCGAAGAAGCTAGTAGAAGGTGAGAAGATAGCCTTGAGAGCTCAGATCAGCAGGAAGAGACAAAATATAGCAAGGAAAGATGGAATCAAATAGAGAATATAGAAGAGTCAATGAAAGAGTTATGCCAGTGGGTGGATCAGTCCACTAGGTGGATATCAAAGAGTGTAAGCATTTAATGGCATGGCCTCTTTTCTTTATTTGAGTAAAGACAAGTGGACAGTCATGTAAGTATCATAAATAGGAGTGGCCTTGCCTTTCAGAGGATTAGGTAACCCATGCTTTAGACAAGACATTTGATATGAGTTAAATTCCAAAGTCAAGATTGGTAACTTGCTCTATCATGGCCCTTGCACAAAACTTCCTCTTTCTAATGCATTTAATGCAGCATGGGCCATTTTGGGAAAACAAGCACCAAAATATTTCTTTGGATGCTATATATTGTAATCTCTCATTTTTAATGGAGGAGATCTCTCTATTATTAGAAGTGAAACTCTACCCAAATTGAAAGGCATTCCTGAGACTTTAAGCTTAGACTATTTAATCATATTTTATCAAGTGAATGAGAAAGCAAGTGATCTTTCAGAATTTGTGTTGAAATAGCTTGTGTTATCTAGGAAATCATTCTTATGTCTTTTTCCTAAATATAGTCTTGTCCATTTAATCAAATAAGCAAAACAAGTGGAAATAATCTGAAAGATGACTTGAAGTCGAATGTGGGACACTTTTTGCTGCCATAATTATCTTTAGTCTGTGTGTTTTATGTTTTAGGATATTGGAGAGACTTTGAGCTCCCATTATCTTTTGTAATCTTTTACACTGTTGTAGTTTTCAATGAAAACTTTATACTGCACTTCATTCTACTATGTTACTTTGTCTTAAATCAGTAGGAGAAATAATGAAAAACTTTGTACTTTTATGGGTTTCTTGTGGATCCAGTTACTACCCAACAATAATTCTTATTGTTTGTTGAACATCATTTTTGAAAGAAGAGAAATGCCTTCAGTAATTACATAAGAATTCTCCTTTATTTTTTGAACATCATCTCTAAAAAAAGAGAGATGGATGTTATTAATTCACCCTTGAGTCTATTATCATCTTATATTAGTATATTATAGTTTATAGGGAACCTCCCTTTGCTGAGAGGAGAGATTTATCTCATTATACTATGGTAACGACACCCATTTTGTCATATAAATCTCATTGTGTTGTGGTTGATATACCCATTTTGTCATCAATTAGTTGATGAAAAAATATTCACCCAATAGTTTTTGGTGACTCCATTGGGGAAGATTACACAATTTAAAGCCTCAAGCTTCAAATTAAAGCATTTCCAATTCTTTTCCATTCTACACTCTGGTAGATCCATAGTATACATGCAGCTAGAGAGCTCAAGGTATTGTTGATCCTGTGTTCAAGTTTATGCAGCAAAATAATTTTGACCTTTATCCTCCACAATCTCACCTTTAGTGAACTAAGAGTTTTCCTCCTATAGACATCAGGTGCCCAATACCTGGTGAAGCTTCTCTTTCCTCTACTAATCGAGCTTTATCTATATGTACCTGATAGAGGTTCATTATCCCTCCTTTTAATCATCATATCATGGCATCTCAAGGCCCTTGGGGTGATACTTATGGCCCTCTAATTCTAATCCCGCCTTTACATGAGCTACCTCGTAGTTCAAGAAAGAATTTTCCCAAGTTCTATGGTGATGGGAGAGTTCATCTTGATGAGTATATTACAGATTTTTGCATAGCCTATGGTGTGATAGGCATTGAATTTGAAGATATAGTGGCTAGATTATTTGTGGAAATGTTGCAAGGCACTATTGTAGACTAGTTTTATCATCTGCAAGAAAAAATAGTAACTGACTAGAACACTCTCATGGCCAAGTTTGAGGCTAAGTTCAAACTCATATAAGATGCACATGCCCTATTAGCCCAGCTTACACAAATTAATAAGGAGCCTCATGAACCTATACAAGACTTCATTGCTAAATTTGACAAGCTAAGGAATAATATTCCTATAATTGCTCAGCTGACACCAAAAAATCTTAAATGCTTCTTCATCAGTTCTCAGCTTCATAAAGTGAGTTTCTTATTGAGGTGGGCTAGCCACATAGATCTTGTTGCAGCTCAGATTTTGGTCACTGAGGTTGCAGATGATCTTATCTTGGCAAGAAAGATAAGAAGAGATCCTAATAGAAATAGATCTTCTTCATCTTCTAAAAATTTCTCTATAGGCACCAGTGATCCTATGGTGCAAAATCTAGCAAATGAATTGCTAGCTCTAAAAAATAAAATGGCACAAGGGATGTCTACCCCTCCTTCTTATTAATATGTACCAAGGAGGACATTTCCCAACTAGTCATATCAAGGCAGTGTTTCTAGGAATCAAGGGCAACCAAATCATCTCCCTCCCCCATAAGGGAAACTTATCATTGAAGTAGCACCAACTAACTCAAAAATTGGTTATCATGAAGCTGAACATGATTTCTCTTTCCAACCTAAGTTGGACTAAGAAGATGATGCTAATCTCTTTGTATAAGGAGAAGAATAATTAACTGGTGACTCCAACATTGATTTCTTGAATTACTAGGATGAAGCTAGAAGTAAGAGAGTAATGTTTGATGGATCATACGCTATTTTTAATAGGTCCCAGAACTAGTCAACTCAACAAAATGATAAGGAAAAAATAGGGGAATAATCTTGACCAAAAATTTCAATTACTAAATGGGGGACTTCACTACCTTTCCAATCAAAGGACCCGATGATCAATAAAAAAGTAACTCAAACAACCCTGCACCTTCTGCTTTAATTTATCAGACTAGTACCACACCCAACCAAACCTAGAATGATAGAATTCCTCTATTCCTATTTATTTTTAGTCATTTGATATAATTGACCATACTAGGAAGACCAAGATCTAAATGTCTGAGTTTGAATACCTACAAGCCAACCCTGAGCAGTTGGATAGGCTAGTTGAATGCATCAAGAACAAAACCATCCTCGTAGTAAAAGATGTTTCAAAGGTAACTCATGATCCCCCAAACAAAACATCCACCCAAAAAAATCTTGTCATTACTCCTCTTGCTTCCCCTGGAAAGATAGAACCTTTCTATGTTTCCCTATTGATAAATGGTCATAAGTTGAACAACTGTATAATAGACTCTAGCACCTTTGACAATGTGATGCCTACCAAGGTGGCAGACTCTCTCAGTCTCACTTTGACTAAAACTTTTGGGAGATGTTTCTCCATGAAAAAAAATTAAGTGCCACTTTTGGGATAGGTCAAAGATGCCCAATTTGCATTCATGGCCTTCCAAAAAAAAAGGACTAAAATGATAGTCTTGGTGGCCGACATTTTAGCTTCCTATGGCATTCTGCTTGGACAAAATTTTTGCAAGGATGTTGGCGGAGAATTGAACATGGACCTATCTGAGGCAAGGATACCTATCAAGGGCATCATGCAAAGTTTTCTTCTTGAGTAGGAATCAAAATATATTGTCACCCAAACATTAGCCCCTGAAATTCAAATTCTATTTGAATACTCAAGAATGGGTAACTATATGTTTTTATTTCATCAGATAAAAGTTCTATAAGTAACAATCCAAAAAATTTAGAGAAGATGGTAGAAGAATTGGTGGAACACGATTTAGATAAAAAAGGATCTTCCCTTTCTAATGAAGAGAAGTATGAAAGGAGATCATATTCTAATGATGTCTGGATTCTAGAATTTGATGGCAACAAATCTTCTACCGGTTTTGGAGCTGGAATTGTTTTGATATCTCTGTAAGGAGATATTTTCCCCTATTTGTATAAGTTACAGTTTAGCAATACCAATAACACTACCGAGTATGAATCTTTGTTGCTCAGATTGAAATTCACTCAAGCTAAAGATGTTAAGCTTCTTCATGCCCGAGGAGATGCTGAACTAGTGGTTTGTCAGGTGAGGAACTTGTATCAAACCAAGAATTGAAGATTGTGATATCATCATAATCTTGTATGGAATTGTATTTAAAGTTTTGATTCTTTTAATATTTATGTGGTGCCTAGAGATTTTAATGATCGTATAGATTCATTAGCTATCTCTGTAACCCTCATGGTTCCTCACAAAGATTTCAAAGGGAACAAGTACACAATTGAGTTAGTCTTTCGACCAAGTGTACCTAATAATGCTGACCATTGGTAGTGTTTAATGGTGATAATCAAATTGTTGCTTTTTCGGAAAAGATGGATGGTTTTGAGATCTATTTTGAAGGTAGTACTTCTCCAGCATGAGAATCAGTTCCCAAAACAAGTTCACAAATTAGCAAAGATTTTCTTCAACTCAAGGGGAATAAAATTCCCAAAGGGTTAATTTCTATTGAGAAACTATTAAATAAGCATGATAGGTTTATCAAGAAGTGACAAATGGATTCAAGTTCTTCCAAATATTTTGATCAAATAAATTTGAGTATAGAAGATAATCCCAAAATGGTCAACATCGAGAATTGTTGCACTCCTAATGAAAAACTCAAATTCATTACTCTACTTCACCATTACATTGTTGTTTTGGCATAATCTTATGATGATCTAAAATCTCTCAGGCTTGAAGAAATTTGGCATGAAATTCCTCTCAAGGTTGGGTCATTACCTCAAAAGTAGAAACAAAGGCAATACAACCCCAGGATATCAAGTACTATTCTTTCTAAGATCTAGAAAATGTTATATGCGAGGATAATTTTTCCAATCCATCATTCCACCTGGATTGCAAACATAGTCCCTGTGAGAAAAAAGAATGGAAAAATTTGCCTCCGTGTTAATTTTAGAAATATAAATCAATCCTCTTTAAAAGATAACTACCCCCTGCCCATCATGGATCAACTATTGCAGACAGTGACTGGCTCAGAGATGTTATCAATGTTAGATGGTTTGTTGGGGTATAATCAAGTGAAATTTGGTGAAGCAAACTAAAATAAGTCCACTTTCACTGCACCTTAGGGCACCTTTGCATATTACAAAATGCCTTTTGGTTTGATTAATGATGGTGCCACCTTCTAGAGAGTGATGGATCTTGCCTTCATAAATGAAATAGGGAAGTTCATTATGGTATATCTTGATGACTTGACCATCTTTTCCAAACATAATCCTGATCATGTGCATCATTTACAACAAGTGCTAGAATGATGTCAATAAAATGGCATTTCTTTCAATCCTAAGAAATTAGTTTTTGTGGTTATAGAAGTGAAACTTCTCAGTCACACAGTGTCCCAAGAAGGCATAAAGATCGATTCAGAAGGAATCAAATCCATCCAAGAGCTTACTCTTCTTGCTAGTAATACTACAATTCATTCTTTATTTGGAAAGGTGAATTTTCTACGAAGGTTCATTCTTGAATTCACAGAGAAAACTTGCCACATTGTCAACATGATGAAAGGTAAAGTTACTTTCTGCTAGACTGAAGAAGGCAAGTTAGCATTTCAAGATATCAAGGAAGTTATCACCCATGCCCCAATCTTGGTTTGTCTAAATTATACCAAAGACTTCGTAATATATATCTATGCTTTTGAATACACACTTTTAGCCATTTTGGTTTAGTAGAACAAAGAAGGTGTGGAGTCCACCATATCTTTCATGAGTTGTCCTCTCAAAGCTCATGAGCTAAAATATTCAAACATGGAGAAGCATGCTTATGTTATGTCAAGGTGGTAAAACATTTCCATTTTTACATCCTGAACTCACACACTATTACTTTGGTTCTTGATACAATAATAAATTCCATTCTAACTCAACAAGAGTTTGGAACTAAAAGGGGCAACTGGATTGCTAAAATCTAGGAGTTTGATCTTGTTGTCAAACCTATGAAGCTTGTGTGAGGAAGAGGTCTCTGCTAATTAATTGCTAATAACATACCAGAGGAAGTAGGGCATGAATAAATAGAGGTTGACGACATGCCTATAGTTTTCTTTGTCACCACTACAAATGAGTGGTATTCCAATATCGCTCATTTCCTTACTTATGGTGAGTGTCTTGTCCACCTGTCTCATAAAGAAAAGAGGATTGTTAAGTTGAAAGTAACTAACTTTTTCCTATGGGACAATGGTTTGTACAAGAGGAGCCTTGATGGGGTATTTCTTTGTTGCATGGATAAAGTGCAACAGATCAAACTTTTGGAGTCTTTCCATAATTTGGTTTGTGGAGGACATTTTTCTACACCTATGACTACCCATAAGATTCTATGAGCTAGGTACTATTGGCCTACTCTATTTCAAGATTCATACACTTGGGTGCATAGATGCGAGCTGTGTCAACAATTCATTGGGAAACCCAAGTTGGCCGTGTTATCTCTCATGCTGTTGGTGATCGAAGAGTTATTTCAACAATGGGGTATTGATTTCATTGGCCCTATAAACCCATCCTTGAGTGTTTAACATGAATATGTTCTCATATCCAAAGACTATTTAACCAAGTGGGTGGAAGCCATTCTAGTCAAGCACCCTACTTTAGAAGTGGTATGTAATTTCCTCAAGGAAAATATTATTTCCTAGTTTGGAGTCCCAACCAAGATTATAACAGACAATGCAGCCTATTTCTCTTCTAATGAGGTTACCCAATTCTACTACTATTATGGGATTATCCTCTCACACTCTTTTGGCTATTATCCACAAGGAAATGGTCAATATAATCAAGCAATAAGAACTTGGTGACCATTATCAGGAAGCTGATAGATGACAATCAAAGAACATAGTATATAGCATTATTTGATGCTTTATAGGTAGATAAGATTACAACTAAAAGGGTAATAGGTATGTCACCATTTCAACTTTTGTATGGTTTGAATGCAGAGATACTAATCACCCTGGAACTACCAATATTGAAGTTGGCAAAGGCAGTCAAAGATTAAACATTTAAAGATTCTATCGACAAGAGGATCATGTGCTTGACTAAACTAAATGAGCAATGAACTATGGTGGTGGACCGTATTGCTGCACATCAAAGTTTGGTAAAAAAATTCTTTGACCAAAAAGTAAGGATTCATGATTTTTAGATTGGAGATCAAGTCTTGTTGTGGGACAAGAGGAGAAAACCAAAAGGAATGCATGGAAAATTGGATTCCTTATGGAGAGGTCCATTTGCCTTTCATTGATTAAATGGTGAAAATAGTTTCTTGATGAAATATCAAGATGGAATGTCATTTTCATTGCCTCACAGTGGGCAGCATTTGAAGCACTTCAATCCTTGAAGTATCAGATAAGTCTAGTTCTATATTTGTATAGTCTTTATTTTTTTCATATTGTTCATTTGGTTTTTGGCATATTTATCTTTTTAGATGGCATGAATATGTGGCCTAATGGCATAGATGAAGGCACTTAGAGTCTGAATTCTACTCCCTTTGATTGTTTCAAAATACAATTGATAGAAGTTCCCTAACTGGAGCCAGCTATTGTTCCCAAAATCCATCACTTGTTTTTATGGACAAACATGTCAACCATTTTGGTCCTACAAGATAAAATGGTCTCTTTCTTTCTCAAAACAATATTTTGAGTAGTCAAGTTATTCAATCACACAAGCCTTGTTAGCTAAGGAAATCATAGGTTCAAAAGGTGGGCTTTCACAAAGAAAAATCTCAAAATACTTCAGGTATTTCCTAAAAAATTGTAAGGATGGTTCAACTCTAAGGTTCAAATCAAAAAGGTTCAATGGCGGGGTCAATGAGTTGGAATGAAGCTTTGAACTATTGAATTGTTGAACCATTGAACTCTAAAAATTTCACTGGTTCAAAGGTTCAACGAGTTCAAAGATTATATGCATTCAAAGGGTTCAAAATTCAAAGTTCAAAGTTTGAGTGAATAGTTCAAATGGAAGATTCCAGAAAAAGGCTCAACCAAATGGTTCAACCGAATGGTTCAAACAATTGGTTAAATGATACATTGAATTCATAAGAAGATTGAGTGAATGTGATTCTTTGCAAAACATAAAATATTGAACCACTGAACCATTAAACCATTGAACCGGTGAAATCTAAAAAGATAGTTTAAGGTTCAAAATGGTTCAAGTGACTAGTGATGTCCCCATGGATGTCAAATTCAAGATTATAGAATTACTGTTGATTTTTAAATAATGCAAACTAGAGGATAAACTTAGTGATCCACTGAGAAAGGAGATAAAGAAGCCAACAAAAGGTGAAAAGATAGCCCCAAGAGCTTGGATCAGTAGGAAGAGACAAAATATATCAAGGAAAGATAGAATCAAATAGAGAATCTAGAAGCATCAGTGGAAGAGTTATTCTAGTGGGTGCAATAGTCCACCAGGTGGATATCAGAGAGCACATGCATTCAACGACACAGCCTATTTTTCTTTATTTGAGTAAAGATGAGTGGATAGTCGTGTAAGAATCATAAAGAGGAGTTGCCTTGCCTTTCAGAGGATCAGGCAACCCATGCTTTGGATAAGACATTTGATATGAGTTAAATGCCAAAGTCAGGACTAGTAACCTCCTCTAGCATGGCCCCTGCACAGAACTTCCTCTTTCTAATGCATTCAATGTAGAATGGGCCATTTTGGGAAAATAAGTGCCAAAGTCTTTCTTTGGATGCTATATATTGTAATTTATCATTTTGAATGGAGGAGATCTCTTTGTTATTAGAATTGAAACTCTACCTAGATTGAAAGGCATTCTTGAGACTTTGAGCTCAGACTGTTAATCATATTTTATCAAGTGAATGAGAAAGCAAGTGATCTTTCAAACTTTGTGTTGAAATAGCTTGTGTTATCTAGGAAATCATTCTTATGTCTTTTTCCTAAATATGGTCTTGTCTATTTAATCAAATAAGTAGAAAAAGTGGAAATAATCTAAAAGATGTCCTGAAGTCAACTATGGGAGACTTTGTGCTACCATAATTGTCTTTAGTCTGTGTGTTTTATGTTTCAAGATATTTGAGAGACTTTGAGCTCCAATTATCCTTTGTAATATTTTACTTTGTTGTAGTTTTTAGTGGAGACTTTGTGTTGCACTTCATTCTACTATGTTACTTTGTCCTAAATCAGTAGGAGAAATAATGAAAGACTTTATGCTTTCGTGGGTTTCTTGTGGATCCAATTACAACCTACGAAGGATTCCTATTATTTTCTAAAAGAAGAGAAATGCCTTCAGTAATTACACAAGAATTCTCCTTTATTTTGTGAACATCATCTCTAAAAAAGAGAGATGGATGGTATGATTTCACCCCTGAGTCTATTTTCAGCTTATATTAGTATATTATAGTTTATAGGGAACCTTCCCTTGCTGAGAGGAGAGATTTATCTCATTATACTATGGTAACCACACCCATTTTATCATATAAATCTCATTGTGTTGTGGTTGATATACCCATTTTACCATTAGTTAGTTGATGAAAAAATATTCAACCAATAATGTCTATGTCATTTTGTTGTATGGATGGTGTACATATCTATCAAAAAATAGGGTTTTGAGAGAAAAACGTGTAGAAAGAGAGGTAAAAGACAATTTAATAAAGTGCCAATCATTGGAGAGTGAATTTTAGAACTTTTTTTATATTCTAAAGTCATCAAATGATAAAAAACATGCTTGTAAGTGCCTCTATGAGTTCATTTTAATCAACCAGTCTATAAGAGTGAAGGATAAGGTGACATAGTCACTTAGTTTAGCAAGTTAACAAATTTTTATTTTTAAAAATGACCTATATCATGATTTTAGGCATTGTTTCAGGCCTAAAACTCAATTCTTCATAGGTTTTCAAAGTTTCATGTAGTATTTTAAATCCATCGAATGCAAGCAGTTAGGCTACTAGGCCTAATTAGCCTAGTAGACTTACTTGGTTAATCAAGTGAAGTTTAGAATGGCATAGGGAAACTAATAGATGAGTTAATTAATAGTAATCACATTCATAAGTTACCCTTGAGATAGTGATCATGCCACATATCTTATCCTTAAGAGGTACTTTCATGCATAACTTGTATTAAGTGGTAGTTCCATGCATAACTAGACTTAAGTGTCAATTCATGCATAAATGACCCTTAACTAGAAAAGTACAAGAGTTACTGGATAAATTAAGGCATAACATGATTTAATATAAGGATTAATTAGTAAATTACATCTTTAACAACCTCATCTCAATGCATAAGGAATCATGTAAGAGCACCAAACATGAAGAGATTTCTTAAAGACTATAATTATTTGTAACTGAAGTAATGTTGGAGTAAATGATAGATTGATGATCCTGTCTTCTCCTCTAATTGATGATTATTTTTATAAAATAATTTTTTGTATATATTTAGTGCTTATGGATTATTTTTAATATCCCTTAGGTTGGTATACAAAAACTATGCTAAAATCATAACTTGCACCTTGAGTTAATGGGAAAATATTGTTGCAGACTTCTTCATGGTTGTTAGTGTGTTTATTGATTATTGATTTATAGATATGTATCATAATAATATTATTATTTAGGTCCTCTCATTCCCCTAATTATATTTTTTCATCCTCTATAGGTCACATGAAGTGTTAAGGGATAGAATTGTGTAAAAGAGTGAGCTAGATTGTAGTGGCTTGTTTATACCTCCATTCCTTTACCTTCAAGTTGCAGACCTTTACCTAGACTTCATCTAAAATATGATTTTTTATTATTTTATCAATATATTATAGTTGATAAGATATTCCATGTTGATTCACAAGTGTGCTTAAGAACAATGTTAAGAGAGGATATTTGAATAAACTAGGTGCATCACCATCACTAGTATAGAATTTCTTTTTAAGTTATCTTTCTAACTCTTTTCACCCCAAATAAAAATAATTATAGGAAAATGATTAAAATTTAATAAATTATATGAGATAGCCTCCTAATCTATAGGTTTGGTGTATGCTATAGTTAACCCACAACCTGCAGAATAATCTAATGTTAGTCTAGGTTTAAAGGAGAACTGAACAACCTCTTTCAACACGGTACAACTTGGGTTTCTAACACATTTAAGGATAATCAACTTTATATTAGTCCTATATGGAATTTAAGACTAGGTATGATTATAAATTATCAATAAAATATGAACCTATATTTAAATTTCATGTAAAACCATATATGCCTTATACATCAAAAATGAATTGCAATATCAGTGATACAAAAGATCATCCTAGTGATCAAGAATATCTAACACCACTTGATGGCATATCTTACTTTTACATGGATGAATGGGGAGTTGAGAAATATGGATTTGATCCATAAGAGTATATTTAATAAAATGGTCTTGGTACATATATCCTCCATGAAGAATGTGATGGGTCTCTTAAGGCAAATTTTGATGACACTCTAAGATAGGATGCATGGGGCAATCACCTTTTTCAAATGGATAATAATGTTAATATTCCATCTATAATAGAGCATGATATCCATAGTGATAATTCAATTAATATTTTAAAATAATAGAATATTCATGAACATGAACCTAAATAAAAGGTATATGATATGTGGTAACAATTCAATGCCATAGTGCAGAAGTTTGAAGAAGTAGATCTAAAACTCTTCAATAGGAATATAGCCCTGATGATGAGGTCAATCATGTACCCAATGTTCACAAAGAAGAGTGTGGGGTCTCTACCAAGTAGGAAACAACTTTAGTATAAAATTAAATGTTTGGTAAACTAGAAGATGACCTTGATGACTCCCAACATCAAACATATATTTTTTCAAATATTTTTGAAGTTGAGAAAGGTTTTATAATTCCTAATGATCAGATTGAGGAATGCCAAGCAAACATTATAATGGTAAAGAAAGATATAAATTAAAAAAAGCATTTAGGAAATCTATATGGAGTGTTTATGATAGTTCCAAGTGATAAATTTATATTTATTAGAAGTTCCAAAATGGTAAGTCATTTTATTATCTTCATAAGCAAGTTTTCATCAACAAACATTCATCATATGATGGTTTGTCTCATGGAGTAGCAGTGGTTATTTAAAAATTATCTTAAAGCCTAGTTGAATCAAAGAATAATTTATCCTTCACCTCAATTTTTTTGAGGTCTTGTATACATTAGGATAGGTGCATGTTTTCCATAAGTTTTGGATACATTATTTGGTATGAGTTGTTTGTGATTTTTCCCTAAGTGCTTGGAGATCACATGTGTGTGTTTTGTGTCTTATATGTGTGTTTGTTTATTTTTGTGTTTGGTGTGAGTTTGGAGTATTTTTAGATTCATATTACTGTCAGTTTAATTATATTATTGCCTCAATTTCCCAATGGAAGGTCAAATCAATTGGTCCTTAGCATAACAAGCATGCAACCCCTAGAAATCCCAAAAATTATTAACCAAAATTTTACCCCAAGTCAAATTGGGTTAACCCATGCATACTCAAACTTTTCATAAGGTCCTATAAGTTTTAAAATGGTCACCATGGTCTTAAATGAGGCCAAGTAATATTTTGAGGGTCATATAACATATTTTATCCTTTGTCATATTTTTCCATTTTCTTAATGTCCTTTTATGCCACCTTTTTGGTCATTTTAAGGAATTGTATTGTTTATAAAAAAAAGGGAAAATAATTATAAGAATAAATATTATGTATTTATGTTAGATAAGGCTAATATAAGGCATTGAAACTAAAATATTATAGGTCTAAGGTAATATATATATATATATATATATATATATATATATATATATATATATATATATATATATATATATATGTATATATATATATATATATATATATATATATATATGTGTATATATATATATATATATATATATATGTATATATATATATATGTATATATATATATATATATATATATATATATATATACATATATATATATATATATACATATATATATATATATACATATATATATATATATATACATATATATATATATATACATATATATATATATATATACATATATATATATATATATACATATACATATATATATATATATATATACATATATATATACATATATATATATACATATACATATACATATATATATATATATATATATATATATACATACATATACATATACACACAAATATATGTGTGTGTGTGTGTGTGTGTGTGTGTGTGTGTGTGTGTGTGTGTGTGTGTGTGTGTGTGTGTGTGTGTGTGTGTGTATGTATATATATCACTAGCAAAAAGTCAATTTTAGATGTTTGTACAAATTGAGGTGACTCATCTATAGGTGTGAATGATTTAGGAAGGGGTCATGTCATCCCCATATGTAATTTTAGTGCTCAAGAAGTTTCAATAGTTCAAAATTTGATAAAAAAATATTTCCTCTCTCTTATCACTCCTTTGGATAGCTTAGAAAGGGTCAACAATTTGCATTTGGTATGAACTAGATAAGAGGAGTTGGAGTGAGTGAAATTGTAATTTGTTATAGGTCCTTATGATGTTACATTTCATGATCATATTTTTAGGATTTCTTCCCTATAATTTATGAACAACCATTTAGATTTTGTGTACCTCCAAACTACCTATGCAATCCTAATGGCTTAGTTTTTCTCATTTGGTTGCACTTTGGATATTGATCTATGTGAAAAAAGTAATGTATGTATACATTTAGAGAATATATACCAGTTTAATGTTTAATTAAACATATTTTTTCATGTGTGAAAATGGAAGATAGGTAGAATCATCCCCTTGTGCTAGAAGTGAACACCAATGAAAGTTGAGAATAATGTTTGATAGTTGTAGATTTTATCATTCTATGAGTAGCATCAAGTCAAGGATAATAAAAAAATTTAAAACCATAAAATCATTTATATCTAGTAATATTATCCATTTAATTTTTGTATTAAATAGGATCATTGATGGAAGGTAAGGTCTAGGACATTTGATACAGTCAAGTAGCCCTGAAAAAGGTACCTATAGGTTGCTACTAGAAACCTAGTTATGTTCAGATCTAAAAGAGGGTCCATAACATGGTTGGAAGAATTTTATATTATTTTTTAATCTAAAAATAATAATGTATCAGGATAAGATCATTATATGAGTGTTGATGAACTGAAACTAGAAGAGCACAGTCAATAACACTAAATAAACATCTATAGGAGTTAACATCTTAGTTGGACCAAAATATTAAACTTAGAGTAAAGATGTGTTAGGAAATGAATGAAACCCATTAAATAATTCAAAAAAATTCATGACATTGGAGGGATATTGGTGTGATGGTGAGGTTTTAACACAAAGAATGCAATCATGGTCTCTTAGAAGTCATCTATAGGTTGTACGGGATCAACTAGTTTCAATGCTATAGAAGAGGCAACAGTAAGTATTTGATAATTAATTAAACCTAAATGATACATAAAATTAATATCATGATACTATTTTATATTATTAATATATATATGAGGGATAAAACATAATACATTGTCAAGAAAACTTTGAAAAGGACAAACAGACTACATCATTGACACAAGTTGGTCTCAAAGCCTAAAAGGGAGAGTAAAGTATGTTTGATATGTTTTGAGGTCCAGATAAAGTTTAAAAAATTGGTAATAAAGTGTATGCATATTAAATAAAAAATTATTAAATATTGATCCAAACTAGGTTTCAAAACCTCATACTCAGTCAATCAATAATATACACACAATCACAACCCTATAACTAGTCTTGATAAATTAAAGTTTTGATGGATATAAAATCATGATCAAGGTTTTAAATTAAGTATAGGGGGAATAATTAATTTAAAAATAAATCCATGGTCTCATTTAGGTTAGACTAATAGTGTAATTATTCACTATTTTGTCTTAGACCTGGTCCACTCCCTAGGCAAGGGGCAACTAAGAGACTAAGAGATATTTTTTGACTCAAATCCCAATAAAGTATACACATAGATCCTAAAATTTGATTAATTAAATCAAATATAATCATACTAATCAATGAATCTCATGTGAATTTGTGTACATCTTTAGTATTACCATTAGGCCAACTGACCTGAGCTACCCCATAAGTAATGTAACTTGCAAACCTAGAGTATTGATGGTAAAAGGATTAATGGAAGAGTATTAAATAATAGTGTAATGATATATAGGATTTAAATAGACATAAATAAGTGTTTAGGAGGTCCTACATCCACTATGACCATTCATAGGTGGTCAGATACTCATAAAACCTTGTCTATGCCTTTGAGGCCTAGAACTAGACATGAACCTCAAGATTCTAACTTCACTTATATGATCATGTGATATTTACATGAAACATGAGATATTTCATGGGAGAATTTATGGTTGATGAGGGTCATAAGTTTTTAGAGAATAACTCATATTGGCCAATTTTGTTTTCAATTAGTCTCAGGGGTATCCAAAATGCATAGTAGTTATTTGAGAGACAAATTATTTCACTCCCATATATATGAATGAAATACATGGGTTATTGATAAATTATGGATATTTTATGTATGTCATGTAATTCAAATTAATGGAATTGATTTGAAGGTTAGGGACATAACCTTTATGAACCATGTTTATGAACATAAACTACATAAAACACTCTTAAAACCCTCATAAGAGCATGATAATAAAGAGATGAATATAAATGCATAAAAAATGGGTAAATTATCCTATAAAGTGATTTTGATCTACTTGGAATTCTCTTATTCTCCTCACCTCTCAATTCTTTTGTACCATCACTTATATGTATGAGTCAAATTCTATGTTTTTTACAATATTTGAGGTCATTAGAAGCTACATAAAAGAATATATGGTTAAAATCCATGGTGTAATGTGTTTTTATATGTGTTATAACTTCTCATACCCCATTATCACCTTATTAATTCATGAAAAATCCTCTGCTAAGACGATTGTTGTAGGCAGTCTTGGATAGAATAGTGAGAAACAAGGTAGCTGCTAAGTTGGAGATGAGAAGTGTGATTGTGATTATTATTGAGGTCAATATGATAGGACATAGGAAAAATAAGTTATAAATATGTGTATTACATCTCTAAAATGAACTACCTTTAGTTTATGTAGGTCACCCCAATGAAAAGTTTGAGAGTCTAGGCGTAGAAGGCTAGTGAGTTACTATAAATAAGTAAATAACAAGTGTAAAAAAGAATATTATAAGTTGGAAGGGTTCATAATTACCTATAAGAATAATGTTTCCATCTTATAAATTTATTTCACATGTATCAATGACTTCTAATTCAGTTCTAAATAGTTAGTGGACTCATCATCAAGAAGAATTATTTCAAGAAAGACAATGAAGTGTCCCTATGCCAACTTAGAGGATGTTATATTTTAGATAGACACTTGTCTAAAAGCACCTCTTTGTATATTTTCTAACTCTTTATCTTGAATTTTAACTTGTATTCAAGACTTGATATTTAGAATTGTGACTCTTTAACATCACTCTTCTCTCTCTTCTCCTATTGTTATATATATTGAAGCCATTTTGGCATTGTAAATGATACACTAATGGTATGGAAAAGACCTACTAGTTTAACCTCTTTTTTGACCTTTGAATAAAGTTATTAAGTTGTTTTACCCTCTAAAATTCTTGCCTAAGTATTTGAATTAGTCCATTTGGATGGTTATTGATGATTGTTTCTCCCTACTTCCATCTTACTCTTGCATGTATTATGTAAGTAATATCTCTTCTAACAGGTCTCATGAAGTGTAAGTTATTTTTTGGTGTATTTGAATTATTATTAATATTATTAGTGTTTAATATTATACCTAATATTCATCCACATTTATAAACACATGGAAATCTACCTACATGTAGAAACACTTTTTTAGAAGAATCTCGAATTGAGATCAGTTTTAGTAATCTGCCTTCATAGTGAAAGTTGAAGTATGTTTGTGGAGATATCCTTGGTGTATAACCTCCATTAGTATAGTTTAATTTCATGTTTAATTATTACCTTTTCACCCTAAATAGATAGATCAAGGGATATAGCCTATTATCTAGAGATGCATATCTTATAGTAATCTGATTATATTCAAAGATATTTTCATGTTATCACAAATTTGAGAAGGTCTAATTGACTTCTCTAGGGTGAAAATTTGGTATATAATAGTAACCTCATACCATAACCCCCACTTATAAACAAAATTATTAAACACTTAAAAAATGAACCTCTTGTACCTAAAATTTCCAACATTGACGTAGGAGATATCATTCCCAATATCATTTATAATAGATCTACAAATCCTATTTTTCGTTTAAAAACATTCATAAACCTTTACAAAGATTGGGTTAAACTTAATAATTTTACTACCACTAAATTCTTAGCTAATTTTTTTTTCTAGATATGCTTTAGATTGGTATAATTAACTTAAGACCCACTCCATTACTAGCTTAGAATACTTGGTCAATTCATTAGTTCAATAATTTAAAACTAGTGATCTCCCTAAAAAAATTATCTCGTTTCATCAATTGTAAAAAATTTGAAATCAAAATGGCACAATTTTGTCATCAAATGATGTACAATTGTCTAATAACGCTAAGTATAATATGGTAGATGAGAACCTCTTCCACTTATTTACTAATTCTCTTGATCCTATATTATAATATCGTGTTAGGACTCTTTTACAAAATAATTTGGAAGCGGATCTTGACCAAGCTAAATTTCAATATTTCCTTATATGGCAATTTGAACCTCCCCAAATACAATGGGAACTTTCATGCTTCTAAATGCTAAAAATTGACATACAACCAATGATGGTGTTATAGATACTTATGATTAAATACACACCATCCAACTAATTGATCCAAACAATACCATGGAAAGTGTTCTTCCATTTAATAAAAATTCTCATCATAACCCACATTTTCTCAAGGCAATAATACAAATATGCAAAAAACCCTTTCTTTAAAACAAACTCAAAAACATCTTCCATGACCTTCACCATGATATATTGACCTTACACCTATGAAAACATGGTATGATCCAAATAATTTTGTTTGGTTTAATTCAAGTTGGATCCATTGTCATGAAACTTGTCACCAATTAAGAAATCTTATTGTGTATTTTCTCCTTGGACTTAAATTTGACCACAAATCCATCATACGTAAACATCATCAAGATTATGAAATATCACTTAAATCTCATGAAACACAAACTAAAAATAAGTTTTTAAACCATGTTAATTATCATTTAGCTATCTATAAGGATTCCTATTTCTAATCATCAAGACAACATTGATCAACCTACCCCTACTACCAATAACATTGAAATTACCATAGATCTTAATACCAATCATGAGAATGTGATAAACATGACTAATATGAGGAGATTAGTTGATTATATTAATTCAATCCCAATCCTTAACATCACACCTCTTCAAAATTTTACATTATTCAAGACACTTCCCCATCCCATCTCATAAAATTAGGGCATGTGGAACCAATAAACATACAAGCATCTCCTCCAGTAACACAAATTAACCATACATCTCATATAATTTATATAACTTTTACTCTCTCCCCAACTTCCATACCTCAAGTAAACATCCCTAAAACTTAAAAAATATTTCTTATACTCCACACAAAATAATTCAACAAACAACCACATCACCTAAGATCAATAAACCTAATTTAAACCAAACTAAACTAGGTATACCTTATCAACATAAGTTTAACTATGCATCCAACCCCCCTTAGATAGATTAATTACAATATTATTTGCCTTTATCCATTAATCCTCTAATAGATTATGGATGAAACTTATGGTCAGATATATTAGTATTTGTGAACATAATATGGTGTTATACCACATTATTTATCATTTTATTACATTATTTAGATCATATTTGTGATTCATCTATATATGTTATATTTTTGACTATTTGTCAAACATGATTTCACTTATCTATTTTAAATTGAACCATTATATTATGTTTCATGTGTTTTACATGGTCTTATTCTCTTTAGGTTTATATTATGGCTTATTCTTATTGTTAATGGCTTCAAACTTATGTTTATGGTTTCAATTCTTTCACATGGATTCCTTTATCTTCTCTTTGATAATAATTTTCTACTTTCAACTCAAATAATTCTAATTATTATTATGACAAGGTTATGAAACCCACATTCCCTTTGTATTTTATATTTACCATATGATTAGTTAGAAAACATTACTTCTCATTGTACTACTTATATACACCGATCAATTTGATCTCCATTTTTTCCTTATTTATATTGATATACTAAGCATACATACAATTGAAACTTGATATTACATACTGGTTCATATGTAATTCTAATTTGATTAGTCAGTCATAGATTTGTTTACTTAGTCTTATATAGCCAAGGTCTAAAGCTCATTTGTGTGTATCACTTTAATCACTCATGTTGGTTATACAAAATTTGAATAGAAGAGGAATAAAAAAATCCATAAAAAATTTAAAAACCAAATCATTTAAACAAAATATAATGATAAAAAATGCATATATAAAATACAAAAGTCTAATGACACCAAAAGATGTGATTTTCAATTTTTATCACATCTCATATTCTTAATAAAATCTCAAACTCCATAGTTGGCCTCATGATAGAGTTGAGATCCATTGGGGTGTATTAGGCTAGTAGATTTGGATAGGAGAAAAAAATCTAGTGTTACCTACTTTCTCACACAATTACCCAATCTTCACAGTAGACCATTGACTTTATAAGGGGTTTTGAGGAATGGGGAAAATATTGTGGGAAGGTAGGTCCATTTTACTTACTTTTTTTGAGTTGATATTAGTATTCCAAATTCTTAGCTATACATCTTTATTATTATTGTGAATAGGTATCCTCTATATTTTTATGGTCACTCGCCTTCTTACCTAGTATGCCTCATGTTTACTACGGTTTTATTATAAACACTTGTGTCTTGCTTTTTACACTCCTTATTACATTAGAATTATTTTATTAATTGATCAAACCCATAGGGTTTCCATTTGTGAATTTTATTGTAAGATATAAGATAGAAATAGGAATTCCTCACAATATATTTCCTTATTTTTTCCATTATTACAATTCACCTCATGGTGTTATCATTATGATTTGTAGTATAAGACCTTGGATAGGACCAAAAATTAATCATAAATTAGTCTATTGAAACCCATTAATTTTTTCCAACATTATTAGTCACCTCATTTGTTTTCTCTTTGTGAGTTGAAGTAGAATACATTGGATAGGGCCAGGCCTTCCTCACAAAACATTCCCATAATGTTTCATACTATGACCAAGTCACAATAACAACCTATAAATTTTACATAATTCAAATTTGAGATAATTTGTTTTACATTATTATCTACACATCATTTACATACTTCCCATCTTGATTTAGTATTTTTTATGATTACTTCATAAACACTTCACTTTATCTTCATATTTTCTAATTGTGTGTATTTTTAAAACTATTTTATTAAATTTATTGTACTTCTAGTCCTGATTTAGTATGATTAATCAAATTTATACTTACATTTTTTTTATTTTCATACTTCCCATATTTATTTAGTATGGTTGATTAACTTTATTTTACATTTATTTTTCATATCATTTGTTATAATATGCTTTCCACTTTATTACAAAAAAATTAATACTTCCCATCTTGATTTAGTATGACTTATATTTGTTTTAATTTGGTGCAGGTTACATAAATTTGTTACTTTTACTTTACCATTTTGGTCTACTATATTTATTCATCTTTTGTTTTGAACACATTTTCCATCGTGATCTAGTGTATATTACATTTTATAATTATTTATAAACTTTTCCAAATTATATGTTTTTTTTAACCATGCATGTGTGTCATATAATACTAGAAAAGAAAACATACATCATATGTTTCCCATATAATATACAAAAAATTAAATACATCCATACATCCATAAATAATATCAGTACAACTCATAGATCAAGAAATGTCCATATCAATATATAATATGAGTTTGATACAGCATAATATAAGTACAAATATAATGTCTATGGCTCAAAGGTTTTTCTCCATCATGTATATCTAGTGGTTGAACCACACTACCCATAGATGCTTATGACTCATCCATATAAATAGTCCATTGTAATGAGGTAGTCTGAGATCTTAGATCATCGACATGTCCCTCCAGATTAGCCACTTAGGCCTAGACACATCTAAGCTTTATCATAGTATACATATGGGTAACTCACTCTTGAGCCAATACCTTCTAGGAATGGGCCTCTCCCTATCTGACTATAAGAGGTAATAGTATCCCATCCCCTTGTATATCAAGTTACCTAACTACTTCTCCCACCAGTCAAAACTAGCTAGCACATCTTGTGGTAGATGGTACCATAGGATCCTCCATATCAATAGTATTATGATGCCCTACAACCTCATTTAGAATATATTGATGGGTGCCTCAAACTATGACACCTCAAATTTAATCCTCTTTAGACATATCTGTAAAACATAAAAACCAAATGTATATCATGTGTGTGTGTGTGTGTGCGTGTGTATGTATACACACACACACATGTATGTGTGTATATATATATGTACATATATACATATATCATATACATATATATATATATATATATATACATATATACATATATATACATACATACATATATATACATATATATATACATATACATATATATAGACATACATATATATATACATATACATATATATATATACATATATATATATACACACACACATATACATATATATATATGTATATGTATATATATGTATATACATATATATATATATGTGTGTGTGTGTGTGTATACATATATATATATATATGTGTATATATATATACATGTATATATATATATATACACACATATATACATACATGTATGTATATACATATATATATATATGTATATGTATATATATAGATGTATATGTATATGTATGTGTGGGTATATGTGTGTGTGTGTGTGTGTGTGTGTGTGTGTGTGTACCCAAAACATTTATCCATACTAAGTACATAAACAAAAAACTTAAAGCATTACTTACCAGAACTAGTGTCACCAACCATGGTCTCACCATTATCCTGACCGCTGAGCACCTGCACTATGGGCTACCTCTATGTAAATATAAATTTTGGAAATAGCAATCATGTCACCATGGTTCTATCCTTTTCTACCTATTTATAGACCAATTATGTCTAGCTTTCACTATGGGATCTCCATGTATGACTATTATCTCTTGTGTGCTTTGCTTTCGATGGTGTTTATGTCACTTAGGTTACCATGGTGGTAACTATAGTGGAATTTTTACTCTATGTTGTGGCTTTATATTAACCTCGAATGAATCCTCACCCTCTACATCTAACACTATCAGATCCTCTATCTCTATCCTAGTCACCCTCTATTATTTTGTTTGACCCACCCAAGGTCTTGATTGAAGAATCCTAATGATAGGTATCTCTTCAAGTAATCTTGCACCCCATCTACCTTTAGGCTCTTTATCATGTCTTTCTCAATAAGTGATCGCTACTAGGGGAGCCACTAGATGTGGTAAACTTAGATGTATAGGTACATGATCCCCATGATGTGGCTCCACCCATGAGGTATAATGCCCAATAATGTAAACATGTGCCAATGTAATATCCATGGTATCCCAAGTCTGCCAACTAGCCACAATATTTTTGTAGGTTTGTCATAAAATATACCCATGAGTAACTATCTATAAGGCTAGATCATGGGGCATCACATGTATTACATGATCCTAACACCACCTCACTACTAGAGGTAGCCTATCATCTACAACATAAGATAAACCATATATATAACACATATAAAACCTCTAATATATCTAACTACTCAATAAAATCATGGGGCTCATAGTCTTTTACCCCTGGGTTAACATGTCATACATGTCATACATGAGTTGCACCCAAATAACCAAACTCAAAGAATATAAGTTATCATGCTCTAAGATTGACTAACACAAGGATACCAAATATAATGATACCTTCCCATATAAATTATGACATAAAATCTATAACATACCCACCTATATAGTATCCCCATCCACCTCCCAAAGGAAAGTGTTGGTTTGTCGATCCCATGATCTTAGGAACATGAGAACTAGACTAACACTAAAAGGGATCCTTTGCATCTCCATGATGCTTCCAAATACTAGGGAATTTATCCATGATCAATCATCTTCTGTTAACCTCTCTAGTACATATGGTAACTAATATGCATCCACCAAGTGCCAAAATCTCCATCATCTCTATAAAATGCCAAACACCATAGCATGTATTAGATCTTGATATAAAAATGATAAATATGAATTCTTTAAATAATTAAATAATTAATAATTAACTACTTCATCAACCTTTTTTGATTATTCTCTATTTTCCCACCCTTTTTATACTAAATCAATGTTGTTCACCCCTCTTTACAACCTATGTCATCCCTTTACTATGTAAACATCCAAATTATTTAAACATAGCTAACCCCTTTTTTAATAAATTAGCCATTTTCCCATATCTGCCTACTAGGTCAGCTTTCTTCTACAAAGTCAACCCTATTTAACAAACAACATTAGACACCTACTACATACTAAATTGGCCAACATGTACTGAGTTAGCCCCATCAATTTTCTAACTCAGTCAACCATTTACTACGTAGTCAATAATCACAATTAATACCAAGTCATCCCTCTATTATGTAATAAACCATTGTTTTACCTGTCACTCTTTATAACTAAGACATTTATGTTGAATATGTTTTAAAATGGTTATTACTTTTCAACTATTTACCATAAATACCATAGGAATTTATTAATTTGACCCTTTCCTACCCATTAACTTAATTTATTCCTAGTTTACCTAAACATTTCTCAGGGAAATTTTTGCTATATAAATTTTACCTAATATCTATTTTTTTACAAAATTTAATTTCAATTAATATTACAATTTAAAAAAAAAAATTTAATACATTACTTACTTGAGCTACATTGACTACTACCACTAGGTGTCCTCCATGTTGCATTTATCATCTCCTCACCATGGTCACATTGTGTGTTTGTCTTAGTCACTTAGACATCTATTTACTCAAAATAACAAAATTACAAATGAGTTATTTTTAACCCTATTTATATTTACAATTTAAAAATCTTTAATTACCAATTATTGTCATCCATATTCCATTTTTTACCCATAAATTTGTTTTTACTAGTTCATTTTCCAAGCCAAAATATGTATTAAAATCCTAACATCATAGAGATTTTTTCTACACATTACATGTATATTTTGAAAAAAAATCAAATTTTCACTCATTGTATAGGCTTGCCTAATGTTCCTTATATTACACACCATTGAATTTATCTCACTCTACACCACTAAGGTAAGTAAAGGTATTTATTTCTTAATTCTATCCTTTCATTTATATTATTCACTTCTTACTACTATTTATTTAGCTCGGTGTTGTGTTTTTTTCCCAAAAGTACCATCCTATTTTGAAACTATGTGACATGTGATGAGCTTCAAGTGGGGAATATGTATACACACAATATTTTAAAACTTTATCAATTATTGATGCTTTCTCTTTTAGGAATTTATCAAGTCTCAATCTCTCTAAGTGTATGTGTTAAAGAGTGCATCGAGAAAGGGGTGGTAAACCATTGGTGTTTCACAAGATTTTTGTTCCCTACATCACCACTTAAAATCAACATAAGTCCTTCCTATATGTTTCCCTAAGCTTTGAAAACTCCCTTACATGCTCCTCTAAGAATAACTACCTCAAATAGCCCATACCTAGGTAAAACCCTATTTTTACCATCATTTAAACACAATTTAATGGGCCAACCATATTCTGGGAATTGAACACATTATAGGACTAAGTCAACAAAGTCATATTTATCGAATACCTAACTATTTTATTTCCTAATAACTACGTGAACTAGGTTGATTGTGTCAACTAAAACTATGGAAGGGTTTACGGATAAATCTAACTATATATACATATCTTTCATCCCATTTCCAATAGAGATAATCATTAATTTGCACTTCTTTATCTATTTATTTTCCATTTTACTTAAGGAGTCATTGTTTCCAGGGTTTCATACTTCTTTGGAGAAGAATATTATGTTGTGGGAAAAGTCTTTTGGATGCATAAGATAATTCATATTGCCTAGATTTAACCTATCTTTATTATCCTTACAAATCACAACCTTCTAAAAAACACCATTATCCAAGGGAGATATTGAGACTCGACGATTTCATATTCAAGGTAAGAATTAATAATTGTTACTCTTATTTTATTAGTAGACATATTTGCATGTGTAATAACTTATGAATGTATTTATCTCTCCATGATTAGTATCATCTCTACATTGACATGAGTAGAATTATTCTTTACATGTTTATTTTTTATCTTTTGTATCCCCTATTTATGCCATAATATTTGGTGAGCTCTATATTAGATTTACATTACTTTGTTACAAACCATAAGATGTATCTAGGGTTATAATGTGGTACTACTTGACTAGAGGCTTTCAAAGACTCTCTAGTGATATTATATGGTAATAGGCCCCTTAGTTAGGTATATCATATCCATATTGGTCATGACCCTAGTTATCTAAATGTAAAAATAAGTGGAATGAAGAGTTTATTTTATCTTCTCCAAGCTAAGATTAATTTATAGATCAGCTTCACTTTTTATTGTATACAAACACCACTGAAGTTAATATTAAAACACCTAATGATCCCAAATGGATCAAACTTGGATTGTCCCTCATGGATGAGGAATGCAAAGTCCTTAGTGCCCTCCTTCAATATTTTTTTGATATTTTCACATGGTATTATTTAGATATGTTAGGCTTGGACCTTACCTTGGTTGTAGATCACCTTGTTGTACATCTTGATGTCAAGCCAACCAAATATAAGTTGATAAATATGCACCCTCGTATATCCATTATTTTTAATAAATAATTATAAAAACTATTGGATGAAGGATGCATTCATAATATTTATTTTTCATAGTGGATATCCAATATAGTTCTAGTTAACAAGAAGCGTGGAAGAATTAGATTATGCATTGACTTCAAAGATATCAATAAAGCATTCCTAAAGGTTGATTTTATTTTTCCAAATATTTATATGATTGTATATTCCATGTTTGGGTATGAGATCATATCTTCCATGGATGGTTTATTAGGATACAATCAAATTAAAATAGCACTAGAAGACTAACATAAGATAATGTTCACCACTCCATGGGTAATGTTTTACTATCAAGTGATATAATTCAACCTCAATAATGTCATTTCCACATACCAATGTTATATGAATATCATTTTTCATGACATAATAAATAATATTGTTGAATACTATGTGGATAATATATTGGTAAAATCAAAGACTAGAATATAACATCTAGACATATTATAAAGAATATTTGAAAGGATTTATGAATATGAGGTCAAGCTTAACCCTAAAAAGTGCATCTTCTATGTTACTTTAATCAAATTAATATGTTTTATAATCTCCCACTAAGTCATCGAAGTTGATACAATCAAAGTTAATTCCATTATATAAATGCCTCTAACTTAAAATATAAAATAGCTTCATAGCCTACAAGGAAAAATCCATTCTATTAGATGATTTCTTTCTCAGTTGGTAGACAAATGCCATCCTTTCACTCATCTTCTAAAGAAAGGCACCACCTTCCCATAGAATGCTAGTTGTCAGTAGGATTTTGAATAAATAGAATAATATTTGGCCATTACACCTATTATAGATCTACTTATACCTAGAAAGTCATTGCCTCTTTATATCTTAGTAACTGACTGTGCCCTAAGGGCATTCTTAACATAACACAATGATTTTGGGAAATAAAGAGTAGTGTACTATATGAGCTTGAAATTGGTTACCTATGAATACAAGTATAGTTTATTTGATAAATCCTATTTAGCCATGATATTTTCAACTCAAACTTTGTTCCATTACATTATCAATAACAAAACCCTTGTCACTGCTAAAGTGGGCCCACTCAAATATATATTTTTCATAGGTGATCTAGATGTCAATTCAAAAAAAGGTCCTAAAGTAGATTAAAAACTTACACCATTATGTATGGCCTATTTAGACCTTTCTAATATTATGTAGAATGGGGAAAATAGAGCTCATATGCTCCTTGTGTAACCAGTCAAAAGTCTAGTCAAGATGGTCAAAATTGGTCAAACTAAAGAAATTGACCATTATATAATGATTTGAGAATAGTTATAATTCAAATAACATCTCGATATATTTTTCTCACATTTCATAGTTTATAAAATAGAGACCATATTTATAAGATATCATGCATCAAAGATCAAATAGGGCAAGTAAAAAAATTGGGTTTGATGGAATATCTAGTTGGACATCGATAATTGGCAAGTGGTCAACAATTGGTAAGTGGATGACAATTGGTTAGTGGATGAAAAGTGGAAATTGGATATTGAACCACATGGTGGGTCCTCAAGCCACCACATGGATTACCACCAATTAATTTCCATGGTCTCACTTTTTAATAGTCATTTAATTGACTAATTAAATAATTATCCTCACAAACCATATAATATACCACTTCCATGTGACATATCCATGTAATACCCATAGTTTTACAACATTAAACATAATTTCCATGTTCCATGTCACACATGCGACATTCATGCCCCAACATCCATGTGCCACATTTCATGTCCAAATATCCATGCCAAACCCACATGCCCACCGAAATGCATGGTGATTCCAACCTCTTGGCATTTAAAACCATGAAATTCATGGTATTTAAACATACTCAAATGCCCCCCACTTATTATGTGGGATAATGGATATGCATGGATCGATGAATACATTGAGGGTGGGGATTGAACCATGATCTCCCATGTAAAAGTGATAATTCCCAACCACACCATCTATAGGTTTGAATAGCTATATAAAGTTGGGACTCTACATTTGTATTTCAATCAAAAAGAGTACTCAACTAATATTTCTAAGTCATAATTACCTTCTTCTACTCTTCCTTCAATTTGAGGCATCTGGAGGCATTTTTAGCTCTCAGTGTGAACTAGACAAATATTCTAGTTTTAGAGTTGGTTCCAACCATATGATAAATGTCAAGGTTTAGTTCCATTTATTTCCAATTTTGACTCAAATAAGTGAGATTTTTTTAGTATAAGACATCTAGAGGTGTTTTTGAGAAGGTGGAGAATCTGTTCATGGGTTTACTAGGATTCTTCAAAAGTTTGAATAATTATGAGATTGAATTCACATGAAAGGTGGAAGATATAGGAATTTTTGAAGCTCTATTGAAAATTGATATGTAGTCTTAAAGTGTCCATTTGAAAATTTTGAGACTTTTCCATGTAGTCACTTTCACAAAAATGGATCAGTTCATGTTTTAAGTGAACCTGAAGATACAAGCATGATCAAACTCCATAATCAACTCTTTTACAGTGTGGTTGGTATTTTTTTTGCATTAATTTCTTAAGTTTATTATTTTATAAAATTAATATTAGTATATTTAATAATTATGTAAAAAGTCTCTAAGGTAAACATTTTGGCATAGAAATCAATTTAGTTTATGGATCAATAGGAGCTTTGACTGGTCATAAGGATAAGTGTATCATGTTATTAAGTGAATTTTAAATTTGATATGTTGATCAAAAATCCATAGAGGGGTAGGCACTTATAGATCAACTTTTAAAGAACCATTGTATGAAACCAAGCTACTTATTTTCAAAAATTTTGATGAGTTGGTCGTGACTCTTGATGACACTTATTTTGTGCCTCAACACTGGACCCTTTATCTTATTGGTTCTTACACTTTTCATGCATTAAGATATAGTATTATCTTCATTAAACCACATGGGGATATCATCCCCAAGGTATTTCATAACAATTTCTCTTGTACCAAAAATATTGTATAATATGATGAACTCATTACAGGGATTCATATCACAATCCAATGGAGCATCAATTATTTGCATGTCCATAGAGATTATCAATTAATTATTAACCAAGTGATAAAGAAGTACCAAACCAAAGATGAGAAACTCATTAAATACAAAAAAATAGTGGATAATCTAAAACATAATTTTGATCATATTCAATTTGTACATATTCCAAGAGCCAATAATAGAAATTTTGATGGAATGGTGACCATTGGTTACCTAATAATAATTTCATAGCATGATATTGATTACCAATTTCTTAATGAGCATATTTTATAACAGACTTGTAAAAATTTAGAAACTAACATGGTATGTGAAATTGTTGGTCATAACTCACCTTGGTATTCTAACATATATGCCTACCTTCATGACAACATTATTAATTCCAACCTTTCTCATAAAAATTAAAAATACTTCATTCATATCACTTCTCAGTATGCCATTCTCTCTGCCACTCTCTATCATAAAGGATACAATGAAAATCTAATTCATTATTTAGCTTCAGCAGAGTCCAGATTAGCACTTAGATAAGTACATGAAGGGATTTATGGTTCCCACATTAGATTCATGGTATTTTACAAGAAATTATTTTGTATAGGGTATTAATATCCCACTATGGAATTTGATGCATGTGCATATGTAAAAAAGTGCAAGGTTTGTCAAAAGCATGCCAATTTCCTTCATGCACCAACTCTACCACTTCATCTACTCACTATGCCATGGCCATTTTTTAACATGGGAACTCAATCTCAAATCCAAATTCATCAATTGACCATAAACATATCTTTACTACAACCACATACTTTATTAAATGGGTTGAAGCTAATATTCTCACTTACATAACTTGTAAGTAGATATCAAAATTCATCCTAAACCATCTCATTTACCACTTTGCCATTCCATCTAACCTTATTTATGATAATGGAGGGTAATTAAAAATTATGATATAAAATCCCTCTATGCCAAATACCAAATGACACAACATTTTTCCTCCACCTATTTACCTTAGAATAATAGCAAATAGAAGCATCTAGCAAAACACTGAGTCAAATCCTAAAAAATACAATTAATGTTTTTGGATGTGATTTCCATCTTCAAATATTTCCTACCCCTTTGTAATAATTTATTTATATCAATACCCCTATAGGAGCCATAATGTATCCACTTTTCTTTGGTAAAGAAGCTATTCTCCCTATCAAGATTGGGTTACCCTCTTTTTACATCTCATTGAAGAATGTCATTGATGATAACGAATATAAAGTTTCTTAGCTAAAATAATTATACCTACTTGATGAAAAGAGAGTAGCTACTTTAAATAATCTCTAGGACTATTATAATAGCTTATGAAATAACTACAACAAGCACATCAAACTCTGAGACATTGAACTTAGAGACCTAATTCAAAGGAAAATAAAAATAGTACCAATGCCACACATGAAAATAAGGGTATGTTTAAAAATAATTGGTTGGGGACAATCATCATCAAAATAAATTATAGATCTAGAGCATACATATTTTCCACATCAAATGGAAAAGAGTTAGATGAGCCCATGAATACTATGCATCTCAAGTGTTTTTACAATTGACATGCTTGAACATTGTCTATGAAGACCCCTACGTAGGGGCACAACCTGGAAACCATTTTCCTTTCATCCTATTTCCCATTGAGTCAGTTCATATTGATCTTATTCCCTCATCTTATTCCCATTATTTATCTTGATTCTAGTTTATAATAACATTAAATTATTCTAGATGCCATATTATAGAAAATAGATTGCAGTCGATTGTTTAGATTTGGTCACCATGAACACATTTAGGATGAATGGTGTATCAGAGTATCTTACACATGATTCACCTAAATTATGGCCTTATAAATTGCATCTTTTAGTTGTTTATTTAATCCTTTACCATTTATTATGTTCATATTCCATTCCAAATGCATTCATGTTTTCAAGCTTGTTGTTGATTCGTACTATTTTCTACTATGGTGGAACTACATTGACCTGAGGTCTATTTGGACTATGTAGGTAGTGTTGAGTCTCTAAGGTCAACTCTATCACCCCTTAAGCCAAACTCTCACTATTTTAAAATTAATTTAAGTTACACTCTCATTGTTTTTTAAGTAATATAAGCTATGCTCTCACCATTTTACAAGTAACCTAAGCCATAATCTCACCATTTTATGAGCTATAATACTCTACACCTCCTAATCCTCTATTATGTTGAGATGCCCAAAACCCTAAAAATCTAAAAATCTAAAAAGTAACATAAAAAATAAAAATAAAATTGTTAAAGGACTTGAAATATCCATGAGATATATTAAGAAACAAACATTTTTCTTGCTTTGTCATCTTTAACTTTGCCTCTATTATGGATGGCATGATTTACTACATTTATTAGGTTGGAATCTCTTATCCAACTATGACCATTTTCATTTGCCTTTTCCATTTTTTTATTGTGTTATTTCCAAATTTTAAGATAACTATATTGGCTTGAGGTCTGCACAAACTATGTAAGTAGTGCTTGGATATATAGGGAATCTTGGGTCACCTCAGCCAATTTAATTGACCATTATTAGTTACTAATTTATCTCAAAACACTATCACCATTTTTTTATTTTAACCTTTTTTATTTCCTCTATTATCAAATCTCTTACTTTTCATTACTTTTCTTCTATTCCATATCCCTAGGAGAAAAACATTTGGCTTGAATTACTTATGATTATGTAGGAAATCCACTTGCAATGGGGAATTTGGATTTAGTTTTTACACCCCTTACGTCTTCTTTTATTCCTCCCTTCCATCTACGTTGATGGTCTTATCATACCAATTTTCCTTTATATCTTAGGGGGACAATACACAAGAGTAATGCCTTATATTCACACACACATAAATTATTGACATAAATGCTTATGATGTGTTTATTTGATGGTTCATCATTCTTATATTTTTTTATTATTATTGGGGTGTTTTTTTTAGAAACTATATACTTTTTTTCTTTTTTCTTTCAGTTTGTGTTTACTTGTTTCTTTACATTATTTGGTTCTTTCCCTTTTATATTGTTTACTTGACTCAGTCCACTATACCAATGGGGTTATCATCATGGTTTTTCTTGTTATGTAGTTAAAATTGAGTCCATTATAATTTAAAAACATTATCATCATGGTTTTTATTATCGATGCATTGTGTTCCTTTGTTTATTGGATCAAGGATCGGTCCTTATGCGTGTTACAGATTGGTAGTCATGGTATTCTATATCATGGTGCATACCATGTGGTTCTATATGAAAATTAAAGATATAATTCTAATCAAAAATATTAGAATAAGATATTTCCCTATTTAATATCCCTCAGTCAATTTATCAAGTAACTAATCATCATTTCTTACAATAAAAATCTACCTTACTAGGGTAAACCATTGAGATCAATCAATGATCAACATTTTCCCTACTGGGGTATATTATTTTATCCATGATCCTATCTGCCCTAATAGGTCACATTATTATTATCAAATATTATTTATTCCTCTCTTTTTTGAGGTCTCATTTGTTTCAACTTCTTCCCAAATTATCCCCTCAAGGGGGCATCCATGGCTAGCCAAAGTGACCTCATTCTTCAAGTTCTATCAAATTTCTTATTGATGACTTTTTCAATATATGAAAATATGTTATTATGACTAGTATCTCAAAAACACCTTCTCAAATAGGGGTAAAATTTAGACACTTCATTTTATCCACCTCCATGTCTAACTCTATTTGAAACAACATTTTGCAATCACATGCAATTTTAGCTAGAATTATCCAACTAGAACTAATTTACTCCCATACCTACCAATTTAACCCAAAATCATAGTGACACATCATTACTTATGGAAATAGATCATATTTCATCATTTATCTTATTTAATTAATCTTTATTATAATCATCCCTTTGTAAGTGTCTTCGTATGTTAATTAAGTTAATGCTTTATTAATAAATAAAACATTGTAAACTTTACCTTTATTTTAATTAGCAATTAATCACCTTGTTTAATTATCCTAATTATTCCTATAATAGGAAATTCAATGGACTTGAAATAACATATTTTCCTAAAAATACAAAATTGAATTATGGCCTCAGATAGGTGATGTCATAGGGGAAGTCAATAGAATGGAGTGGAGTATGGGCAAGGTGGATTATGACATGGACACTTACACACACTTTTACTTATCTAACACCCATTTTAAACACTCAAGAGGAAAAATTATTTAACTTTCTTCTAGTTTACCTTTCATAATCCAAAAGGACTTAAATAGAATATATTACACACTCCAAAGGTGTAATCATGGATTTGAGGATTGATCCTCAGCCTTCCATCTTAGGATGAGATTAACGGTCCATATAAATTTAGGGAAAATTTACATATAACCCTCTCACCTTTCATTTCATCAAGCTTCCTAATGTAAACTTACTCATTAGGATTAACTATAAGAATATTCATCAACTTTCTTCTTTGATAACAAGCCAAATCCAAGACCAAGTTACCTAAAGAGGTCCTCCCCATACAATATTCAAGCATTAATGAGGAATCATATATATATATATATATATATATATATAAGCCAAGATCTATCCATTTTAGACTTTAATAATATCTTAAAGGGAGGTAAAAATGTTGTTTTTATCCTTCCAATTTGTATTTCATGTTTGAATATCCTAACTCACCCTAGTTTATGATTGAGTAGTTATGTATTAAAGTTGTTATGTATTTATTTCACTAATAATTGACTAATCCCTCTTTTATTCCTGATCTAAAATACATTTTGATGATAAGGAATTTCTTTATTAAAACTATTCCAATATTCCAAAAATACCAACAAAATGAAAACATTTAAAAAACCAAAAATATTTTTGGCACCTACATATTCTATTGGCTCCTTGGAAACTATGTGTTAATTTCATGTTGAAAGGTAGCATTTTAATTTCTTCTACATATACATGTGTTTCACACTTTTGTTTGAGTGTGAAATATGCAACTGTAGATGCATGATTTATGCACTTCTGGATGTTTGGATTTCCATCTACTCACATTACTAGGATAGTAGGGGAATCGACCTATATGATCATAATACATCTAGGTTATATCATTTTATGGTCACTTTAAATTATCATGTTTGAGTTAATGTGTACATACACATGTCTCAAATATACTTATATATTTTAAAGTGTACTTGATATGCTATGTACTTGATGTTTTTTTTAGTGCATTTGATCCATGGGATACTATGATATGTTTATGATGTCCTTTATGCACTTCCTTGAGTGTATTGCCTTATTATTATCTTGTTTTCTGAGCATTTTAATATGATCCATTATTGAATACCCTCATGCCTTTGTTTCTTATTTTAAATTTGAATATGGTAGTGCTTATTATATGGACAATTTAATATGTCATTGTTATTTTTTTGGACATTTGATTAAGTCATGTCTATTTGATTGTACATCATTTAAACAAGACCCTTATTTGTCATCTCATTGGACCATTACATTTTGAATTTATTGTGAGTGCTCTTATATCTGTGCTTGATTATCTTGTTAGATTATAATGTTACTATCCACAAATTTCCATGATCTTCATCACATATGTTATGCCTTAATGTGATTGTAATCTATGTGCTTCAATGATACATTTACCTAGACATGTTATCTTATATGCTACATGGTTCATTCACTATTATATGTTTATCATATCCTTTTGAGGTGAGGTAACTACCAATTTATATTATTTCCTCACCTCAAAGGGGGGAATATTAGTGGGGGCATGTCATAGAGGTATGGATTCCACACACTAAAATTTCATATTTAGAGGGGGGCATCTCATAGATACATGGTTTACACAAATTTATAGTTTCAGATATACATTATGGGCAAGTTTTGGAAACATGTTCTCCACACTTACTCAGTATTTAACATACCTTGATTAGAGTGGGGGAATGTTTTGGAAACATGTTATCTAGATTGGCACTTATATCAATTTTCATATTTCTCCATGTATATCCAAGGAATGATTTTGAAACATGTCTTCCACACTTACACATTTTTTTAATCATTCAAAACACATAGTTGTATGATTTAGATATGCATTTGTGGCATAATTCAATACATTTCTAACATTTGTATACATAGTTTGATAATAATATATATATATATATATATATATATATATATATATATATAAGGTGTATATGTTATGCAAAGTGAACATAATACTTCAAAATCCAAATCATTTTCATATTCTAGACACTTTCACAGATTGTCACCACCCACTAGGTTGACTTTTACAAACTATACTAAGACAATATATTATAGTAGTTGGTTTAATATTTGGTATGGTTTAGAAGATTAAATAATTCAATCTTGACAAGATTTTAGGTTAAAATTTACTATATAAATATCCTCACTAGTTTTATAGTTTGAGTTAATTTAATTCACTTGCACTCACAAGGCTATAACTATGATTGGATTGCATGGTTAAGCTAGTCTCAACTGCCAAGTAGAAATTCAAATTTCCTCTAATATTGGTGGATTGTGCCATATTATATCTCTCTATCTCTTTAGATATATTAAATTTATATATTTACATAATTTTCTTAATTTGAGTTTCGTTGATTCATAATAATACATTTTTCAAATCTAATTACCTTTAGGCAAGGTGGTTACATCAATACATATGTGCACTCCTACAACTTACTCTCTTTCAATTCAAATCATTTCAATACTTCCAATTTCATATTATATGAAATTATTATTTATTAT